>QEPC01011608.1:6622414-6633755 GCA_003113815.1 Sphenodon punctatus | reverse complement strand
GGGGGGGGGGGCAGCCGCCAGTGGAAGTGAGGGAGAGGCAGAGACCCCGCCTCTCCCACACTGCCTGAAATTTCCAGTGGCAGCAGATTTAATCTGCCGCTTCTGAGCCTGCTGCTGCTGGAGCCCACCGCAGGGAGCTGCCCCAGTGAGCGGGCCTGGCGCAGGGTCCAGGACGGCGAGGGGCTACGCCACAGCGATGGATGCAAAAGGTAAGTGCCCCCGAAATAGCTGGGCTTGGGGATGGGTGGAGGGGACTGTCCCTCTGGCCGTCCCTGAGCCCAGGCCAGGGTAGCGCCCCTCAACCGAGCCAGGGAGTGCCCCCTGAACTGGGGAGTGCCCCTAGACCCACCAGCAGAAAACTGGGCTCCACGGATCCTAAGGCGGCCCTGGGGACATCTAATGTTTCAGGCTGTCTCCAAACTCAGAAGGGTCAGTGTATCAGTTCACTTGGGTCACATTTTCCAGACATTATTCACAACCTAAACAACTTGGGATTTAGGACTTGTATACATGAACATTTTACTGCAGAGTAATTAATTGTTGTGGTATTTACTGCTCAGTAGAGGGTATACATGAACAATCTTATTTCCTCGGTAGTGGTAACAACTGCTCTTATTTTCCAGAAGGACATAATGGGACATGTCTTTTGTTAGAGATAATGCATGGAATATGGAGTGAATGCAGAATCCTTATTCAGGCAAGCATATATACAAACAATAACTCTGTAGTTAATCAGTCATAACTTCTGGGACAACGAGCTGTCACTCAGTGGCTATGGAGCAGAGCATTTCCAAAAACAGAAGAAAAAAACACTTTACTCCAGAGCTACTTTAACTCCACAGTTAGCTGAAGTTAAGTTTTAATGTATACAAGCACTGATTTATTTTAAAGAAAAATTGAAAACTGAAATTCTGGGGAGTAGAAGAAAACTTTGGAGAAGTTCAAGTATGCTATACTACCATGTTCCAGCACAATGCAAGCGCTACCAACCCAACATTTAAAACACTGAATATTTGGAACATTGCAGCTGCTAGCAAAACGTATTTTCAAGAATTACTAACTACTGGCAGTAGAGTTAGTAATTCTTGAAAATACGTTTTGCTACTGGGGAACAGAATACAGAAGGAAATGAGACCAAACCAATCTCTTCAGAGGAAAAAAAAAAAGAAACTGAACGCAAAGTGGTGGGGTGGGGGGTCGGGGACCTATTCAAATTCAGTAAATGTTTTTAAAAGGACAAGGTCACATCAGTGATAATGTTAATAGCACACAAGAATTAGAAGTGAAGCTGGCAGTGATAATGAATTGTCCTTGAAACTAACAGAGGCAAATGGAAATGAAAGCAATTCTTTCAATTTTATAGCCTGACAATATTTGCTACTTTTTTTTTCTTTTCTTTTTTTTTAAATCCTTTCCTACAGGGACTATATTCATCACCAGCTTAGTCTTGGCAAGCAATGAGTAGGAACTTGAAAACATGTTCGATAAAAACATGCTGAACAGGCCACTTTCACATGTTACCAGGGAGATCAGGAAACGTCCGTGAATGTAATTGTGGCTCTCTTCTCATGGAATTATCTCACATGGAGGATGCGCTATTCCGCTTTTATCCCACAGGAACACTCACACATGACCGGGTCCCCCGATGTAGCTTTTACAAGGATGGGTGTCCTTATGGGATAAAAGCGGAACAGCGCATTCCCATGAGAAGAGAGTCGCAATTGCATTCATAGACCTTTCCCTGCCGCCCCAGTAATGTGTGGAAGTGACCATAGATGAGGTCGTGTCTTCTACACTAGGCTCTCAGGGCATGCAACTGGAGAGCTTTTCAGGTTCACAGTCCTTTGGGCAGCTACCAGAACAAAATAACAACAGCAACAACAGTCTCAGCCAACTCTCTTGTCTCTGCATGTGTAGTCCTTCAGTGACTCAGTCAATGCCAGTACAGCTGCCAGACCCAACAGTGATACAAATCTCTGCAGGTGAAGCAGCTTTTAAACTTGCAAGATTCTGCATTTCTACTGGTATTGCAACATAAATTTAAAACACCATTTTTAAAAAAAATTAAAAATCCAGATCTTCAGCTATCCATATATCATACGCTATAACAGTTGCAAGGCTACTCACACTTTTCTCCAAGTTGCTCAGAACTCTGATGAAAGTTTCAATTTTATTGTGACTACTAAAAAGCCACTGTCGTCTAGGGGATAAGGTGCTGGACTTGGAGCTAGGAAACCAGGGTCTAAATTCTGGCTTAGCAATGAACTCACTGGGTGGCCTTCAGCAAATCACTAGGGATACAAGGCCCTAGACCACAAGCAATATAATACCATTTTCTAAATCCTACCCATTATTTATCTCCTACAAAAATAATTGAAAGTGGCATCATCACATTAGCCGTTTTTAAATGGGACACGCCCATCCCACCACCCACCTGAATGTCAGTCTGAAGGGGGCACGGGTAGCCATGCGCTCCCATAACGCACGCACAGAGCACTGAGGTGAGAAATTCAGGATGCTCCTTGTAGGGGCAGAAGTGAGCAGAGCATGGGTCAGGGTGCACACCCATCCCGGCACGTGTAAATCCCCCTTCCCCGCTCACCGGATGTGCATCAGCATACCCCGTGACACACATGGGCCTGCCCCAACAACCGTGCATGTTTAAAAACGGCCACTGACTGCATTAATATCTTCAGAGAATGAGATCTCAGATGAGTCTGGGAGTGAATCACAGGAAACTGAGCACTTCATTATGACCTGTCGTGCACTTCTCAGGAGTAACCAAAGACACTGTCAGAGACAAGATGGTATGTTTAATGGCTGGATTAGGAAGAAAGCAGAATGACACTGGAAAGAAACCACAGTGATTTTCAATCAAATTAAATCACCCAATTCAGCAATGCTGTCACATCTCCAAATATTTTAATGGGAAATGAATGTGTGATTGCAAAATACTAAATCCTAAATGTTGATGAAGTAGTTTAATCTAGAAGGAAAGAGAAGGAAAGTAGGATGTCGAGATAATTGCTCTTTTCCAACCTTGCACTCTCTCTTCATTTCCTCACTCTTTCCCTTCTTTTCACCATTCACATTCCTAGTCTTCTGCCATATCTATAGCAACACCTTTGTGAAGGTACGTGCAGGGATCAAGCACTGATATTACCAAATACATATACTGCAACACATTAATCAGTGAAGGTGGCACAGGACTGCACTCCCAACTTCTAATCCTGTCTTGGAGACATAAGCCCTTGTCAAATCACACATGGCCAAACAGACATTTATTTAAGGGGTCCATAATTAGTGGCCACTTTGGAAACTGGAAAAAATATTCTCTCTCGTCCATCACACAGAAATATTGTGAGGAGTAATTATTTAAGTAAGTTGGGTCTTACAAAACAGGTTAAGGATGAAATCAGAGCTGGGAAGAGTCACTCATAGGGAGTGTGATTAAGCCCTGTCTAGTTTTTAGGCTTGATGATAATGTTGTGACTGAGTGGACTCTGAACTTTGAATGGGGTGCATTAGCCCTCCCGCCACAGGGAGGGGGTGAGGCCTGGACCCGTACTGTCTGGAAGCTGGCTCAGTTGGGCCAGTTTAAAATATTGCTACTGTTGGCAGGACTGTAGGCCCGCGCATTTGTAGCAGAGCCTCTTAGAGCTGTGAGTTGTGGGGTGAAATGGGTGGGACTGGGATAGGGAGGGGGAAGGTCCTGAGGGTAGCCCTATGTGTGAGGTGGGTGCAGTGCGAGGGAAGGAGCTGCCTGGTGAGAGCCGGCAGCATGAATTGGGGTGGGGTGGGGATTGGGGTGGGAGGGGGGTTGGGTTTGTATATTTCCCTTTTCTTCAAGTGGACTGCTACTGGGTTTGACATTTGATATATTGTTTAGATTATTGTGCATTGTTTATATTATCATATACTATTATATTATTATGTATTGTTTATATTATGTATTTATATTATTGTATTTCATTGGTGCAACTTGCATAAGCCGCTACAAGACACCTGGGGTGTAGTCTGCGGGGTACAAAATTAAATTGAAATGATATGAAACAAGGGGAAGTCTTATAGGGCAGGGCTAGCATGCAATAAAATGCAAATGCTAGTTTAGTCTAGTTGATAAGGTGTTGCATTTGGACTTAGCTTAGTTGGCTCTTAGCTACAGGATAAACTCACTGGGTGGCCTTAGGTAAGCCATTATCACTCAGTCTCAGTTCCCTGACTGTAAAATGGGATTGTTATGAGGAAGAACGAAATAAGGATTGTAAAGCACTTTGAACAGTGAAAGTATTATAGAAATTATAGATAAAAATAGAACAACATGAAGACTGCAGAAACATTAGAAGGGGCTAACAAACAACTGCTTGGAAGATCAGAACAGGTGGGGATTGCTGAATAATGGGAAATGCTTTTTTGGTATGGTGTGATTTTGGTGACATGCACAATCTTAAATAAAGGGATGTTACATGTGCTATGATGGGGTAGATGACATCATCCACCTGGTATATAAAATCTGGTTGCTTGATAGTTTGGGGGGAGATCCCTGGGACTGAGAACACCAAGTACAGCAATTTTCCAGGGCCCTCAGGATATGGTAATTAGCTTCTACTTATGCTGCCTTATCTGCTTATATGCTATTATAATTAGAGGTGTCTGGCAATTTGTACAAATAAAGGCTAAATTGTTTAATGCCTAATTGCATGAGATTCTGCCTCTGTTTGCCCAACTGGGTAAGCCTCGGCCTTGCCTAAAATACACTTTATATTCTGAACCACCAGTCATGGTTCTTCAGTAACCAACAGGTGGTTTCCTCTAAAGGAAACCTGCCATATTATGCAGTTTCAGTCGTGGAGAAATAATGATATTCTGAGTGAACATTTAAAGACTAAACAACAGTTACAACAAAATTACTATCTACGAGGAAAGGTTTGTAAGTCTAGCACAGAGGTGATGAACCTTTTCCCTCCCATGGGTCACTTTAAAAATTATTATTATCTCCGACGGCTGCACAGAAGTGTATTTATTTATTTATTTTACACATTTCATACCAGCTCGGGGTGGCTCACAATTAATGTTCATTAAAAACATAAAATACAGTATAAATATAAAACTAAAACAATATCAAACATCAAAATGGCAGAGTTTAAGAAATCCCCACCAACCCTTACCCATCTCCCCCATCAAACGCCTGGCGGAACAGCCAGGTCTTACACTGTCGTCGGAAGGAAGGGAGGTCCAGGGCCACATGGATCTCTGCCAGGAGGGAGTTCTACAGCCTTGAGAGAATGCCCTCTCCATAGTTGCCCCCCGAGATACTTGGGGGGACTTCGAGAAGGGCGCTCCCAGTCAACTGCAGGAGTCAATTTAGAGCAGGTGTGTTTGTGTGTGTGTGTGATGTGGTCCCGCAGATAGGTAGGGCCCAGACCATATAGGGCTTTATAGGTAAGTACCAACACCTTGAATCGGGCCCAGAAGACTATGGGCAGCCAATGCAAAGAACGGAGCACTGGTGTAATGTGCTCATGGGGGAACAGGGGTGCTTCACAGGAGTGTTCAGAAATGGAGGGTCCAGATCATAGAGCTGTGCCATGAATCAGTCCTCTATGTGCATGCCCTCATCTCTGCTCCCTTACATTGAGCTTACTCTTACCCTGGGGAGATGACAAGAAACAAAGGGTAAAAGCAAGCAAGATGATAGCCCACCTCAGGTAGTTGCTTAGTAGGTGTTCTCTGCCCATTTTTTAGGTGTCTGCCAGATGTTGGCCACTACCCATCACCCACGGCGTAGTCCAAGGACATCAAGGGCCCACCATGCAGGCAAACCTGGGCTAGGGTGCACCTACATGGCTGCAAACCATCAATTAGGTTGTATGCAGCCTCCTTGTATCCAGATCCACCAGCACCATTGAGTCACAGGTGAAAAGCCTAGAGTGCTCTGACCAGCAACCTCTTCCTGCGCCTCTCTCCGCTCTTGCTCTCACTGGTATCTTAAAAGCCCAATGCACGACAAATTCAAACATGTGTTGGCCCAGCTCATCCTGGTTTTCAGCGTGTGTTCAACACTCACTGCCCAGGTCAGGTCCCTGCTGGTGGGCAGTGGGTGGCCAAGTATTCTTGCCATAGGAAGAGCTGCCAGATCTGCCCGGGCAGAGGCTGCAAATGTCTGAAGGACGGCCAGACTGATTCCTGACCGGGATCCGAAACAGATCCCGGTCTGTGATTGAGCGTGGTGGGCCTCCGGACCCATCACATCTAAATTACCCAATGTCTCCAGCCCAGCTGATTCCCGTCCAGGTCAGGGTTGCTAAAGGCTTCCCCCCTCTGGATCCAACTTCTCCTGCTCTCCCAATGGAAGCGGTGACAGCCTGTCCCTGCCTCAGAGCCAGCAATGTTAATAAAAGAGATGGGGGGTGGGGTGCACTTGCACACTTGCATGATAAAGGCTTCCATTTATTGCTATCTAGTTCGGGGGGGGGGGGGGGGGGGGTCTGTTTACTGTGTACACAGGTTGCCAGGAGAGTGCTTGGAAGCAGCAGGATACTCCCTGGCTGGAACACAAAAGCAATGGATGTGAAGGACAAGTGTGGGAAGTGGGGGCGAGAGGCACCATGGCAGGACGGCGGGCTGTACACGAGGAACAGGCACCATTCCCAATCCCATATGGCTAAGAAGGGCAGCTGTTAAATCAGGCAGGAAATGCAGGTGGGGGAATGCAGCGGTGTGTGGGTTAAATCTAACCCCTGAAGGGGGTGTGGGTTGCGGGAGAGCAGACAGGCTGGCAACCACACCCAGTTGATGGGGTTAGAGTCCTATGATTGTCATAATCGGATTAGAGTTCCCTGTCATGGGGTTAGACTCCCCTGACTAAATTAGGGCTGCCACCTGCAGTGGCTTTTTACCTGACACTCCTATAGACCAAAATGGAAGTGTCGGCTAAAAAAACCCACCAAAGGTGGCAGCCCTAGACTGAACTGGGGTTAGACTCTCCTGGTATAACAGGGAAGGCTGGAACCTCAGTTCAAATGTGCTCTTTATTCATATATTATTCATTTATTCATATAAGTGCTGTTCGGCCCTTCATCATCCACATATATACAGTCCGTACCTTTTAGCAAAAGGGTCTCCCACTCAGGCCCCTCTGGCTAGACACAGTCCCTCTTGTAGCCAGATTACAAGCAAAGCCTTTCCTGGCTCCTGCCCCTCCTCTGTAGTCCCTTCAGGCCGTGGTTGAGGCAGAGCCTTTCTCAACTCCTGCCTCCTTGAGCTCTGTCTCAATTGAGCTTCCTTCCAGTTCCACATGTTCCAGGGCTGGCTTAGTAATACCCAAGTTCAGCTGGTTCCAGTCAGGGACTTCATTGCCAGGCTCAGGAGGCTAACCCAGCTGAGGCACATTAGGGCACTGGCCTGTGCTGCCTCAGCACCTATGCCTCCCAGGCTGGTGCTAACCCTCCTTAAAGGGCCAGGCTCCATTATGCAGCCTGCCCCTGCTACAGCTGGAAATCTGAAGGGGTGGGGTCGCAGGAGGGTGGAAGAGCTGGCAACCACACCCTAATGCCAGGAAAGTGGGTTAGAGTCCCACAACACCCCGCAAGCAAATGGTTAACTGGGTCCACTGTTAGTGGCCCGGTCTCCTTAAGGGGGAATGAGTGTAGCAGGATCAGGCTGGCTAGGTATCGAAACCCCAGAGTCAGGTTCAGGCTTAGGGCTGCCACCTCTACAAACTTTTAAGGAACACGTATGAAAAATACCCGTTACAAGGCAATGCAGGACCTGCAACATGAATTTTTCATAAGTGTTCCTTTAAAATGTGCATAGGTGGCAACCCTATTCAGATTATCAGCTCTATCATGCCACCCCCCCTGTAGCCCTTAAGTAGAGCTTTTCCTCAGGCTCTGCTGGCCAGGCACCATCCCTCCTGCAACCAGCTTAGAGGCAGATAGGGTGGCCACTAATGCATCCCCAGAATACAGATCATGGGGTAACAGAATACAGGTCACGTGGGAAGAAGAGCCTAGCTGGTTTAGGACTCCTTCCCCCAGCCAGGGCTGAGCAACAAGTGCTGGACAAGGGTGGAGAAGGGGATGCAATGGTACCAGCAAAATCCTGCCTATGGGTGCATATTTAAAAGATCCACCCAAATGGGGTTGGGCAGACCAAAAAATGTGGTCATGTCCTGGAAAATCCAGATGCTATGGTAACCCTAGCACTCGCCCCTCCCCACCCCAGTTCTGGCATGGCTAGCCCACCTCCGAGTCCACATGCTGCTGACACCGCTGTTGCCAACCGAAGTCATGAGATCATGATTCCCGGGGACGTGGTGAAAGTGGCAGCACCAGTAGCATAGGGAAATACAGGACAAAAACACGTGAATAAAGGACAATGGACAAACCCTTAAAAAAAATAGGACTGTCTTGTACAAAACAGGAACAATGGCCACCCTAGAGGCAGAGCCCTTCCTGACTCCTGCCTCTCCTCAATCAGCAGCCTCCTCTAGGCTTAGGGCTGGCCAAGCCACACCCAGCTTAGCTGGCCCTACTCAAGCCCTTAGTTGCTAGGTCCTGGAGGCTAGCACACCTGAGGCACCTAGACCTGAAACGAAAAATCTCGGAGAGTGCTGCTTCTGTCAGAAGCAGGGCATTCATTCCCCCTTCCCCGTCTCCCCTCCCCCTGCTTTAGATTGTAAGCTCTCAGGCAGGGACCGTGTCTATCTTGTTTCCTGTAAAGTACCAGGTACATCGCTGGCGCTATATAAATGCTAATAATAATAATAATAATAATAATAAATAATTCACCAAGATTCATGTGACATGGAAACTTATCAGCTTTCCCACTGTTTTCACCATTTTCTGATATTTTTCACACATCGAATGGGGCTTCAACGGGCCAGTCCCAAGTCCTATGTGTGCCCTGCGCTACATCCCTGGAGACTGTGGAGATGAAACTTGCAGACTAAACACCAGGGAAGTGCTTGAAATTGCCGTAAAACTGTTGTAAAAGTCCCAGAAATTGATGAAAAAGTCCCAGAAAGTGACTTAAATGATAACAAAGTCATGGAAAGTGCCAAAGAAAATGGCAGAAGCACGGAATCATAGGACACTAACAAAGTGGACACTCTCAAGCACTCCAAAACAGGATATTTCCCTTTGGAAGGGGAACACTTGCTCTCATCTCAGCCATACAGGCACCTCACAGCGCCATCCTACGCCATCTCTGGCTATGCCCTCCAGACTGGCACTACTTCCTCTTATAGGGCTAGGGTCAGGCACCCAGCCTGACCTGCTACATCATGTAAACTGGCATTTTTTAAAGAGCCATTATAGCCAAGTGGTTTAATCCTTTCAAAATTTTAATAAAAGTATATAACTGGATTAAGGCATGCATCAAAGTTATAGCTCAGGATTTCATTTTAAACTGAAGTAACAAGAAGAGAAAGGAGGAGGAAGCTGGGGGAGGGGAGGAAATTAAAACTTCTGCCAAGAAAGGAAAATAAACAAAAATCAGAGGAAATTCAATTTATTATGCAGTGATACAATGGACACTTTAGGTGGTAATAAAAGTTTAACTGCATTTCTTACTTAGTGGTGGGTTATAGATTTCCCAGCAGATGGAGTGCAATTTTATTTCTGGAGCCATTGCTGAAAAGGGCAGAAAGCTGCACATAAGGCCTCCGGGAAAAGCCGTCGATCTACAGGCTAGGACAAAAGTGAAAATGGCTATTTCCTGAAGCAGGGATGCATTATTTCTCCTCTCAACACCAAATTATGCTAATCTGCCCAAAGGTTCATTCATGTGTATTTTTCACATTTACAGTTTCTGGGAACTTTGCAAAACTGTAACAGATTGATTCTATTCGCATCATGACAAAAATAGATGCAGCAAAGGTACTCTCTCTTTCCCCTACAAATTCTGTCTTCTCTAACAATAATTTGTAGTCTTAGTAGAACATTTCATTCCTACTGACGAACAAACAATATGCAGTGGTCATTTTAGCCACCAATAAACTGTGGCCACCTCTCTTATGAACCCATATAACAGATGTGTTTGCCTGGCTGAATAAATAGGTCTTACACTGCCTCCGGAAGATGCTCAAACTAGGGCTTAGGCTCCTAGAGCTTAGGCAAACTAGGGCTCCCTTGGGGGGGGGGGTTCCAAAGCTGTGGGGCAGCCACCAAGGACACCTCTCTGTGTACCCAGGTCGTATGGACCCGGGCCAGTGATGGAACTTGCAAGACTGTGCTCTGCTCTCAGCTGATCTTGCACTACTTTACTACTCACAATACTTTGACTTATCCTGCAGGATCCTCCACCTTCCTTTGTAACTACACTAAGCATGTGCATCAACAATGAATCAACTTCTTGAATGTATCCCTGTCTCTCTTTATGTTCCCCACCTCCTGGCTTCCCCTTCCTAGACTGTAAGCTCCTCAGAGCAGAGACCTGTCCCTATATAATTTTCCCTAATAACATGCCTAATAATTTTCAGCACCAGGCACATTGCTTTCACTATATAAATAATAATTGTCAATTTTGCAACCTGAAGCTATGAAGATTATTGCTGAAATACAGCATGGATGTAAGGAGCTTTGGCTTTATGTCTAATGGAAGCAAGGTACCTCCCGCAACACAAAGCTGCCACCCTCTAAGGTGAAAACAGACATGAAGCTAACTCCACTTTAACACCACTTTAACATTTCTTATGCTTGTTGCAGGGCTGCATAGGGCATCAATACAGCTCTTCAACATACATAAGAAATGTTAAAACAGTGTTAAAGTGGAGTTAGCGTCATGTCTGTTTTCACCCTATATCACCAAAACTACTCCTGCAACACCTGGGTGTTCCTCAAAAGGCTCCCCATCCATCATCTGATCTGGACTAATCCAGTTAGTTTGTGAGCACTGGCATATCTCACATCCTGAGGTAACAGACTACCCCCATTAGATGAACTGCATCATCATCATCACTTTTCACAGTATATTTAACAGAAGAATAAGGAGAGTGTCTGGTTCTGAAAGGATTTTAGATCTCTTGGAGATGTTTCTAGAACACCGTTAAGGGTATAAGGAAAAAATTCATTCTCAACTACTCTTCTCTGGAGTTTCTCTCACAGGGCCAGCCTGAGATCTTTTGCTGCCATGGGCAAAACACTTTGGGCACCCTCCCACTCATGCCTACATTTCAAGTCCCAGCATGAAGCTCAAAACTTACAGTGAAGACAAAGGATATTTTCAGACGTTACGAGCTCACGGTGAACCACGGTCAATTCCCATATGGGGACCGTGAGCTCGTAACGTCTGTTGGGGCCAACCGTGATTCCCGCCAGATGTTCACCCCCATGAATCA
>QEPC01011608.1:6589533-6613501 GCA_003113815.1 Sphenodon punctatus | reverse complement strand
ATGTTAGACCCCTTGTCTCTCCCTCTGTTCCCCTTCCTAAGTCTCTCCCCCAGCTCCTGTCTCTCAGATTGTAAGCCCTAGGGGCAGGGACCGTGTCTATTTTATTACTTTGTAAAGTGCCAGGTACACTGCTTGCGCTATATAAATGTTTGTTAATAATAATAATAATAACGCATCATGTTCCTGAATGCATCTCGGTCTTTCCTTATGTTCCCCTTCCCCCCCTCTCTCTCTTTAGTCTCTCCACCTCTTGTTGTCCAAATAAAATTGGGGTGGGATCTGCTCCCTTTCCCCACCCCTCTTCTTGACACCTGACACCAGCTCTTCCAAACTCAATGGGAAATCACTATGTGTCTGACCAGACAGGTGAAAAATCCTCCCCATCCCATCTGGGTTTTTTTGGTTTTTTTTATGTATTCGAGGACTGATCCAAAGCCCACTGAAGTTAAAGGGCTCCCATGCATTTCAGAGACCTTTGGTTCAAATCTTAAAACTGCACTAATTCCAAATGAGAAGTGGTGAGTTGGATAAGTCAGGCTCTAACTTCTGTCTCTACGTTCTGCATATATAAGCTAGTTCCTTTGTCTAAAGCAGGGCTGGGGAATCCCACACTCACACCCTGTGGGCCAAATCTGGTCAGTGGCTGCTTTTTATTTGACTCATCTCCAATTTATGGACCTGGCCCCCTGGATCCAGTATCTACCCCAAGCCCTGAAATGGTAAACTTAGGGAGAAGGGAGTGGAGATGAGAGCATGCAAGGATTGAGGAAGGATCCATGCCATGGGTCAGGGGAAGTTACCCTTTTCCCTCCCGGGGCCACTTTAAAAACTAATACAAGCACCAAGGGCCACATAGAAGTTGGGTACAGCCAAAGCACTTAAGCAGTGTGCTTAGGAAGAAGTAGGTCCGGAGATCATTGATGGATGTCATGGATTTGTCCCCTATTGTTGCATGCCCTCATCTCTGCTCCCTTTCAGCATGGGACCCTGTCATGGGAGGGGGGATTTCTCACACACAGAGATACTATGATGCATCCAGCTCCAACATGCCTGTCTCATCCTGCCCAACAGCTCCTCTGGCCCCCAAGTATCCCATACTCCTTTGAATTTGCCTCCAGCCCAGACTTAAGCAGCAGAATGCAGAGCACATCCAAACCTAACCTGCCTTATGTCTCCCATCCTGCTTTTTATCGCTCTGCTGCTTTGGACTGGAGATCAGATAACTCACATGGGGAGTTTGTTGTGTACAACGCAATCACTGGAAGAATAGTCCCAGCAGTGTCCCCCTGCTGCAGCAGCACTGGCAGGCAGAGGCAGTTGAAGGGATGGGTAGTGGGTACCCCTATGATGTGGGGGTGCCCTGCACCCAGGGCCTCCTCCAGTCCAGTCCAGCCCAGAGCTCTCTCCCCCCAGTCCCAGAGTGGGGCCATGTGTGACTTTACATGTTGCACATGCCTAGGGCCGGCCCTGAGTTTAACTCAGAATTATATATAGTTTAATATTTTTAGTGGCTTTTACATTTTATGTTGCAAGTTTCCCTGAGGCTTCAGAAAAGGTCAGGATAGGATTATCCAAATCCAAATGAATAAAAAGTAAATAATGTCCTTTATTTAGAACCCTGCTTCATGGAACATAATGGGCGTCCTTGACTTCAGAGAATTACAGTTCCACAGAACATAATGAAAGTCCCTTATCTCAGAAACCCACCTCTCCAGAAAACGTAATATACATCCCTTATTTAAGAACCCCTCACAGCCNATGTTAGACCCCTTGTCTCTCCCTCTGTTCCCCTTCCTAAGTCTCTCCCCCAGCTCCTGTCTCTCAGATTGTAAGCCCTAGGGGCAGGGACCGTGTCTATTTTATTACTTTGTAAAGTGCCAGGTACACTGCTTGCGCTATATAAATGTTTGTTAATAATAATAATAATAACGCATCATGTTCCTGAATGCATCTCGGTCTTTCCTTATGTTCCCCTTCCCCCCCTCTCTCTCTTTAGTCTCTCCACCTCTTGTTGTCCAAATAAAATTGGGGTGGGATCTGCTCCCTTTCCCCACCCCTCTTCTTGACACCTGACACCAGCTCTTCCAAACTCAATGGGAAATCACTATGTGTCTGACCAGACAGGTGAAAAATCCTCCCCATCCCATCTGGGTTTTTTTGGTTTTTTTTATGTATTCGAGGACTGATCCAAAGCCCACTGAAGTTAAAGGGCTCCCATGCATTTCAGAGACCTTTGGTTCAAATCTTAAAACTGCACTAATTCCAAATGAGAAGTGGTGAGTTGGATAAGTCAGGCTCTAACTTCTGTCTCTACGTTCTGCATATATAAGCTAGTTCCTTTGTCTAAAGCAGGGCTGGGGAATCCCACACCCACACCCTGTGGGCCAAATCTGGTCAGTGGCTGCTTTTTATTTGACTCATCTCCAATTTATGGACCTGGCCCCCTGGATCCAGTATCTACCCCAAGCCCTGAAATGGTAAACTTAGGGAGAAGGGAGTGGAGATGAGAGCATGCAAGGATTGAGGAAGGATCCATGCCATGGGTCAGGGGAAGTTACCCTTTTCCCTCCCGGGGCCACTTTAAAAACTAATACAAGCACCAAGGGCCACATAGAAGTTGGGGACAGCCAAAGCACTTAAGCAGTGTGCTTAGGAAGAAGAAGGTCCGGAGATCATTGATGGATGTCATGGATTTGTCCCCTATTGTTGCATGCCCTCATCTCTGCTCCCTTTCAGCATGGGACCCTGTCATGGGAGGGGGGATTTCTCACACACAGAGATACTATGATGCATCCAGCTCCAACATGCCTGTCTCATCCTGCCCAACAGCTCCTCTGGCCCCCAAGTATCCCATACTCCTTTGAATTTGCCTCCAGCCCAGACTTAAGCAGCAGAATGCAGAGCACATCCAAACCTAACCTGCCTTATGTCTCCCATCCTGCTTTTTATCGCTCTGCTGCTTTGGACTGGAGATCAGATAACTCACATGGGGAGTTTGTGTACAACGCAATCACTGGAAGAATAGTCCCAGCAGTTACCCCCTGCTGCAGCAGCACTGGCAGGCAGAGGCAGTTGAAGGGATGGGTAGTGGGTACCCCTATGATGTGGGGGTGCCCTGCACCCAGGGCCTCCTCCAGTCCAGTCCAGCCCAGGGCTCTCTCCCCCCAGTCCCAGAGTGGGGCCATGTGTGACTTTACATGTTGCACATGCCTAGGGCCGGCCCTGAGTTTAACTCAGAATTATATATAGTTTAATATTTTTAGTGGCTTTTACATTTTATGTTGCAAGTTTCCCTGAGGCTTCAGAAAAGGTCAGGATAGGATTATCCAAATCCAAATGAACAAAAAGTAAATAATGTCCTTTATTTAGAACCCTGCTTCATGGAACATAATGGGCGTCCTTGACTTCAGAGAATTACAGTTCCACAGAACATAATGAAAGTCCCTTATCTCAGAAACCCACCTCTCCAGAAAACGTAATATACATCCCTTATTTAAGAACCCCTCACAGCCTGCACAGTGTCCTTTATTTTTGAATTTTTAATCTGGCAATCATCTGTGCAAACCATCTGTGCCTCTAATATGTTCCAAAAACTATCTGCAAATCAATTTCCGTTAACGAACAACTATCTAAGCCAGAGGGCCAAATATTACCACCTGTTTTGCTGGACTGCAGGTATGTCCACAGTAATATTCCTCTGCTTGGTTTTCCATGGACTTTGATAATAAGGCAGGCAGTATACTGAAATAAGCTAGAATCCACAGGTTGCAAATACACACCTCACCCATGCCAAATGCACCTGCTTGATCATTTGCTGACCCAAATTAAAATGCTGCAATGGCATATTATTGTAGAACGTCAGCTAGTATCTAGCCAATTTTTTCAAACAAATAATCTCTGCACCTTTAGTTCTTTTAGAGACATATTGTGCAGCAATATAGGGTCATGACTAGGGCCAAAATGGGATTTTTTCCAAAACAAGAAATCTCATAAAAATCCCAGTTCCCGATACTGTCTCAGTCAAATTGAGAACCTCTCGGTATTCAGTACTGTCTCAACCGACATTTCGTTTCTCTGACTTTCTGCTTACCAGGATCCTGTTTACCGCTTTGCCATCCATTTCAAAGCTCAAGAGGTAATACTGACACAATACCATGTTTCTTGCATTCCGTTTTCCCTTGTACTTCCTTGTCACTCACCGGCTGGTATGCAAATTCCTTTACTAATCTGAAATCCAGTTGCAAAGGGAACAACATAGAACAAAAATACTGATTGGAGGCACTGGAGTAGAGGTTAAGGAAGGAAGGTAAGGGATGGGCTGTTCACACAATGATTGGTTCAGAAATGCAGAAACAACCCTCAACAATGCGATAAGCAGTAAATGAATGGTACGCGGTAAACAGTAAGCGAAAAGTCACTAAATCAGGATGGTATCTTGCAGTATTGTGAGAACTGAAAAATCGCATCGGTATTGGGAAGCAGTCTGAAAATCAATCCCATTTCCCAATATGGTGAAATTTCTTGCGAGCAACAGTTTAGTTGCTCATTTCAGCCCTAGTCATGACTTAGGGACTGTTAGGCCTTTTGTACATGGAGCGGGGTGGGTGGATATTTTGGCGTGGTGGGTGTAGGTGGGTGTGTGCCTGTTTACACGGACACCCACCCACCTACATCTAATCACACCCACCTTCACCCACGGAGCTTCCTCTGTTCTGGCGTATGGCTCCATGGGTGGAGGTGGGTGTGAGTAGGTGTGTGGCGGGTGTTGGTGGGTGTGTGGCGGGAGTACACACATACAAACACCCGCTGCCCGTGGTATATACATGGGCTCACACCTGCTTCACACCCATCCCCCCACCCACCGGCGGCCATATACATGGACTGGCCCCCCCTCCCCCACTGCACACCCGTCCAAACACCGAGTGGCGGGAGTGGGGGGCAGTCCATGTAAAAATGACCTTAGTGAGGAGATTCTGGAAAGCTAAGACTGGGGAAGGGGATTCCCTGAATTATTTTTTCAGTGGAAGCTTTTGTTCTTGTTTGTGTTTTAGTAACATTCTGTTGAATTGCTTGTAACCCATACACAAGAGCAACATTATTAGAGTGCAGGAGTGCTCTAATAGTTAAGGTGTGTTACACCCTCCATTATAAAGCCCCATCATTCTATTTGCTATAAAATTAAAGTTAGGATCATGAAAATTGTGGTGAAGGATCACTGGAGTAAGCGGTGCATGCTGGCCAAATTTCAGCCAAATTGGTTGGATAACAGCTGGTATATTGCAGTTTGTAAACTGCACTTTGAAAGCCTGTTTTTTCAAAAAGGGCGCTTTTTGACGAGACGGAAATGCCGGCTGATCCCTTTATCAGCCGCCATTGTTGCCATCCGTCTGAATCCCCGGCATGCTCTAACGCTAGGTCTCTGCCACGTGAAGCCGGCCCGGCGATCCTGCCTCCTTCAAAGCGGATCGCCGCTGTGCTCGCTTTACACCGCACTTCCTTATTCCCTGCCAGAGTGCGCATGCGCAGAAGGACGCACATGCACACATACTCTCTACGCCGTGTCTGATGCTCTTATGAACATCAGACACGTTGTAGAGAGGAAGGCGGGTGCGCGATGCCGGCATTGAACAATCCCGCTTGTGAGCGGGATTGTTTAAAAGCGCCCTAAGACTGTCTCAATCTTGGCAGGGTAAAGGGGTTTTGTGTTGGTTGGAAAAAGACGTAAGACTTTTAGTCAATTCAAGGAGTCTGCCAGGGTGTGCCTTCTGGTTTACTTTTTGTAAATCTGGTTAGTAGTTTTTAAGTTACGACATCTTGAAAATTCAATGTTAGCCTATGGAGACCATCCTGAGTGTGGCATGCTTGCGAACATTCTATGTGTAATGCAGAGACTGTTTAAAAGCAAACAGTCTTGAATACTGGGGACTACAACTCCCTGCAGGTGCTGCTTGCCAGAGCCTATCAGTGCTGGGGAAAGAGAGGGAACTGCACCTCCAAGGGGGCAGTGTGAGTGACTGGGTCAGCCATGGTTAGGGCTGATCTGGTGGGCAGAGGAAGACCTGTGGAAGGAGAAAGCTGAAGGTCATTCTGATATGATCCCGCACAGCAGGCGCCTCAGCTTGGAGGCCAGAGATGCTGAAATTTTATTTATTTATTTCGGGTTTCTTCTATCCCATTCCCTCCTGCTCGCAGAGCAGCACGGGGTAGCTTACACAGAAGAAATCTCCATAAAATCACAGTTAAAATATATAATTTACAACTTTAAATTAAATTAAAATATGATAAAAGGGCAGAACCAAAATCCCTCCTCTAAACCATCCCACCCGTCTCCCTCTCCAAAGGCCTGGCAGAACAGCCAGGTCTTACACGGTCTTCAGAAAGAGGGGAGGTCTGGGGTCAGGCGAATCTCCATCGGGAGGGAATTCCACAGCCTAGGAGTGGCCACTGAGAATGCCCTCTCCATCATCACCATCTGGGAAACCAGGGAGACACTGAGTCAGGCATCCCTGGCTGACCACAGGGATCACGATACGACCCGAGGCCTGAGATGGTCCTGCAGATATGCCATTTAGGGCTTTATAGGTAATCACCAGCACCCTGAATTGGGCCCAGAAGACAATAGGCAGCCAGTGCAGTGAGCGGAGCACTGGTGTAATGTGCTCACGACAACCCATTACAATAGTCTAGTCTAGAGGTAATAAAAGCATGGATGATAGTGGCCAGGTCCGAGTCCAAGACATACAGCCAAAGCCGTCGCACCAGATGTAACTGGTGTAATGCTCCTCTCGTCACAGCCTCCACCTGGAGATCCAGGAGGAGCTGTGAGTCAAAAAGCACCCCCGGATTATGGACCTGAGTGGCCAAAGGGGGGCAGGCCCCATTCGTGACAGGAGCCACCACCCTGTCTGCCCTACCCACTAACACCACCATGTCGGGATTCAGCCTCAGACAGCTCGCCCTCATCCAGTCCCCCACAGCCTCCAAGTGCTGGGTAAGCACCGAGACTGCCGGGTCTGGGTCTGTAGAAAATGAGAGTTTAAGTTGTGTATCATCGGCGTACTGATGACAATGTACACCAAACTCTCTCATTAACTCGCCCAAAGGCTGCATATACACGTTGAACAGGACGGGAGACAAAATGGAACCCTGCACACGTGAGGTCCCAGGGGGATGAAGTACATTCCCCAAAACCACCCACTGAGTTCTCCCAGACATGAATGAGCGGAACCATTCCAGAACAATTCCACCCACACCGGCCAGGTCCCGCAGCCGAGCCACCAATATCTCGTGGTCAACGATATCAAATGCTGCCAACAGATCTAATAAATAAAAAGAGACGATCTGCCCTGATCTAATTCCCAGTGCAGGTCATCAACAAGTGCAGTCTCCATGCCAAACCGAGGACGAAAGCCAGACTGTGAAGGATCTAGAAAACTGACTCAATCGAGACGTCCCTGAAGTTCTTGAGCCACCACCCATTCAATAACCTTCCCTAAAAAGGGAAGGTTAGAGACTGGCCAATAGCTAAACAACAGAGTTAGCTAATTCCGCAGTGATGATTGGGGTGGCTGATCTTCCCCCTAAACCCGCACAGAACCACAGCATGCATGGATTTCAGTGACAGCCCTTCCCCCTCCAAAAAACGTGGGTTATTGGGCTGTGGTTCCAATGGGGCGCCCCATTTGAGGAGCATGACTGGGGCCAGAGCACTGGAGTTTGCCTGGGATGGTCCCAGGTGCAGGAAGAGGGCAGAGGTTTATCCCGGAAAGAGGGACAGGATGCTGCAGGCAGGATGGAATTTATATTCTTTCAGCACTTCTCCCTCCGACTTTCCCAATCACACCAAGGAATGAGGGGCAAGTGTGTGCTCTGGGCTGATACAGTGGGTGTTCTGAAGGAGGGGGACAGGGAGATGGTGGGGTCCTGTGCAGAGCAGCTCTGTGCCACAGAGTGGAAAGTGTAGTCCTCTTGGGAGGACTCTAAGAGTGAGTCTCAGCCCACAGAGGGAAATCATGTGGGGGAGCATGGAGGGAGGGAGCATACACAAAGGTGGGGGGACATTAAAGGGAGAGAGTAGCAGCAGAGCCTCTGTAAATAGTTTCCGCAGTGGAAGCCATGCACAGGGAGAGCACTTTACAGAGAGCAGATTTATTGGGGATACAGAATATGGGACCCAGTACAGGGGGAGGTCTGCAGAGTGGGCAGCGTTGTGCAAGAAAGGGAGCCCTGTATTTTAGAGATAGAGAGCTGCAGAATAATGGCCATAAATGTGCTGGGGGTGAGCCCTCGACAGAGGAGAACTGAGTGAGGGAGCTTTGTACAGGGGAAGAGCTGCAGGATGGGCAGCATTATGCCAGGTGGAGAGTCATTTTCATGGGCACAGCAGAGTCATGGAGCCCTGTACAAGGAGTGAACTAGCCAAGGGGTCCTGTACAGGGGGAGGTCCTAGAAAGCAGAATGGCTAGTATTGCCCAAGGAAAAAAGCTCTGACAGTGGGGACTAGAGTGGAAAACTCCTGTACAACCCATGAACTATAGAGATCATAGAGAGTAGTTTTTGGAAGTTTGCAATGCTTAAACCGAACCAAAGTTGTTGTATTCTTAGTAAAGCAGGGAGCTACCAGTAAAAATCCATCTTCACCTTGCTTGCTATTTGAAGGAAGTAACAACCTTCTAAACTGAAGGGAGCAGCTCTTGTACCTTGGCTTCCCCTAAGCTCTGCTCCCCTAGTGGTTATGCTGCTCAACATTCTACTGCACCAGCAGGACGAATTTTCTCCACTGCATTGTATTTAACAAAAAACTTGGATATTCCATAATCAAAAAACCTCCAGTTTCAAAGAAGAGTTAAGGCTCTTGCAAATTCAATCATGCACTAAAAAGCATGGAAATTGCAAGAAAAGGCTTCTGCCTTAGCTTCCATGCCATGTTAACAGTAAAGACATTGTACAGTCTCACATATTGTGCTCACTTACAACTTAGGCTCCATGCACCCACACTTTGCCTTCGTCTTTCAGCCCCAATCCTCTTCCTCTGCAGGTTGGGGGCAACACGGAAGCTGGGGCCAGGAGGGCATGAACTGACCCCTCACCCCCTCCTTTCCTCTATCTTTTCATTTCAATTGGGGAGAATGGGACACCTGACTAATGGCTCACAACCGTTCCTCTTACCCGCTAGTCTCCACTACCCTCCCAGAGCACAGTGAAGCTGGGAAGAGTCGTATACAAATGTTTAATTAAAACTAAGTTGGGTATGCACTGAATGGAATAATAAAATGCAATGGCCATTGGAAGGACTGGAGGCAACAGCAATGCCAATTTCTAAATAGATACTACTGTCATTCCAACATCCAGTTAAGTGATTGTGAAATTATACAACACAGCTGCATCTTTGGGAGTACACAAGGAAGGCAAGAGAGCGTGAAATGATGATGAAGGCACCAGAAGCAGTAAGTGGAATGATTGGAATGACAGGGAAAAATACAAAGAGTGTGCAGGATCAAGTAAGTGGGTGGAATGACAGGAGGAATTAGAAATCTGAGTGAAAAAACTGAGTGAAATAACTGATTTGGAAGACTGATGGGATATCTGAGGAAGCAGTCCTATCGTTTTACCCACTTACCATAGCTGACTCCCTATCCTTTGACTCTCAATAGCTTCCCTCCCTGTTATTCCATTTCCTCTCCTGTGCTTTTTTTTGTCATTCTACACACACACTTCTATTCCATATGACACATACAGATAAACATTGTATTTGACAGGACTTTTGAGTTCTCTGTGGGGGCTACAGGGTTAGAGTGGTGACTTGGACCCAAGACTCCTGTGTTGTCTTTTACAAGGCTGAGAGCAGGGGAGAGGACAACAGGCTTGGAACGAGGACTGAGTTGCCTGTGATGGGAGTGCAGCCTACTGGATTAGAGTGGGGTGGAGAGGCTGGAAGCCAGGAGTCCTGAGTTCTCTGTTACAGGGCTGGAACAAAGTAGATTAGAAGGGGTGGGAGCCAGAATGCCTACGTTCTCTCTTTCTTAAAGAGGAAACAGAGAGGGTGAGGAACCAGCTCACTCCCTCCTGTCCCCAGATTCAGTGTTGGTTCCAACCTGCAAAGAGAAAGAGGATTAGGGCTGAAAGACAAAGGCAAAGTGTGGGTGCATGGAGCCTAAATTGTAAGTGAGTACAATATCTGAGAATGTACAATGTCTTTACTGCGAACATTGTACGGAAGTTAAGGCGAGATCCTTAACTTGCAATTTCCATGCTTTTTAGTGCATGATTGAATTTGTAAGAGTCTTAACTCTTCTTGTAAACCGGAGGCTTTTTGATTATGGAATTATGCTTAGTTCACAGGAAATGGAAAGAGAAAACAATCTGGAAACAGAAATAAAAGTAACTGAAGTGTCAAAATTATTGGGTTTTTAAAAAAATAATTGAGCCAGTGTGGTGTAGTGGATAAGATGCTAGACTTGCACCTGAGAAACCAAGGTTGAAATCCTGTCCTCACCATAAATTCAATCAATGGCCTTGGGCAAGTTACAATTCCTCAACCTCAGTTCCCTCTCTGTGAAATGGAAATAAGTGCCTGTCTATCTGTCCCCTTGTTCTCCTCACCCGTGTCCATCTTAGATTGTAAGCCCACTGGGTAAGGACCTGTCTTAAAAAAATCTATGACTATAATGCACTGTGTATACCTAGTTGCACTATAGAAATGGTTAATCGTAGTGATTTTGATGGCACAGCTCTGCTCTAGCTGGTTGGTTCCTCACAGGATTGTGTCAAGCAACTGAGTTCTACTCTCGACTCTATGCCATTGCCTAGCTCAGCGTGGGCGCTTTTAGACGCACCCGCTTTCTCCTGGACTTCAAAGTCCGGGGTCGGAAAACTCACGCGGGTGTGTGTGTGTTTAGATGCTCACGCTCTCCTCACAGAAGTCGCCCGGGTTCCATTGAAAACAGTGGCACCCAGAGACTTCTGTAAGTTTTGAGACCCAGTAGTAGGACTTACGAGTCCAGGTGTCAAGACATGCGGGACTGCCTGGGCTGTTTACAATGGTGCCCAGGTGACTTCTGGGAGGAGCGCAGGAGAGCATTTAAATCCCCCTTTCCCACCACGTGAATTTGCTTCACCTGAACTTTGAAGTAGAGGGGAAAGCCAGTGCATCTAAAAATACCCGAGGAGTGTATGTCCATGAGTAAATCACTTACATCATGATCCTCTGGGTAGACATTGTTGGTTTTAACACTTAGCACAGGTGTGAGTCTCGCTGAAGTATATTGAGCTTTTGCCCCTGTTAAGTACTAATGCCTGCACTAGCCACCCAGAGGATCATGTTTTCAATCACTTGGGTTCAGTGCAAGTCTGTTAATAGAACAAAGTTCCGAATGAGGACTGAAAGAGCTGGAAGGATGGATATTAGGATTACCACACCATTTGGTTTTAACCCATTAAGTCCAGGGTCCAGGTGAAACCCTGATTTCTCCAGATTATCCGGGGGCACATGGATCGTGTCAAGTAATCAGGAGTCAGGACTAAGTGGCTACGTCAGAAAGGGGTGGGGAAAATTCCCACCCTTTTTTCAATGTGGTTCTGCCCCCTGTGGAGTGCCATGATGCTGTACAGGAAGGATGGTCACACTGGAAAAAGGAAGGAGAGCCTCTTTGCCCCACTCCCTACCAGTGTTGCCCCATCATGCCAAAGTCTGAGGGAAAGAGGCAAGTCTAGTGTGCACAAAGAGGCAAAAGTAAATGTTATGTCATCTTTAGGGGTGTGCAATTCATTTTTGTTGTTGTGATAAAACCAAAATTTTTGATTTTCATTTTCATTATTGTAATAACGAAAATGGTAAATAACAACAACAAAAACAGAAATGAAAATGAATGTTTTTTTAAATAATTGGAAAAACCTGGGAAATGTATTTATGGCTATACCTTTTTTGTTTCTTATTAAATACTGATGAGACCTGGGTAGATTGTACCCCCAATATAGGGCACTATGCGCACCTAATGTCGAAAAAATTGGGTAAAGGGAACCGATTTTAGAAGCAATTAAATGTTGTGATTTTAAGAAATGCTCCATACACATTCCTGGCTACAACATCTTTATCTTCTGTTCAACTTGCATAAAACCTGGGGATTTTATGTCACTCCCCATGATTACCAATCCTGCCAAATTTCAGAAAGATTTGATAAAGGGTCCTGATGTTATAAGCCATTAACTTAAAAAGGCATGTCTGGCTGTAACATTTTTATATTCCATCCTGTTTACAAGACATTTGGCAGGAATGAATCCCACACCTTCCCTGTCATTTCTTTCAAACTACAGGGCAATTTGATAATGTCACCCAATTTTATAAGCAATTGAAGTTGTCCTCTTGAAGACCATTATTCAGATAAATAGCAGCACATATAGTGCTAGTCAGAGGCAGGCACCTGGCATGGCAGGGGGAGGAAGGCTGTAAAAGGGAGGATTGGGAGCAACCCAAAAGACTGACAGACACATTCACTGGCCAATTACTGCATGCTTCCAGCTTTACAGGACCAATTGGTGGTGGTTTCGAGGCATACACCTGGGGCAGCCCTGAGGCGGGCATAGAAGGGACAAAACTGGGACTTTGGAGATAGCATACCAGCAATCAGGAGACATGGTTTATACTTCCAGGATGGCCAATTAATCACAATCACATCCTGCAGCACTGTGACAGAGGACATAAGAGAATCTATATTATCTCTTTCCTAAACAGATGCTTCTGACGTCCCAGTAACAAAGTGAGTAAGAGAAGTTGGGATGGTCAAAGCGCAGAATGAGGATATTTGGTTGACATTACTGCTGACCAATTGGCATCACCAACAGACCTTATCCCACAGTGACATGTAAGCGAATCCCCGGAATAGGCTTATTCTCTGCATATGATGTGTAGGCTTATAAAACTGTGACCCTTTATTACATATTTCTGATATTTGACAGAGATTATCCTGAAGGTGTGAGATACAGCCCTGCCAAATTACATGTACACTGGCTGGACTACATAGATGTTACAGTCAAGCATACATTTATAAGTTAAGTTCTCATACAACCAGGACCGTTTATCCAATCCTTCTGAAAGTTGGCATAGATAGTAAAACTGGGGAGGGGTATAAACTTGCTAAGTTTTATCCACATTAGATTGGAGACAAAAAAGTTGCAGCCATGAATTTATATACAGATTTTTGCAATGTAACACAATACAACTGCTTATAAAATTCGATTCCTTTATCCAATCTTTCTGAAAATTGGCACACCTAGTGCCTTCCATTGGAGGTACAACACTTCAAAGTGTCATCCAAATATAATGGGGGAGGGGGGGAAAGGTACAGTCGAAAATGTGTTTTCCATTGAAACCAATGGAAATTTAAAACAAATAAATTGATATTTATGAAAACAAAAACGAAATATTTAAATAACAAAAACAAAAAATGACATGGGTCCCTGGTGCACACCTCTAGTCATCTTTGCACCATCCCTAGCACGACCCGTGATCCTTGCCATAACTTCTAGTTTCACTATGTTGGCATAGATGAGATACCATACACCTATAACCCAGTTCCTCAGTGGTTTTATTTTTTCCTATCAATGGAATGAGGATCATACAAACATTAGTAATCTAAAATGTTGATTGTAACATAGGTACGATTTTCTTGTTTTTGCTGTAGTGTTTGTTTAGGCCAAAATGAGATCTCAACTTGGATCTCATTAGGAGGCATAAGTATGCTTGATAGCAGAATTAGAATTATCACTTCATGATTTCATTGCAAGTCTCATGATTTTGGGTATTCACCTTGGAAATCCACAGCTGCTGAAATCAAGATACCACCTACTGCTTTTTAAAAAAAAATATTTCTATATGTCATGTTTGTAGCGAGAACTTGAAAACATAACTACATCATTTTCAAAAGGTTCAGAATCCAGAAGGCATGTTTTTTTTAAAAAAACAAAACAGAATTATTATTTTTATTTTTTTAAATCATGATTTTTAAACTAATCTCATATTCTTTGGAGTCTATGCAGGGAGAGCAGAGGCAGTCTGCTCTGATCCAGCCCTACTTCCAGTGCTCTGGAAAATCCCGGAGCACCACCAGAAGAGCGGGCCGGCCAAACCCGGGGCACTGGCCCAAGGCAGAGCTGCTGTCCATCCTCTTGGTGGATGGCCACCGCAACTTCATTCTCAGCTGGCAGTTGCTCCGGGAAATGTCACAGAGTTGCAGACAGCAGCCTAGAGCATCGGGCAATCTGCCCGCAACTCTATAGTTTGGGGGAGGAGGCACCGCGCAGGTGGACTACAGGGTGCCGCAACCACAGGGTCTGTGTAAACCCTTCCCAGGTGGGACGTAGGGGGCGCAGTGTCAGAGGCGCACTGTTTGGTGACATAGTATAAGACTCTTATATGGTTTACTATAGGTTTTTCGTTTGTTACGCTAATATTGTGTACATACAAGTAACTCTTATCACACAACAGTATAGTTAGGGATCAAGGTAGCCTATATGGCCTAGAAGAAACAGTTTGAAGTACTCAAACAAGAAGACAGCCTATGGGCCTCAGATTTTGGTCAACCAGTACATTTTAGTTGGAATTTCACACCCATCTTTAATTTGCAAAGTGAAGCGAAACTCAAGCAGTACCAGGGTGTAGGCTTTCTGAAGTTTTCCCATAGAGATAAACTGGATTCCTAAGAGGGGCAGGCATGAAAAATAACAGATGGTACTATGACAACTGATGGATGGTACCAGGGCAGCTGTGTTTTGGCCACAATAAGTGGATTTACTAGCCAGGATAAGTGGATACACTAGCCAGGATAGGTCAGTAAAAGCGAGAAACCATGGTAACCAAAGAATAGGTGTATTAAATATCATTTACATAATGAAATGTAATAACCAATCCGTTGTTGGATGATTATGTTGCAAGATAAGACAAACCAATCAAATGTTGGGTAAGAAAACATGAACCAATGAATTGTTAAAGATAACAATGATCCAATCAAGTAGAATTGATAACAAGTATGTTGGTGATCGGATATTAGTGGTTGATGTAAATGGGGGGAAAGGTATATAATTTGTATGTTTGGACCGCCTCTTTGCTACTGGCCAACACCCGATATTATAGCATGTAATAAGTGCCCCTCCAGATGGAAGTAAATGAAGCTTACATTGTTTACTTGCTGTCTAGTCTCTCTCTCTGAGTCACTTTCCAGGTCATCTCCATATGAACCCGCATCTGTTCTACCATCATCCTATGATAATGACATTTGGGGGCTCATCCGGGAGCTCAGAAAAAGGGAGCAAAGATGAGGGCATGCACACAAGGGGTAGGGGGCACAGATCCATGATCTAGACCCTCCTCTTCCTGAGCACACTCCTTAAGTGCTCCCACCCCCAACTTTTATGCAATCCTCAGAGCTTGTACTAATCTCCAAAGTAGTCCCGGGAACAAAAAGGTTCCCCACTCTTGCTATATAACAACAACCGGTTACTGAGATTACCTTTTGATTGTTTCGAAAGTGACTGCCATGTTGATCCCAGATATGAGAGACTCAAAGTAGTTGAAGTAGTTATGATAGCCCAATGAAAGACACAGTTTTATAGCTGCTACGTGTCTTGAAAGTTGCTCTAACAAGAAGTATCATCTTCTGAACTATTTTCGAGATCATTATTTGGGACCAACACAGCAACTATATCCCACTCCCTTCTTGTCTCTCTTGGCACCTTTTGCAGCAGTCAAAATCTGGCCAGTCATTCCCCTTGAACATGTAGAAAGTTGAAAGTTTATTCTTGGAGATCACATGGTATTTTAAAACAAATGGAAATTTAAAACAATAATATTTTTGCTGAAAAACAACTAATTTAGAAAAGAAATTTTACATTGAGTACATGATTGGATAAGATTCACAAAGAGATGCACGCATGTATCATTTGGCATTAAGGAGAACGAAGAGACGGCAATACTGATGGAGGCTACGCAATACTGATTTGCAGTGTTTCAAAAGACTAGTCATGCTTCAGATCTGACAGATTGGTCCCTGCCATTGTCTTACTGATGCTGAGCAGGATGCCCAAGGTCTTGCTCTGACATGATCAGCTATTTGTCTTCTAGTCCTTCCTGCCATATAAAACTAATCACTTTAGATTGATGCTGGCTTCCTCAACAAATTCCCATTTATAAATGTAGATTTCAGCTTTCCTATTTAATATTTCTGTCATAAGAGGCAGGCAGGAGAATAACAAAATGAGATCTTGCCCTATATTTCATATAATTTTATTTCATGTCACTTCTGTTTCAATGATTTCTACCTGCATAATATAATGGCTCATTATCATATTACAGCATCTGAATCTCAAATAGCGGATAATTATCATATTTCAGAGCTCTGTTAGCAACCATTATCCACAGCTCTGTTTTTCCCAACCTTCCATCAGAGCCATCAGAGGGGAGGAGGTGGGAACAATTATTAATCTCATTAAAACAGCAGGGTGAAATACTAATAACAGCTCCCAACACACTGAATGTTCAGATGTATGTTTCCAACTATCCTAAATAGAATTTTGTGCTACTTTTGTAATAGTTAATGTTAAAATCTAGGGACATTATTCAAAACTAAGCCTTTCTTCTTCTTCATTTTACTCTCTCCAAAAATTTAAAACAATGCTCCAGTACAAGGGATTTAGCCGACTATCTGGATCTAGAATAATAATCCATGTTATTATTTATGTCTCTTATAAAGGGTCTTAGATGTGCCTGACATTTAAAGCATTACATAGAATTTTACTTTATTAAATTACTGTACTATCCAAAATGAAAAGCATAAGGACAGCTAGCTGGATGTGAAGATGTTTGTAGTGTATGCATTTCTCAACCAACATGCATTGTCTGCCTATGGATCAAAATTCCCTGGCACAATCTCAGTTTTATCACTGTCTCAGAGTGGATTATGTGCTAGGATACCAAATAAAGCAGTAATATTCCTTCAGTTCTCTTTATATTAGTATAGAAGCACCAAAGATTCCAATCCTTATGCACTGGCAGTCTCGCTCACTTGCACCATCAGCCGTTGGTCCAATAAAAGGCGTAATTTTAATTACTTTTGTCTCTTGTTCTCTCTCATACTTGGAGCCAGCATTGGAAGTACTCTTTAAATCCTGGACGAATTGCAGGGGAATCTTGAGAGACTGGGTGACTAGGCATCTAAATGGCAGATGAAATTTAATGTGGACAAGTGCAAAGTGATACACATTGGGAAAAGCAATCCAAACATTATGTACACAATGCTGGGTTCTAAATTAGGAGTTACCACTCGGGAAAAGGACCTTGGAGTCATTGTGGATAATACATTGAAATCCTCAGCTCAGTGTGCAGCGGCCATCAAAAAGCAAACAGAATGTTAGGAATTATTCGTAAAGGGATGGAGAATAAAACTGAGAATACCACAATAGGCTGTTGCTAAATTATGTTGCTTTGCTCTGTACAATATTGCTAAAATCCGGCCTTGACTTACTGTTGCTGCTGAAAAAACCCTAGTCCATATTCTAGTCATCTCTCACCTTGACTACTGTAGCTTCCTCATTACTGGCCTCCCTTGCTCTGATCTGGTCCCCCTCATCTCCATTCAATGCTCCGCAGCCAAAATCATTCACCTTACCTGACACTTTGACCATGTACAGCCTCTCCTCTCTGCCCTGCACTGGCTCCCTCTATGGAAACACATTCAGCACAAGCTCCTGGTCTTCATCTTCAAGGCTCTTCATGGCCTTGTTCCCCCATATCTCTCCGCCCTTGTATCCCGCCACATTCATGCCTGGGAGCTTCACTCCTCCTCTGCCCCCACCCTCGCCTGCTCGTAAACCCCTTGCTCCTCTAAACATGCCCCTTCTCCCTTGCTGCCCCTCATGCCTGGAACTCCCTCCCTGGATACATTCACTTCGCTCCCTCCCTCCCAACTTTCAAATCCCTCCTGAAAACCCACATTTTCCATCAGGCCTTCCCTAGCTTATCATGCGTGATACTGCATCCTCTCCCCCTCACTCAGAACCTAATTCCCTGTAACTAAGCAAAGTACGTGAGCCTGCAGTTTCTCAACCTCATGAATGTACTCTTGTCTTTTCTGATGTTTACCTCTTCCTTGTATCCCCCTCCCTTGTCTCAGATTGTAAGTCCCTTAGGGGTAGGGACCTGTCTCTGACTGTGGATTGTACAGTGCCAGGTACATTGTAAGTTCTATATAAATAATAAATTATTAATAATTAATAATTAATGCCACTATATAAATCTATAGCGCAACCACACCTTGAATATTGCATTCAGTTCTGGTCGCCCCATCTCAAAAAAGATATAGTAGAAATAGAAAAGGTACAGATAAGGGCAGCAAAAATGATAAGGGGCTTGGAACGGCTCCCCTGTATAGGTTGGGGCTCTTCAGCTTGGAGAAGAGATGACTGAGAATATATATAGAATATATCATATTTATTTAGTTCCTTTCCAGTTCCTGGATCTGGCCCAGAGGGCCAGCACTACACACGGTGGCAAGCTGAATGGGGTAGCAAAAACTGCAGCCTCCGCCACCGCCAGTCAGCTCCCCAGCTGGAAACTGCAGATGCTGCCACCAACGGTAAGCTCCCTGGGAAAGGTGGGGGGATTGGGAGCTGCCTAGGGCTGGCCTTTGGATCTGGTCCCTACTCTCAAGCACTAAGAATGAGATTAAGGGGAAAGAGTGATGAGGACATGCACTCAAGTTTAGGAGATAGATCCATAGCACAGATCTATAATCTGCACCCTCCACTTCCTCCCCCCGCCCATCCTGAGCACACCCTTTAAGCACCTCCACTCCAAACTCTGACTCATCCTGCAGGGATTGTACGAAGTGGCCCATGGGAGGGAAAGGTTCCCCAACCCTGAGTCAGAAGACACAGAATCTACTGCGTTATGTGAAGTACATGTACAAAAACACTGGATTCCATTTTCACTTAAGCTAGCTATTGTGCAGTTGCTCTGTCATCATTTGCCAACCACAGCTTCACTTCTGCATTAGAAGAAAAAGAGTATGAATTCATTGAATAGTGCGGAATTCATTCTGGAGGTTCTCAAACTGGCTCGGGATGTCGAGTGGGGTTGCAACATCTGCAGCTGTGGTCACAATCCTGTTTGATATTTGATATGCTTTTCATGTCTATTTTGCTGTCTGTAGTTGCAGAATTCACAATCACACAGGCAAAAAAAACCAACTGAGAACCAGTGTCCATTTTGGTTTATTACTTCCCTAATTATTCTAAATCAAGGCTTTTCACAATTTAAATTAATCTGTCTGCAAAAGGGAATGTCTTATTTTAGTGGTTTCCAAATTGTATAGACCAGCAGACAACTGTAAAATCTCAAAATGTTTTGCAGACCACCAGGCACCTCACTGAGCATGTTTATTGTGGTCACCACTGCACAAGGCAGTGGTCTCTGCTGGTGGAGATAGAAGCCATTGTTGCTGTCCCTGCAGTCAGTTCCATTCCATGGACCACTTCCAGTTACCCTGGCCACACAGAGACCAACAGTGCTTAGGGTTAAGGCCATAGTCGGGAAAGCACTATTAGGGTACAGTCTTCACCCATTCAAGTAAATGGCAACTGAGCTTGGCTACAAGGATGGGAGCTAAGTGAACGAGGGCAGGATTTCTCCCTTTACATTTAGCATTTGTTTCATACTGAAGTGAAGACTGGACACTGAATTAGATGTGCTTTTCCTATCACTTAATAGGTCGGAAGCAGTATTTGGGGAGTGAGAATTTTCCACATACAGATGAGTTTTCTTTTCTAAAGAAATAAATTTCACATAAATTCAATTCCATGCCCAGCTAATAGTCATAATAGTCAGATAAGCATGGCTGCCAAATTGCTTGTAGCAGCATTGTACATACTGCTGCGAACAACAGTCCTGTTGAGATTTAATTTCTTAGTGATATATATATTTTCCAAACTCCGAAGCTTTGTGGAGGACAGCATAAAGTAGAACCATACGGTCTAGATAGAACAAAAGCCTTTCTTGTAAACTGAGAAAAGCTAGATACAGTCAAAACGTAATTACAGCTGCCCCAAACCATTCAACAATCTCACCCTATCAACGCACTGTAGCAAATGGTAGTTTGTGCAGGGGTCTGACATAAATTGCATTATCTAAGAAAGTCTAAGAGAAAAGAACATATTGCATTTTTGTACTGCCCAGTACTGATCAGCATTTTTCTCCCAACTAAATAAATAAATAAATGAACAAAACATTTTTTTTAAAAAAATTACTATTCCTTTATCAAGCACATTATACTGAGCTTGCTTTTACACATGACAAAATTCTTTTAAGTGCTCGAGATAATAGGAGGTATTATAAATGCTGGAGTTAATGTGTGAACATACTATTCCCCTTTCATGCCGCAAGATCTCCAAGTCTTGTAAGAGTCACATCTGGTGGGTCTTACAAGGCTGCGAGATCTCGCTGCATAAAAGGGGAATAGTGCATTCATACATTACAAAACTCCAACATTTATAATACCTGGTTGTGGCAGGGCTGTTCCACAAAAAGGCGCCTGTCATGTGGGTCACCTAAGATGCAAGATGGCCACCAGACAGGAAGAGGAAGTGGATGGACGTGTCCTGAAGTATAAAAGAGAGGCCAGCCTGAAAGAGAGGGGAGTCTGCTCCGGGGAGCCAAAGGGAGCAAACCTCTACAGGAGGCTGTTGGAGAAGGCACCTGACCTGGATACATGGAGAAGAGCATCCTGAAGGAAGGAGACCTCGAGCCTGCTGTAAGTGAACAGAGCTAGCAAAGGACTGTCATTAGAGCTAGACTCTGGATATGGACTGTTGACTGGCCAGAGGCTTAACCCTGGCCTAAGGATGGTGTGCGAGATGGACTTTGTGGTATCCAATAAACTGTTATAGAGCTGAACACAGTGATACTCTTCCTTGGGCCTAACCCTGCAACTACTCACCCCACAGCTAGTGGGGCCTCTGCTATATCGGTATTATCTTGAGCACTTATACAAACCCATTTTTGTCATGTGTAAAAGACCTTAAAAAGCACCATTCCTCCTAAGAAGTCCAAAATTCTTCAGTAACTCTGTATATGATGGATCATTTGAACAATGAAGCGCAGCTACTTCTGAGATGGACAACTTGAGCACTAACATAATAGGGAAATCTGGGAATGAGAACACTGGGACAAAACCCAAGGCTATAAACCTAAAGCCTGTGAGGACCTCTGGTTCTACCGCACCTTGTGCCCAGGCCCCTAACATTGGGAAGCAGGGATTTAGCCTGCAAAACCAAGGGTGATTTAAAGAAGGAATAAAATACATTCTTTCTGAGTTTGATTATGCTATCAAGGTCCTTTCTAAATAGCTCATAAAGCAACCTGTGAAACTATGAACTCGGATATTGATCATCTTGGTGATGGTGCTGACACATCACCTTTCTAATTAAAATGTCCTAGGGGATGGTCATTATCTCTCACTTCTGTTCTTTCTTGGAGTCTGACCAATGAAGGTAGATGAAGAAATGTAAATGTAGAATGGTACACAAATATAGTAGTTATCATACTTAATAGAATAATTCTTCCAAAGACATTTAATGGCAATTATTCTTCCAGCTTCTATATTCCTCTAATCCATCTCTGAACTGTAAGTACCAGCTCTTATGGAATGGCTAATCCCTACAGGTTCATAGAGGAAAAGCCTCATATTTCTTACCAAAATTACTCTAAAAAGTGACAGAATACTGTAGGGACTGACATCTTTTACACATTTTTCCATCCTACAGACCCCACCCCTGCCCCTACCCGACCCCACCCCTACCAACCCCTCCCCATAGAAGGCATATATTTTTTCTCAAACTATAAAGGAAAATTATTTTAAAAAATAAAACAATCCACTAGAGAATATTATAGATTAAATGCTATAGGATTTCCCCCCCAAATTTGTTTTTTTTAATATTTCTTCCCCCTTGTTTCTTCTTTCCATGTATTATTGGAAATAGTATCATAATGCTAATCACACATACTAACATTGGGTGAAAACAAACAAGACAGTAGCCTGCAGTAACCTGCGAGTCAACTGTTCATCTGTTTGGTGGCCACCAGATGTTGGTGAGTGTGCTCCTCTGGGCCTCGATCAGCTATTTGGTGTGCGCACCAGAACAGGTGAACATGCTGCTCCGCCCCCTCATCAGCTGTTTGGCACGCACACCCAATCAGCTGTTTGGTGGCAGCTCCTCCCCGAGGCCCAATCGTGCTGTGTACAGGGGTCCAGAAGTCCTTTCCTGTGTGGACAGCTTCTTGGCTGACCCGTGGCATGGAGGGTCTTGTTATGGCAGTCCCCTGCCCGGATTCTTCAGGAGTGGCTGCTCATTTGAACTGCCCTTCCTGCCGGCCCAAAGTGAGGCAGCTGTGGTGGCCCTCCCTGGAGTGGCTAGAGGATCTGGCTCACCCTTCTCTCATTTGTTTTCACCCATTATGCACTCATGGTCAGTTCTTCCATATTAAGAATACAAGAAGAATCGCTTAATGCTCTTTAGCCACCCTATTGTTCTCACAATCAGGGCGATTAACATGTGGCTAATGAGTGCATTAGTACCTCTCACCAGAAGCATAGCTGAAGCATATTATTTACTTGGAAATAACTAACACTGATTGAAGAAGCATGTCAGAACATAAACATAAGCAAAGGAAGATTGAGCATAATACTAATGGGTGGGACTCCAGGGGGATTGCCAGATACCAGATCTCCCGATATCGGAATATCGAACTTTTAACATTGCTGATTTTACCGTTTTTTTACATTGCTGTCATTGCTAAATGGCATCGATGTAAAAAAATATGGTAAAACCAGCAATGTTAAAAATCTGATATTCCAATACCAGCAAGTATCAGTATGATCGGATTGATCCGATACTGACAGTCCCACCCCTAAAGCTCCCTTTTCATTTCAGGTTTCAGTTCACCTGTTTTCTGTGCCTGCCTCACTCACTTTGACTCTGATTCTCTATCACCTTGTCACTCTGGGTATACATCTATAGTGTGCAAATTAGATGTCAGATGCTACTAAATCAGTAGTATAATCTAATGCAGTGCTTCCGGCTGTAGAATTTGCACCCACTTTGCATTGGTGTCACAACAAGGCCATAGAGATTCAGGCTCCTTATCTCTCTTCATCCTGTACCAGGGGTGGGCAAAGTTCCCAAGCCCAAAAGCTACATGGCAACATTTTCATATCACAAGAGCCACAAAACACTTAACACTGATTGTTAGGGGTGTGTATGTCATTTTTGTTATTACAATAACAATACAAAAATTGTCATATTCATTATTGTTATTGTGATAACGAAAACAAAAAATAAGAACAACAAAATTAGAAATGAACGACATTTTGTTTTTGAAATGGGAAAAACTGAAAAATGTATCTTTGGCTATATCTTTTTTGTTTCTTCTTTAATTCTGATGACACTTGGGGATATTGTAGCCCCAATGAAGGGTACTGTGTGTGCCGATTTTTAAAATGCTTACATAAAGGGAACCTATTGTAGAAGCAATTGAATATTGTTATTTTAAGAAAAGCTCCATACACATTCATGGCTACAACGCCTTTATCTTCCATCCAATTTGTATGAAACCTGTGAATATTATGTCACTCCACAAGCCTAACACACCTTCAAATTTTCAGAAAGATTGTATGAAGGGTCCTGATGGTATAAGACATTAATTTGAAACTACATTTCCAGCTGTAACATTTTTATATTCCATCCTGTTTACAAGACATGTGGCAGGAATGTATCAAATACCTTCCCTGTCATCTCTGCGAAACTACAGGAAAATTTGATAAAGGAACCCAATTTTATCAGCAATTGAAGTTGTCCCCTTGAAGACCATTATTCAGGTAAATAGCAGCGCATGCAGTGCCAGTCAGAGGCAGGCACCTGGCATGGC
>QEPC01011608.1:6547716-6586142 GCA_003113815.1 Sphenodon punctatus | reverse complement strand
CTCTCAGATTCTCCACTCTCACTGGTGCTACCTATGGCAGGGGTGTGTGTGCCCACAAACATGAAATACATGCCAGGGAGGCTAGACATTTTAAACATATGAGTAGGGGCTGAGTGGGGGCTGCACAAACTGAACCCAGACTCCAGCGGGCTATTGTTTCATTTGTTTTCAGCCCTTATCTGTTAGGCTACTTCAGCTCATTAATTCTCAACAAAATAAAGATAGGTCACTAGTTGTGTGAAGCATGATACAAACGTTATATGTTGTCAGCGCTCCTGGAAGTCAGGTACCCAAACCACGGTGAAATTAGGTATCTGAGGGCTTGTTCACACAAGCAATTACTTGAAGGTACTAACCCGCAATTCCCTTTTGTTCACACAAGCAGACGGGTTAAAGTGAGGGAAGTTATCTCTGCAAGGAAACAGAAGTTTACCCAGGGTCTCCAGAGGAGATAATAGAATAGTTGAGTCAAGATTGGGTAAAAAAACGACGCTTTTTTTGGTGGCCCGCTAGTCTCACTGGGCATTTTTACACACACCTTACAGCTCCGGATTTTTCAATCTTCTGGGTTTACAAGTCCATAACTAAGTTCTGGATGCATTTTTCACACACCCACTATCCTGAGGCAGTTCCTGGATGCATTCTTCAAACACTGCCTTGAGGCAGCCTAAAGTAGCCGCAGCTGTAGACGTGACAGGCTACCATGGAAACCAAGTGACCACAGCTGCCTGGAGCAAAGCAGTTTACCAGGAGAACTTTTTACACACAACAGTTTTGGGAGAAGTTCTACGCAGAAGTTCAAAGAGCTGGATGTTCAAGATCTGGGTGAGTGATTTAGACACACAGAAAGTTCAGAATGTAGCAACAAACATGCAGGAGAAATGTTTGTGTAAAAAAAACCCACTGTGGCCCGGAAGCCACCAGCACATCTCTCTGACGCTGCCAGATGTTTGCTCAGGACTGTCCCGGGGTGGATACATGGCTAGCCCGGGTTGTGTCCTCGCTGTGGAATTTCAGTGTCGTGTCACAGCCCAGGCTAAGGGCTTCCCACACAGGCCAATGCAGGCCACAGGTGGGCCAGCATGTCTGTTCTGGCTTGCCTTGCCTGCCGGGGGAGGGGAGGGGAAGGGCCACTATGGCTGTCGATCATTGGCCATGGGAGGTGGGTCACTGGAAGCAGGGAAGGGGTGGGGCTGGTCACACACACATTCCTTGAGTTCCCCACCCTGGCTAGGCCATGTTGGCGGAGGGACGTCTCTCCATCCATGGGCAAATTTATCCCGTAACCCGACATAGCCCGGGCCGTGCTGGCTGCAGTTTCATGCTGAGGGCTGGACCTGGGAGCCACTACGCTGGCCACACGTCTGTTTTTACCTGTTGTTTCTGTTATTCCTGCTACATCCCATCATGCACCTCTCTTCCTAGTTTGTTTGCTTCCAGTCCCTGGGTGAATACCGTTCGCTTGTTTCCCCACCCCTGCGGCAATTGCCTGCTTTCTGCCCAGTGAGGAAAGCAGTGGAGCAGGGGAAAGGGGTAATCATTATTTCCCAGCTTTCACTGCTTGTCAGACTCAGAACAGGATTAGAAAAAGGCAGTTATTTCACAGAAGTTTCTCCAGATTAACAACCCCAGAACAGAACTAGTGAGAGGATACTTTGTCTCTCAAAGGCTTTTTTTTTTTTTAAATCATAAAAAAATGTTCTTAAACAACCTGCTACCATGCATGGCCTCCCAGGAACCACCAGAGCCCACCACCCATATGAAGGTGGAGAGGTGAAGGTGCGTATATGAAGGTGCATGCTCTGGTGAACCACGGAGCACACAGTCACGGCTACCCACAGAGCACTGCCAAGAAATCTGAAGTGCTGTGTGTGGGGAAAGTCAAATAGGACCATGGCAACAGGCAGTCATAGAGCCCCTGCCCATACGAACTGGGATAGCCAGCCATGCCAGCAGACTGGTCCACCACTCATAGCCACTGATGGCAGGTGACATGGCCTTTTTAAGTCACAAGAACTGGCTGGGAGCGCGGAGGAGCCTGGGTTTCCCAGCGCTCGCACTAGGGACATGTCAGTTGCAAGACCCAGCACAGCACAGAGGGAAGGCTATGGCTGGGGTATCCACGCTGGGAGCTGCCTGTTTTAATCCCTCCCCATGCACTCCACCTGACTGCTCTGTGGCAGTGCCGCTCAGCAGCCCCGGAACCCTCCCCCATCACCTAGCTTGTTTAAAAACACCCATACATACACACATACCCATCGTGTAGGAACTGGCTATGCTAGCTCTACACCTTCTGAAGTTACCCCAACTAAGGATCGGATCTCAGTTTCTTCCAAAAACAGAATAATTATTGTGGGACTTAGACCACTTTCACACCTTTGGCAGCAGCTGACCCCATGCAGATTTTGATTAAGGGACAGAATCCAGGAACCAAAATACTAGTGGGGTTTGGCAGTGTAAACCGCCCCTCCCCCCCCCCCGCAGTTTTGCCGGAAAACACCCACAAAGTACAGAGCAGTGTAATCCAGCTCTGTACTTTTGTGGGTGTTTGCCAGCAAAGCCGTGCGGGGGGTGGGCTGGGCTGTGTTTTTACACCAGCCAAACCCTGCGAATATTTTGGCTCCTGGATTCTCTCTCCGAGCCAAAAATTGCATGGGGCCGGCCGTCACCGAAGGTGTGAATGTGGTCTTAGAAAAGGCCCTGCCATATTGAACTTGTGCTGCCTGGAGTTGTATCACATTTCCATCTCTTTGCAAATAAAGCCTGAAAAGCAAGGGCAAATATTGGTCCCTATCTGCTGTTCTAGTGATAGACAGGGTGCAAAGGAGCCATAAGTGAGGAGAAGAAGAGTTCCCATGGCCCAATAGCAGTGTAGGATTGACACAAGGCCTAGCATAAGGAATTTATCAGGGAAAGGAAACGAAGCAGCTTAAAAGCTCAGCATTATGGAGACTGGGGATTTCATTTAACCCATTGGCAGCTCTGGGGAGGCTGGGATAAATTAGAAATGTTTGTTGTGCTAGGAAATGATTACGCCATCTCCCTGCTCAGCTGCCACCCCCACAGGCACAGCTTTTCCTTAACACCCAGAGCAGCACCTCTGATTTGGGAACACTCGACAAACAACAGATTGGCATTTCTGAATTAGCCTAGCCCCAAACCTGCAGACACAATAGAAAGGTATGGCTAGGTGACATGTTAATGTCATTCATAAGGAAAGTAACTTGTAATCTAAATGCTAACGGTTTGTGTGTGCGAGCTAAACAGTGTCCTTGGAAGCAAAGAAGGGAGTTCGACAGCTGTGGCACAGTCATAGAAAACACCCTCCTCAAGGAAACCCTGAAGCTTTGATCTGAATGGTAAGAAAGGGGGTGGAGTAAACTCTCCCACCTCTTTCTGACATAGCCACACCCCTTCAGATTGATGCCATGGCGCTCTACAGGGGTTGGGGAGGACATGTCAGAAAGGGGTCAAGAGATCCTCTTTGCCCTGTCCCTTTCTGATGTGACACCACCCACTAGCTGAAAATTTTTTCCTTAGTTTATCCAGGCTTTACTTTCAGATAGCCCAGGGAAATCAAGAGCTCAGAGACGATGAGTGAAAAGCACCTGGAGACTTAGAGTTAAACCTGGCGGGGTGGTAACCCTACACCGCAGTTGGAAAAGGGCTCCAGGTGGGTCCCTGAGGGCAAAGATTCAGTGGTAAGGGGGCAGATGTACCCCTGATCCCAAGACCCACTCCTGGTCCTTGTTTGATACCCCCTGCCACCCAAGCTGTGTCTCCCATGTCCTCAACACAGTTAAGTGTTCCCTCTCAGTTGCAAGAGATGTTGATGTAGAGGATTAAGTTGGCGGATTCCATGACTGAATGATGGCCAGGATTTAAGCAATCCATTCTGAAGAAACTCTTAGGGTTGTTGCTGCCTGTTACTATCACTGGCTCCTAGGGAGTCTGGTTTTGGCAGGCACAGAAGTTCATTTCAAGTTATTTCTTCAATTCAAGAAACTGAAGAAAATAACATTTAATTTATTTTTATTTATTTATTATTTTAAGCATTTTTTTAGCCGCCCCTTCATGCCTACAGCATCTCAGGGCGGCTTACAACAATACAATAAAATTCATAAAAACAATATTTAAAAAACACCATCATCAATAAATTAAAAACAGTCCCATATCCACACACCCTGACATCCCCCATATCCACAGCTACCCAACCCTTCCCTCCTCCCCTCCGAAGGCCTGGGCGAACAGCCAGGTCTTGCAGACTCGACGAAACGCCAGCAGACCTGGGGCCAGGCGGGCTTCCTCCGGGAGGGAGTTCCAGAGTCACGGCCTGGCCACCGAGAACGCCCTCTCCATTGTAACCCCCCGTCTCACCCGGGGGACCTCCAAGAACGCGCCCCCAGTGGGCCGATAGGATCGCTCTGAGGCACGGAGGGTGAGGCGGGCCCCAAGGTATGAGGGGCCCAGACCATGCAGGGCTTTATAGATCAATACCAACACCTGCCTACACAGTTTATAAGCTGCCTACACAGTTTGATTTGCTTTTTCAGGGCCGGCCCTACCACAAGGTGGCTCGGGGCAGCCGCCCTGGGCCCCACTCCTGGGGGGTCCCCACACTTGGGGTCCCCAGCTCCCGGCCTGACAGTGGCCAGGAGCTGGGGACCCCAAGCGCGGGGCCCTCAGCCGATTCCCACTGACAGCCAGCGGAGCGGGCAAGCAGGAGTGAGGGAGAGGCAGAGGCTCCACCTCCCCCACACTTCGTGCCCTCCCCCCTCCGCTGCCTGTCAGTCTCGGCCAGGGGAAATGAGGGAGAGAGAGGCAGAGGCCTCGCCTCTCCTTCATTTTTCCTGGCCGAGAGACTGACAGGCAGGGGGGGCACCCACGGAGTGAGGGAGAGGCAGGAACTCTGCTTCTTCCCTCACTTCTGCTGGCCGAGACTGTGACAGGTAGCGGGGGGGGGGGGCGGAACTTCTGGTGGCAGCGGCCAGCGCGGCAGCAGATTTAATCTGCTGCCATGGTGCCCACCCCACCTGAAGCTCTGAGCCCAGCTTAGGGCCCAGGCTGGAGGTGGCGGCTGCAACAACGACGACGGCAGTGGGTCAGGTAAGTGATCCGATTCAGAATCTGAATGGCTGTTCAGACTTGGGGATGGGCGGAGGGGCGTGCCCCTCCACCCATCCCCGAGCCCAGGCCCAGGAAACGTGCCGCCCCCAGACCAGGGAGCACCCCCTGAGCTGGGGAGCACCCCTACGCCCGGCGGGGGCAAAGCTGCCAGTGTAAGATATGGCGCCCAACATTTCTTCCCCACCCTGGGCCCCGCTTAGGCTAAGGCCGGCCCTGTGCTTTCGGGTTTGTAAATTCTCCTGATTGAGATGAGGAAGCCTGTAGTACTATTTTGTGTTGACTATATAACTATTCGACTTCATCTGCCTAAAGCTGTGGATGAAAATGCTTAAAAGAAAATCCGTGGTTAAAAACAAAAAATGCATGGCTGAAGCGAGGTAGTATTGCTGACAATTTGTTTCCCCCTACTAGAGTGAATTTTTGAATCCTGCTCAGAAGTGGCTGATGTATAGAACTCTCGACATCCCTGCTGTAACAAGCTCTGAGGAAAGAGCTTGTTACAGAGGCTGGGTAGCTGAATTATGCCAACCCTTCTCTATGTCAGCTCTTGTATTTCATTTCCTTTTCTAGTTGTTTTTCTCTCTTTCCAGATTCAGTTTAGTTCCTCAGTCCAAACATTAGGAGGGAAAAAACACCCCCACCAAATAAAAAACCTATCATACAGCATATTAAAGACATTATTTATTTAAAAGATCTCGGCTCTCCTTATATTCGCTGCCATATCAGTGCCAGAACCAAATGTTAATTATTAATCAGTTCAGCAGCTGCCCCAGGCTACAATAGTTGCTACATTTTTTGGATGGCTTTTCCTGTTTCAACGGGAATGTATTTCTGTTCCTGGAATAACTTTGATTTTTGGTTTCTAATCCACAATCTTTATTTTAGGCAGAAATGCTTGAATAAAGTGAGCCATATGCTGTATGTCCATCACTTAGTGTTGCATGTGTGTGCAAAGTTATTTTCATAAGCAGGCGCTCACCACTCAGGGACAGAAATGGATGTATCAGAGAAAGATTATGCCTTCCATGAAAGGAAAGGAAAGTGATTAATAATGAACTTGGGAGTTTCCACATCTTAACTTGCCAGCAGCTATGTGCTGCTGAAGATGAAAATGGGCAATAAACTGAAGCCCCTTTCTGCTGTTGCTTGAACTATGGAATTATGGGCCCTTTTTAAACAAGACGTACTCACTCATGCCCACACATGGCCACGCAGTGGACATGAGTGGGTGCATCCTGTTTGAAAGCGACAGCGGGTAAGTGGGAGCATGTGTGTGTGTGTGCGCGCGCACATGGTTGAGTTGTGGGGGGGATGGGTGCGTGACTGTGTGTACCCACACCGCAGCAGCGCACCCACAGAACGCTCCCCCAGCCATGACCCATTTAAGGAGGGCCACAAACTAAGCTTTCTTGATGTAAAGAATTATAAGTAAGCTTAGCATTATGATTTCTCTGCTCCCTATTGCTGGTTTTGGTTTTAGGAACAATAAACTATGTATACGGTTAGCTAGCATGTGGGTTTTGCAGAGGGCAGTGCAGTCTATTCTCATATATGGAATGACAGAAAGAATCATAGACTAAGGCACAGAATATCTGCATGCGGCCTCCTTGGGACAGACATTTGGGTCCAAGCTGGGCCTGACCCAAACCTGGGTCCCATGAAGCTGGGTTCTTATAATCCTGTGCCCAATGTGTCTGGGTGGCTCCATCCACAATGGTTATGTCAGAAAAGGGCAGGACTAAGGTGCTCCCCTGCCCCTTTCAATATGGCCACACCTCCTAAGGGTGACATTGGGTGCTTTTAGATGGACACGGAGGCAGCCGCCCCCAGAGCTGCTCCAGGGGCACACTTCTGCGTCTGCCTGCTTGCAGCCACACCTGGGTCGGCTTCAGAAGGACCCAGAGGCTTTCCCGGATCTCAGTCCACTTGTGTCACACCACCCGCCACACCACAGAGTTGCGGGCAATTGCAAGACTCTCTAGGCTGGTGCCAGCAACTCTATGGCATTGCCCAGGCAACAGCCAGCCAAAAGCAGAACTTCAGCGTTGGTCCGCAGAGCATACAGCTGCTCTGCTCCACTTCGAGCCAGTGCCCCAGGTTTGACCGGCCTGCTCCAGGACGTTCTAGAGTACCATCAGCGGGGCTACCCCAGAGCAGGCACAGTCTGCTTTGCCTGCATATCTGGTGCGGCCATCTTTAGACGGACAGGCCACTCAAGGGTGAAGCGGAATAGCACAGCCAGCACCAGAGCAGCTGTCCATCTAAAAGCACCCATTGCGTCATGCTGCTTTGTAGTAGGCAACGCCTCCCACAATTAAGAAGCAAGCTAGGCCTGAGCCTGAAGCGCTTGGCAGAGCGTGCATCTGACCCATGCCTGGCAGAATCAATTGGTTCCTGTCTCTAACCTAGGCTGCAACTGTAAAACTACTCTAGGCAACTTCAACTCCAGAGAAGATGATCTTCTGCATGAGCTGAAGGCAATTATCATCCCTTCCCCTCTGCACAAGTCTTCTGCTGTTCCAGAAAACCTCAGCACTTCCTTCTGTTGTGTCTCACAGCATCTTTACCTCTTTGATGGCTTGTTATTCCAGCTCTCCCTGATGGCAGTTCCATGTAGGTTCCCAAGCAAGGAGATCTGGGGAAGGGAAGGGCTATTTAACCCCTCATTCCCACCACACAGGTGGAGGGAGGAAGTTACTGCAAAGTAACTAACTAGTACCCTTGTTTGTGAGAATAAGCCCAGAGAGATCCTCTTGCATAGTCCCACCATATGGACTGATGTGTGCTCTCCAGGAGGCAGTTGTTCTACCCGTTTGTCAAGAATTATATGTAGTAAATCATTTTCTTTGCTGGTTGCAAATTAACCTCTTCTGTCTCCCCTTTTTGCCATCTTTTCTGTTCTTGGCTACTTAGTTATGCGATTTGTCCATTAGTTACAGCCTATGATGCATCCAGTCAGCAGAGACTAAGCAGAAACCTAAGCAGATGATAAAATATGGGCCATTTGGCCTCTTATTACTTGCTAGCGGTAGTGAATTGTCAACGTTTCCTTTTTAACTAAGCGCAATCAATACAGGGTCCTCAGCCTGGAGTCCCAGCGTACTGTGACTGCTTCATATTCAGTGCTCTGTCTTGTACAGCAAGTCTTGCGAGGGTTGGTGGAATATTTTAATAAGCAGGACTGAGGTTTGAGAACACGATGCTAGAAGGATTGTCACTGCATGTAGACAAGGCGTTCTAGCAAGTGGAACAAGTTTGGTGTTCTAATCAAATTAGGCTTGTGCTCCCACATGCAATGTCCTCACAATGGTGACAGTTTCACTCAAGGTGAGCTTTACAGTTGGGGTTGTAAAGAGTAAGGATCAATTTCAGTAGTGCAAAGCATCTGAAAGGGAGAGAAAAGCTATCCTGGCACTGCTTGGATTCTGGGTGGCCAGGGGGTCAAAATGGCCCTTCCTATACATTAGGATCTACCGTACGGTGACTCTGACACAAGGAGCCCGATAGCTCAAGCCTCACTGTATTACTCCTGGTGACACAAAGGGATCAAAAATTTGCTTTAAATTGAGTGAACCGAAAAAAGTATTTGTTCTCCTGCGTGACCATGCGTTCTGCTCGGGCCATAAGTCTTTGCTGGATTCAGCCCACAATCATGTAGTCAAAAGTATTTCCCTCCACCAAAATTATGTTGAATACACAGTGCACGTTTCACATCACAAAGTGGTGACCATACTCCTCCCAGCCTGTGGTGGTCTATCATTTAGTGAGGCAAGACTTACCCACACACTGTCTCCCAGCCTCTCAGCTCTAGGCGATATCCTTCCTTCTTCCCTGGCTCCCAGCTTCTGAGTCCGTTGACCTGACCCTCTTGGCCAGCTAGTTCCAAGTTCAGACAACCTCTCAATTTCTTCCCCTGGTGGTCCCCCATTCTAAACTTTAGCACCTTTGTATCCAACAGCCTAGAACCTTCCTTCCTGCTCTTAGCTGGCTAAATAGTTACAGATTTTAACAAAAACCCTTCGACAAAGGGTCACACCCATCAGCAACTTAGGGTCAGAGTCTTGCAAATATTCAGGGTGATTTGTGACCCTCTCAGGATGGATGCATTGTAGGTGTGGCCTGAGTAGATCTTGGGAACCTCTGGATGCCATTATAATGAAAAGCTAGAGCAGTCCTCGGAGGAAGTAATTTTGCTGAGTAAAAACTACAGAGTCTGGCTTTTATTTTAACCTGTTGTTCTTTTGGGAAGGATTAAGAATGTAATATTGTCCTTGTTTAGAGATGAGAGGAGGAAGAATAGGAAGAGGGAAATAATGGCAGATTCAAGAAAGAATAGGGTTTCAGGCCCCATCACTAACCACTACCTCGCTTTCTACACAACAGTGAACAGAAACAGAAGCTGCTGCAATATATTCTTGAAAGTTAAACAGCTCAGGGTATGTTTTTTCATCCCCTTTTTAATAATTCGCAGCACCAGACAGGTTGACAACTTATTGAAAGTGGTTCTTCATCTGGAAAGTGCTTATTACTCACTGTGTACCATCTTTATTACATCAATACTGACATTTAACACTCAATAAATCTGCAGTCCCTCTGTGATGCTCTGCCTGACAGTTAAACCAAGCCCTTTCTTTTTCTTTTAATACCTGTCGAGGTTTTTCAAGACACAAAAATCTGTTCCCTATCTGGGGCTTTGTTATCATGCAAGCTGCTGCTTCACACACTCTTTCCCACCAGGAAGATGATCTGGGAGAAAAATGAGCCTCTTCCATAAAGTTTGGCAGTTTCTACTTGTCAGTAACACATGAAGTCAAATTAGGTTTAACTACATTCCACTGTGTTATATAACATTCTGTCTCCCTTCACGGCATGCTTATTACTGTAGGCTGACATGACATGGAGTTATAGAGCCTTGGGTCTACAGCTCAAATAAATATGCCATTTTAAATTGGTGAATACATTTTGGATAGACAGTTCCAGGAATTAATATGTTTTCATATTCATTATTATGGCAACATTTATCACTTTGTTGTCTTGGCACTTGTAACTTGGTTTACTTTGTTGACTTTAGGAGTCAACAGATGCAATGGTGACCCGCTTTGACCTGCTGTGGCCCGGGACCCATTGGTGTGTGTGTTCATGGTCCGCCAGATGTGGGCCCATTTTTGCCTCAGGGCAGGTAGGCGGCTGAACCAGGATGCATCCCCAGAAAATCTCCGGAGATGCATCCCTGGCCAAAGATGCTCACTTGGGCCAACACAGGCCCATGTGTCTGTTTGAGTTCTGTGGGGTTTCCATGGCCATCAGTTGTGTGCCTTCCCCCACCTGGGTCATGTATGGCTCTCCCGGTGGCAGGCACATTTCTTTCATGCAGCTTGCTGACCCGTAGAGTGGTGGCTGCGTTTTTTTGCCTGGGGAGCTACCTTGCTGACCGCATGTTTGTTTTTACCCTTTGTTATGCAGTAATGTGTTTTTCAGTACTATAAGTGAACTCAGGGCATGAGGCGTGGCCTAACTGTAACTTTTTATTTCCCAGTTTTGTTGCATTTATTATTCATTGCAATCAGTGTTCTGGAAAGGGCATACATTAAAAGTATCTCTGTCCTACAAAAAAAAAATCCATAGAAAAAAATGTTTAGTTATTTTTGAAATGGAAATGTAGACACATACACTATTCACAGAACAATAAAGGCAAGAAGGAAAGGCTATAATCAAATGTTAAGCATAATACAGGCATTAATAAGAGAGCTAGATGCCTGCCAACATGGTCTTAAGAATTAATTCTTTTTTTTGTCCCTGAATCATTAACTTTGAGATGCTGTAAGTTGAGGGGTCTCCTTGCTGAAATCCATCTCATTTTCTGAACATATAAGTACACCCCCACACATCTCACTACATATTTCCAAAATAGGATGTTCAACAGGGCAGTTGTTCTTGCTGTTTAAAGTGTCCACTTGTGGATATAAAGCTGCCTCTGCCTCAACAATAGTTGACTCACATCATACTATAATATATTTCACTTGAGAATTTCCCTCCCAAAGAGCTTGCATAAATTGCTGTTTACTGCTGAAGAAAAGTGTAATCACTAATTAATTCCCTAAAAACCATAAGCAATGCAGAGTTTCACTCAGGCAATATAGGATATTAAAAATATCTTTATATAATTCATTTTCAAAGACAAACTGGAGTCTAAAACACAAGATAGAAACCATCAGTAAAATACCCATGAGGTGTACTAACAATGATGAAATTCAGTTATCATTCTTGTTAGCCCTCTTTTGCATGGCTTTTTAATTAAAAAAAAACATTCTGAAGAAGAACATTTTTACAATCAATTTTTTTGCATTATGGTAATTCTAATCAAAATCAAGAAAGAAAGATACATCGGGTTTAAAACATATAATAAGGATATTACACATTTTGCTTATGCAACGTGAGTGGGATGGAGAAAGCCTAACTAAATTGATTTCAGTTGCTGGAGATTAATGTTGGTCAACTGCTCTGTTTATTTTGTTGATGAATCTATATTTTGTTTGATCATCTTTATTACACCAAACCTAGACGTTGTCTCAAAAGAGCTTGATATCAGGTTTGTTATACTAATTAAAAGCTATTAGAGTCCAGTGTTTCCTGTCAAAGCTTCAGCTATATATCCAAGATGCCCAGATGTCATAACTCCAGATCGATTATTTATTACTAGTATTATTGATTTATATCTCATCCTATCTGAAAAAAGGCTTCAGGTGGCTGACAATGATCAAAATAACAAATTAAACAAATATATACAAGGTAGGTACAGGCTGGGTGAGTGTAGACCATTCAACCCTTTGTTAGGGATATGTGAAGAGACAAAAGGGAATGGAGGTACAGGAAGATGAGCTGATTTGGACAGAGGAGCAGCAAGGAGACCTGGAAAAAACTGCACAGAAAATAGCAGATGAAGAGGAACTATACTGCTGTATCTTTTGAGGTTGCAGTGGTATCTTTTGGAGTATAGCAGGTTAGAACTGAGTTAGAAGAGACCTGTAGTTCAACCTCCTGCTTAGATGCAGGACAACTACAGCTACAGATGGCCATCCAGCCTCGTTTTTGAAAACCTCCAGTGACGTAGAACCTACAACCTTCCTAGGCAGCTTGTCCCATTGTTGTGCAGCTCTTACTGTTAGGAAGTTTTCTTTAATATTTAACTGAAATCTACCTTCCTGTAACTCCAGTGCATTATTTCTGGTTCTGTCCTCTGTAGTAATGAAAAATAGTTCCTTGCCTCCTTCTTTGTGGCAGCCTTATAGATAGCTAAGACTGTGCTATCATGTCTCCTCTTAATCTTCACTAGTCTAAACATACACAGTTCCTCCAACCTTTCCACATAAAACGTGCTGTCAATTGCTTCCCATTCACTCCACCTCAACCTCTAATCCACAAATAAATGGAAGCCACTGAGCCAAAACTGCATCTGTGTGTGGTGTCTGTATAGCCCAGTTCGCTTAATCTCTACGGACCTCTTCAGTAGGCACTGGGGACGACAAGGCCAGAGATGCTGCCACAGCATCCATCTTAGTGGTGCTCAAAACAGGCCCCTCATCTTTGGAGAAGGAATCTAGCTGGTGAACAGCCCTATTGCTTTTGGTTGAGCATCCTGGGTGGGACCATTTGGATCTTATATCGACTTTGGGCTGGGGGTTGAGGAAATCTTTCCTTTTTGCTATATCTGTGTTTGCCTAGGAGAGTGGAGGGTGGCCTCGGGCTTCTGAGTTCTGCTCAGTATCCCCAGATCAGTTGTGTCTATTATAACTATTGATTTTACAACACCAGGCACACTGCTCGCATTAATTAATTAATAAAATAAAATAAAATAATCCCAAACACAGTTCTCTTCTGTACATTCAGAATTTTTGTAGGTGTTTTCTACTTTTCCAAATAAAATAAAGGAATGGGTTGATTTTCTAATGTGAACTTTCTCAACCCCCCAAAATGAATGATAAACAGAATCAAGCTTTTTCACTCAAGCTGTTGTTTAAAACCTTCAGAGATAACTTTGATTCTGGTCATTTAAGATGTAAATCACCAGGCACTTGGTTTTCTTTTAAAGGTCACTTTCAAGACCCCTCTTACCTCCCCCCCCCCCTTGATTTCTCACTTTCCTAAGCATCTCCCTCCCACAATGGTCTGTCAACACTTCATATTGGGCTAAGTCCACTTACCCAAATAAAGATGATGTAAGGGCTTCTGTTTATCTAAGCAACACTGGGATGTGAAGATAGAGTTAAACGTAAGTTAGAGTTTGATAGAAGGAGATCTTTAAGGCTTAAGGGGTGGGATATAAATACAAGAAATAAATAATAAATAAATTCTCCCAAAGAAAACACCTACTCTCTTTCCCCCCAAAATGAAGGTGTAGCTTATTGAGGGCTTGTTCAGTCATGACAATAAAGTATTTATATTTGCTGTCTAGCTAGCTACTCTTAAACAGCACTGGACTGCTAAGATGCAAGAAACAGTGTGAGGTACCTACAATGTAGGAGATGTCATGTCTGAATGCTATCTGGAAATCGTTCTGCCCACCCACTCTCATCCAAACATCCCACAATCCTCTGCTGGGGGTTTCATCTCACTTACATGCTTTGAGAGAATGTTGATGATTGGTCTCTGAGTGGATGAATGATGGGACAGCCTACTCCATGCCCCCACTGCTACAATGTCTCACTGAATGTATGTGTACTACAATCTCCCCAAACAGCAATATCACGTCTAAACACTGCATGAATCAACTTACTTCTCCAGTCATGACTAATTCAATCTCATTAAATCCATATAATCGGATACCATTTTACCTATAAAAGCTAATTAATAACATTAATAAGAAAGTCTGTTAGAAGATGCCTCTATGTAACCACTTTATCATTTAAAATTTTTGGAGCTTAATTTATTCTATTAACTCTTAATCAACATTGCTTTAAGGTGAATTTAGAGCCAAACCACAGTTGTGAGAAGATTAAAAATCCCTCTGCGAATAAGGAATCAAAATAAATATATAGAAATAAAGTTATAATTGCTTGCAACCAAAGGAACTGTTAAGAACAGTACAGTACAAATTCTGTTAACCTGCTGAGACAGCTGTTGAAGAAAAACTAGAGGAGTTACCTCTATGGTACAAAACGCTTTGACTGATCCTGTGGTATCTCGTATGCCTCAAAACACAGACTGGAATTTAGCTTCCTAGGAGAGGAAGTTTCCTAGAAAGTGGAGATTTCCTAGCTTCCTAGAGAGTGGAGAGTGGAGATTTCCAGATTGTTGGCCTACATCTTAAGTAGGAGTACACCATCTGTCTGTGTGCGGGGGGAGGGGGAGAGTCACAATCCTGATTAATATTTTTTATATGGACTTTGCACATCTTTGCTGCTCTCTGGATGTGATGATTGGCCTGCCTGGTCATGATAAATCCTTTCAGAATTGGGCCCCAAATACTTGCTTAGGCAAGATTCAAGTTCATAACATTGGGTGATTTCAGACGTTACGGGAACACGGTGAACCACGGTGAATACCCACCTGTGGTCACCGTGTCCCGTACGTCTGTTTGCGGCGCGCCAGATGTTGGCCACGGTCAATACCCACATGGGGTTCGTTTGAACCACGCTTCCCGGGCTAGCCGGGGGAAGGTCCCGGGAAGCGTGGTCAAACGGACCCCGGGCCGTGGCCAAGGAAAAGTAACGTCTGGCCGCGTGCCACGGCCCGGGATCCCCGGCGGGATCCCGGGCCGTGGCACGATCGGCCGGATGCGGTGGCCACATTGGCCCCGCCGCCCGCCCGTCTCCTCGGAGGGCGGGCGGCGGGGTGCGTGGAGGGGGCGGGGCCGCATGGCCGCACGTTGCGCCGCGCGGCCCCTCCCACTTTCCCCGCCGGGTTCCCCCCGGCACGTCTGTTGTGCCGTTACGGGGTGACCCCGGCGGGGAACGAAGCCGGTGGTGCCGTTACGGGGCCAAAGGGCCCCGTATCGTCTGAAAGTACCCATAGATTTATACATTTCTCCATCTGTGTCCACAATAGGAACAAGCCCCTTCCTGAGACTCCCACCACACCTTCTCCCCAAACCCGTGGGGTTTCAGGACCTGGGCCAGCACCCAAGCTTCAACCTAAGTTCTTCACTCCTTGCCTTTTGTCAGCTCACAGCAGATTCATAAGGATCCTGCAGCCTTCCCATCTTGACTTATATCCCTCTAAAGAAATGTGGACAAAGTGAAGGGGAGGTGGGACATAAAGGGACTACATCCTGTCTCATCACAATGGGGACATGGCATTATATTTAAACTTCAAATGTGAGTCACATGGGCAAACAATTTGGGAACCCAGATTCAGCCCTAACTTTGAAATAAGAAATTCAGTTGTGTATTCAAATTTTGAAACCGTCAAGCACTTCAAAAGCTTTGAAAGCATCGCTACAGGATAAAAAGTAGCTGTGAAAATCAGCTAAGCAGGCATACTAAATAGCAAGCATCTTCCTTGTAGCAATATCACTGCTCTGCACCTGTATGCTGTTTCAGAGACAGGCTTGCCTCATAGGTTGCTTTTCAAAGGTATTCTTCCTCAAAGGAAGGCATTCTCCATATTAATTAAAAGAAAACTGTCAACTTTTCATGATAGCAAACAAATGCCAAAGAAATAAAAAGAACCAAGTAGACAAAAATGAAAAGGCTCCAAGAGATTCAGAGAACGTACGTGTCTGACATTACCAAGAAAACATGAAATCCACATCTGCATGTACAGATTAATTCACAAAATCTCCCTTGCTAAGGCAGTAACACTACAAACTGCATCTCCAGTTTATTGCTGGCTGTTAAATGGAAAATGAACAATTAATATTTAGCATCGGAGCCTACAGACACAGTAGAGCAACTGTGGTCAAAGGCTATTTTTAAACAGGCACAGCATGTGAGAGCGGGGAGCAGGAAGTTCCTTGTGCACTGCGTGAGGTGGTGGGAATCAAACGGGCCAGGGATGGCTGTGCGCTCCTACCCATGCACTGTTTGGCCTGCCCCTGCACAGAACATCCCAGATTTTTCCCTGATGCTCCATGCGTGGGCATGGGTCAAGTGGATGGTGCATGGGTCACAGGAGTACGCACACACACCCCATGCCACCTTCAGACAGGCGTCTGGATGTGTGGGGGATGGGTGGACCTACATGTGTGCATCTTGTTTAAAAATGGCCAAAAGGTTGTGTGGGGTAGGGTCATGCTACCTCACTTAATGCCCCAGCACTAACTCCATCCCCCTACCCTGCCTGCCTCATTACCCATGAACATACACACAACCAGCCTGCACCATATTATGTAAACCTAGCCAGACAACCCCCACTTCCTTGTCAGACACAGGGTTACCACCCCTATGGCTTTAACCCAGAGTTTCCAAGCTCCAGGGAAATCTATTTCTTTGGGTGATCCAGGGGTATTCTGGATTACTGAAACCAGCTTCAAAGGATGGCAGGGAGAACAATGCCATGCCAGAAAGGTCATGATATGGCCATCATGCACTACAGCAGAGATGACCGGTATCTCCTCTGGCCAATTGGTTTGGCATTTCAAAGACACCCTGGCTGGGACAGAGATGTGACTGGTCTCTCTTACTGCATGCTTCCAGCTTTCCAGGACCAATCCTGGGTGGCTCTGAGGTGGGCATAGAAGGGACATAACTGAGACTTCAGGTAGCAAGGCAGATGGTTAGCATCCTAGCAATCAGGAGACATGTTTCACACATTCAGGCTGGTCAGTTGTCAGCACAATCACATCCTGCAACACTGTGACAAAGGACATAAGAGAGTCCCTTATTGACTCTTTCCTAAGCAAATGCTTCCAACTTCCCAGTAACAAGTGAGGGAGAGGGGCTGTGTTGATCACAGCACAGAATGATATATGGGTGGCATTACTGCTGGCCAATTGGCATCACAAACACATATTTTACCACTGTGACAAACATAAGAGAATCCCTGGCATAGGCTCATTCTTTGCAGATGCTGTGCAGGCTTATAACATTGGGACCCTTTATCAAATCTTTCTGATATTTGGCATAGATGATCCTGAATGTCTAAGATACAATTTTGCTAAATGTCATCTAAACTGAATGAAATACAAAGATGTTACAGCCAGAAATACATTTACAAGTAAATTGCTTATAACATCAGGACCCTTTATCCAGTCCTTCTGAAATTTGGCAGAGATAGTAACCTTGGGGAGGGGTATAATCTTACTATGTTTCATCCAAATTGGATGGGAGACAAAGTTGTTACAGATAGGAATGTGTGTGCAAAGATTTGTAAAATAAATTTCAATCAAATTATTCCATCTTTCTGAAATTTGGCACACATAATGCCTTCCACATACAGCCAAAAATGTGTTTTCCATTGAAACTAATAGAAAACAAAAATAAAAACTAACGAAATATAACAAAAACGAATGACATTTTAAGAATGAAAATGAAAGTAATAAGAAAGGAGAGTTACTGTGCACATCCCTAGTAGAAAGAGTCTTAGAGAGTGAATGACTACCCAGAACTCTCATTGAAATGAGAAGGAGTTATGAGTGTTTAGCACCAGTCACATCTCTTGTATTCAGGATTTACATTCAGCAATCTTTTCAGATTCCTCTCACCAAGATGAGCTAATTTTGAATACACCACATGAAGTAAGCTTTGTGAGAAACGTTTAGCTGCAACAGATTAGCTGGAAAACTATTACCCTGTCATCTAACAGCTCATGCAGTCTTTATTTCACTTGAGTAATAAATTGCAATTCAGGCAACATCTCTTCTTCTTTTAACTAGACAGAGCTTTACTGATTGGTCTGATAGCAATAGCATTTCCTCTTTCACTTTATCAGTTTGCACACTCTCTTTCTCATAGCAATTTCACACCAGTATGATCAAATAAATGAATCTAGCCCATGTTACCATTATTCAAAGCCACTGCAAGCTGAGTTTTCTTGTTGCTAGGACAGTATTTCAATCCTGCAGCCATAACAGTGATCACATGGGAGTATCCCTCATCTGATATGAAGTTCTACCAAAGGAAAATCCAATCACAGAAGGTTATATACCAAACATGTAGTATAAAGTCTGATAGTATATCTCATCTCTAAACAGAACCAAAATTAATCTGTTCAAGAGTAGTACTTGGAAAAGAATGATTGGACTTCCACTACTACTGACTAAACTGACTCGGATTGTAGCCATCCTAAATGGAAAAGGTTTTACCCTAAATTCAAAAAGAAGAAAGGGAAGAAATTTGTAAACAAGCAGGAAAATCTTATGGTACAAAGTGATTTCAAAACAACAAAAAATGTGGATTTCTAGGATACCTGACCTCTGTTCTCCTGTGTAACTAAAGCAGAGTGCTAACTGAAAGTATTCTCACTGACATAAGGTTTTTAGATATATGGTGTACTACAGAGAAATTTTTAAACTTTCTCTTGTACTCAGAACAGCTTCTTTTTGGGTCAAATCATGAAGTCTCTACTCATTCATTATGCAGGCAATGAGAACTGTGACTCAAAAAAGAACCTAATGGCTTAACATTACAGTGGAAGGTAAGATACCTGATGAAAAAATGGAGTATCTACACTGGAGTATCTGAGAACATGCACACACAGCACTGCGCAAGGTGCACACGCATCTTGTGCTTGGTGCATGCACAATGTGTGTTTGATGCACGCACACACCCTGTGCATGATGTGTGCACGTGCTTTGGACTGGGCCCTATGATTAGTAAGATTACAAACAGCCACAAACTAATCCTGGAGACTTAGCCTTGGTGAGGAGTAGTGTGTGGTTATTACCATCCACTAGGAAAATACCAAAGGATAGATAGTTAGATACCTCATAGTTTCTTTATCATGGGGCATCGTACCCCTCACTGTAACATGTAAACAAGCCCTAAGATGCAGCACTTAATTTTTAAAACTTTAGATGGAAAAGAAGAAAAAAATGGCTTCTCTTGTAGAAACACTAACAGTGTAGATTATATGTATGGGTTTGCACAGAAGAAATTGAAAGGAGAGAAAATCTCTTATCTACAGTTGTGCTGATATAATAAAAACAGAATAGGTCCCAGTGTGCTATACTCTTCAGTAATATTCTGTTTTCTTTGGTACAGTCACATCCAGAAAGAAACTGACTTGAATAAGAATTCAATGTCTCTATGCAGCTTGGATGGCACCTTACTTCATTTTAAGGCTGTGACTCTCAAACCTCTAAATCCAGAATACTCCAGCTGAAGCTAATGGCTCCAAGGGGGTGAGGGGGAGGGAGAGAGTGTCAAATCACATCTCTATCAGATTTTGCTACTTTGCATCGCTACCAGATTTTTATTATCTCTCACCTGGTCTTATCCCCTGGACTGATGTATCTCGCATGTAGTTCACAGGTAGCAATACCTGACAAATGCTAATGCACCCTATAAGTTATGAGTGCTCCTTATGGTGGGTTTAGAGGTCGAAGTCCACACACTTCACTCAATCTGATGATGAACCTGATTGAATCCGATGATGCAGAATTTGATCTGAATCTGCAGAGTTGTAAACTAAGAAATGATTTTGTGTTTGGGGGGTGGAGGGGACTTTGGCCAAACTTATTTCTGGTGCAAACAGACGCAGGTCCATTAACACTACACTGATTCAGGTCTCTCTCCATACAGAGTAACAGACAACGCTATATTTCAAGTGTCTCCTTTATTAGGATTATTGTTGCTTATTAGTGATGTGCAAACAGAACGTGGTTCGGATGTTCGGACGTTCTGTTCGAAACCCGAGTTTGGGTTCGGTTGTTCAGTTCAGTAGAGTCCGAAAATAGCGCTATCGATTCCGAAACTGAAAAAAAATTCGGTATCGGTATCATTTGGCCCTGAAACCACCCCTGGTCTCCAACCCTGGTGCCAGGAAGTCTGCTCCTCAGCTGCCTCCCCCTTCCGGACATGTTTTTCCTGCCCAAAGTCACATTTTTCCCACCCCCAAACTCATCCGAACTTTTCTGAACTGTTCGGCCGTTTGGTTCGGCGGTTCGGGTTGGTCGTCTGAACAGGCTGAGTTCAGCCCAAACTCCGAACATCCGAACTGCATTCGCACATCTCTATTGCTTATTTAGCACGGTTCGGAACTATGGATTATTCCCAGAGATCGTGTTGGTAGCTGCCAACACCCAGTCACTCCTTTCTAGAACAAGAGTGGGATTATCAAGCTGCCCAGTCAGCGCTCAGAGGTGGTGTTGGAACAGCGGAGGGGAGTGCAGAGGAACTGGTGCTGGGACTGGTGAGAGTGGTGTTGGGAGAGGTATGCTGGGTGGCAAAAATGCTGGGAGCTGGAAGGCTGTGCTTGCCCCCCCCCCTTGGAATATCTATGGGGGGTGTGTGTGCCTGCGAGCTCCATTAGAGGAGGAAGAGAAGGAGCAGAGTGCTTGGATGTTCCCCGCCTTTACCCCGAAAGATATGTTGCAGGAGGGTTTGAATGTTGATCCTCCCTCCGCTTGCAAAGACTGTGAGAGGAGGCGGCTGCTATCCCCACCCTCTGCCAGCGCTGTTGATCCCAGGGAGCTGTGTGACAGCTGTGTGACTCGGGGGTTATTACCTGATGGTTGGAGGGAAATGCTGCCACCACCCCCAGTGTCATCAAGGGGGCAGGGGCAGGGAAAGCCCACTTCCGGGCCGCCCCTACAAGAGCAGGGGGCGGCCGGTGGCACGTGCCAAAGGGGCACGGCCAAGGGTGCGTGCCCTTTGGCATGGCCCTTCGGCGTGGTCCGACAGCTGGGGAGGGAGCCTAATATTATTGATGTTTGCTGGGAAGGGGAATTGAGGCGGAGGGATATGTTCCTTCCTGGTGAGAGCAGGAGGGAGCAAGGAGGGACTTAGCGTATGGGGAGAGGAGAATGGGGAGGAATTGGGTTGTGAGGCGGAACTGATGTGAGGAAATTGTGTTTGATAAATAGGAGGGGGATGGTATTCGCTGTATAATGTATAAGATCGTTAAGTTACAATGTAAGGCATTGTGGCCCTGGTTGTGAGATTGTTAATTATAATATGTATTTTGTATTATGAGTTTAAATTGTTGGAAGGAATTTTTCCTCCCCTGCTGAGAGCAGGAGGAGGGATGAGTGGAGGGCCCTTTCCCTGGTGGCAGCAGGGTAGAGGGATGGTGGGAGAGTGAAGGGAATTAATTATTGGAATGTAGTAAGATGTGGTGAGGGGGGAGGTTTGTAAAAAAAGGAAGTATTGAATTGTGTTCATTGAATTGTTAGTATGGGATTGTATTTGTGGGATGCATGTTTTGAAATTGGATTCTGTGGATTTATGGATTTATGTTTTGCAATGTTTTGTATTTCATTTGTTGTTAGCCGCCTCGAGCTGCCTTTGGCAGGAGAGTGTGGGATATAAATTAAAATGGAATGGAATGGAATTTAGTTAGGTCTATGTTCTAATTATTTCTGATCTCTTTCTATTCCCTTTTCACGATGTTTATTTGTATAATTTTTTATTATGCTTTGAGTGTTTAGAGCACTTTACAAGCCCCATCTAGCTCGCCCCTGTCAGATAAGTAATTATTATTCCCATATTACTGATGGAGAACTGAGGCTTAGAGAGAGGGTGACTTGTCCAATGTCACCCAGTGAGTTCATGACTAAGATGGAATTTGAACGTAAGTACATAAGAAATGCCATACTGGGTCAGATCAATGGTCCATAGACCCAGCGCCTGCCTCCGACAGTGGCCAATCTCTGTTACTTGGAAGAGTATCCAACAGGTCACAATGGGGCAATCCATTCCCTGTTGTTCACTCCCAGTTCCCGACAGTAAGAGGTTACATTCCCCACATCTACCTGGCTAATAGCTGCTAATTAGGGCTGAAACGCAGTATTCGGAATTACTCAGTTTTTACTGAGTATCCCGGTACTCGACTTAGTTTTACCAAGTACCAAGTAATCAAGGAATCAGCCTGCTACGGTACTTGGTAACTCCTTGATTGAGTAAAGGGGGAAAGAGAGAAGTCCCCTTCGCCGCCGCAATGTCGGCGATGGGGTAATTGTCCCGCCCCCTCCATGAGAGGGAGGAGACGGGACAGAGGTTTTTTGCCGGCGGAGCACGTTAGAGCGCTCTGGCCGGAGACGCTGTTGCCAGGAAGACTGGCGCACGGGCGGGAAGGCACGCCGCGCCGAAATGGAGGGCAAGCCCCGCCCCCTTTAGGAGGGGCGGAGCAGTTCTCGGCCGCGTGGTCGGCAGATCGTCGGGGGAAAGCGAAAGGCAGCCCCACCCACCTCACCTCTAGCACTGTGGTAGTTACTGGTTGCCCTTAGGGAACCGAAGGGGAATTTTAACGACTAACCTGATTTAGGGTCGTTTGTTTCGCCCCTTCAACAGTGCAGAGTAGGCTAAATAGGTTGTGATTGGCAATTGGTAATTGGCTAACAATTAATTATAAAATACCGATCTGGAAATGATATTCATACTAATTTGGCAACACGTACAGACACAGATATGAATCGGAGCAATACCACTAAGAGAATTTTACTTTCCAAGGGGTACGATTGTCGCACTCAGCGGGGGTCCAGTATGGTTTGGTAGGTTAAATAGGATAGGAATTGATTAAACGAGTCATCTCCTTAAGAGATGGGGAGGTGACACCCAGTGCTAGGCGCAGGCAGCACGCACTGGGGTTATTCCCCGGGGAGGGGTACTGCAGTTCGGTCAGTAAGTACCTGCACGGTCTGCTGGCTGAGCGGGTACTCACCTCCTTACTCAAGCCCACTGTTGGGACGCTCCCCCTTTCGGCCAGAGCCAGGGTGCTGTCGAAGGGGAGCCTTGTTGGTGTTGGAACTGGCACGGGAAGGCACATCCCGGCCAGCGCCGAGTTTATAAGAATCAGTTAGCTAATCATACTGGACCCATATTGCTCGTGCAATCACCCACCGTCTTTGAATTTGTCAAATAAAGAGTGCGGCCTGATTTAATCCAGCACTTGCTCTCTGTGTCTTATTGGGGGGTGCGGCGACAAGAGACAGGGGAGGGGGCAGGAGGAATGGGGAACAAGCAGGAAGGGGAGAAGGGGCAGGTTTTTCCTGCTCCTATATAACGGGACTTTGTACTCGGTACTCAGAAAAATACTCAGTCAAATACCAAGTATTTGACTGAGTACCAAGTATTGTGTATTCAGCTGCATTAACAAGGACCAGCTGAACACTCAGGCCTGATCCTCAGAAGCTTGGAAATACTCGTGAATAGTTTTTTTAAATATTCGGTTCAGCCCTACTGCTAATGGACCTATCATCTATAAACTTGTCCAATCCTTTCTTAAACCCAGGTATACTACTGGCCATGATCACATTGTCTGGCAACAAATTCCACAACTTAATTGTGCATAGAGTAAAAAAATATTTTCTTTTATTCATTTTAAATCTGCCACCTGTTACTTTCATGGAGTGTGCCCTAGTTATAGAAATAAATTTATAAATAAATAAATAGTTCTAGTACTATTTGAGAGAGTAAATAACTGTTCCCTATTAACTATTTTATAAACTTCTATCATATCCCCTCTCTCAGTCATCTCTTCTCCAAACTGAACCTATCCAGTTTCTCTTCATAGGAGAAAGGCCTCCTTACCCATATCTTACACCAGCTCTCTGGCTGTATTTAAAATTAGTAATATGGTGCTAGATTTTATTAGCATGAGTTTCATAGTTTGAGATTATTCATAGCTAATGTAACGGTTAATAATAAATTCCGATTCTTATTTGTATTTCTGAATGAAGAGTTATGAACTCTTCACTCTCCCTTAATTTTCAGGCAGCGTAGCCTAAAAAATAGACAGTATGATATATGTATGTGGAACGGAATTTGTTGTACTTTTAGGTTCCCCCTCACTTTTTCCAAAATTATTTAGAAAATGAATTTTAATCTGTTGTGCTATGTTGAATAGCAAATACTGATGACTGCTCTTAACAGTGAAGTATTCAAAGAGATGGTGGCTTGGGAATGTTTGCCATATAGGCAAACGCTTATCCCAGGATCTCATTTCAAGGTTGAAACAAAGCTTCCTTTTGAAACTCAGTGCTGGATTCTATTAAAGGGATCTGCAAACAGGCTATGTCCAAAGATTTAAGCGTGAAATGTACTAAAGATGGTAACTAACACGGTGCTCTGAAGATAAAATGCAGGCACATTAAAAGGAGATCATCCATTAATCAAAGAGTAAGAAACTGATCCACCATACATATTTTCCCATCTCAGATCACTACAGATCGTATTAATCTGCCTGCAATGGATCTGAGCATGTGACACAGAAAATAGGGATCATTCTTAGTCACAAGAGGATACCTTAAAGTTCCCACAGTTTTAGTGTTTTGATAGCCTGTAGCAAGAAGAAGAAAAAAACCACACGGAACCACTCGGAACAACTCATCACCTCATAAAAAGTGAAAGCAACAGCACAAATAAGACAGATTTCCAAGCCAACCACATCTTACTGGATTTATATGTCACTTGGGCATGCTTGCACACAAACATAAGCCAACAGTGACTTGCTTTTATGTCCTTCTGTGTACAATGTTCCTGAGTTCTAAAGGCAGGTTTAGTACCAACCTTTTAAACATACAGACATTAAATGCCTCTCGTGTTTTCAAAGGGAACTTTTGCCACCTCCTTGAAGAGAGACTTGTTGAAGGATATTTATGAATGCATTTGGTTGGGAAAATATTCTACCAAGGCCATCTCTGAATGAACACTGCACCTTTCATGGGTGGTACATTAGTAAACTTTTCCATGATTCTCTGAATAAGAAGTGCACAGGAGAAGCCGTCAAGGAAAAGAAAACAACCATACATACCAATGTGCTATTTGATATGCATAAACAGCTTCCATCAGGGACTGCTATTAGGCAGCCATGAAAAGCAGCCATGGGCGGGGTGTGCTTCTCCACCTAGTTTGTGCCATTGCCTGGCTCTTGGTTTGTGCCCAAAAGAGTCACTTTCTCCACAGCCCCTGCACAAACAAGAAGAGTTGCTTTCCTTGCTGATTCTGGAGAGAGCTCTGTTTTTCCAAGCACACTGAACCCTACATCAAGAATGTACTGTATTTTTCACAATATGGGAATACAAGTCTGAAATTCCATTTTTCCTCCAGCTTTCTCTCAGAGTGGCCTCCAGCTGATCAGTGCAGACTCATGTCCAAAGGGTTTGCATATAGTATTTTGTTTTCAGCCTGTTTTACAAAACTGTAACCAAGTAACAAAGGTTACGTCAAGAACAGAAGATTTTCAAAAGTCAAAATGTTTTAGACCTGGCTTTTGTGTGGCTAGACAGCTTAGGGTAATTTCAGACGTGATGAGCCATTTGGCCCGCCATGCTGAATCACGGACCAGGATCCATTTCAGATCCCGGTCAGGAATCAGTCTGGCCATCCTTTAGACATGCTGGCCTGATTCTGGCTGGGGATTGGGGAGGGGGCAAGGCTGCGTGGCATGTGGTCGCACAGCCCCGCCCCTCCCCCCACTCTCCTGGCCTCCCACCCTGCGGGAGATGGGTGGGCGCAGCGGCCTATCCGGCCACTGTGCCCAATCCCAGACCGTGGTCGGGACCGCAGTCCGGGATGAGCCCAACGTAACAGACATTACGTTTGGCCCATCCCAGAACGTGGCCAATCTAACCAGGCTTTCGGACCTCCAGGCGACTGGAGGGCCAAAAGCGTGGTCAATGTTATTTCCACCAGAGATTCACTGGGGTGAACATCTGGCGGAAATCACATCAGACGTTACGGTATGAACGGCCACCACAGGAGATTTACTGTGGGTGACTGTGGTATCGTAACGTCTGAAATTACCCTTAGATAAATGTATATTTAGTTCATCTTAAACAAAGCTGATCATGGCCCTAAGTAGGCAACATGTTGTGATGGTTGTGTTGATCCCAATATGGCAGATAAGAGACAATGTAGTTAACAAGATACCTTTTATTGGACCATCCTCTGTCCTTTACCAACACATGTGCTGTTCAACTGAGATCAAAAAGTCCTAATACTCTTGCAAAATCCATCATTTCTGTGCAAAATTCAGATGAAGCAAAACTTTATGCCCATTTCCAAGAGGGAATGTCCATAGGGAAGTATCACTCATCCACTCCTCCAAACATAGTGATTGAGCCAAAACTCCACAGGTTCTCCTTGCTTTGGCTCAGTATCCTTCAACCGTAGGGTGGCCAGATATGCAAATTTTAGAGGACACTTATGAGAAATACAGGCTGCAGGGCTGCACTGGAGCCAATGCAAGCAACCTGTATTTTTCATAAGTATCCTCTAAAATTTGCATATCTGGCCACCCTACTCAACCGTCTTATTAATTATTAATTATTATTATTATTAGCAAGCATTTATATAGCACCAGCAATGTACCTGGCGCTTTACAAAGTAATTTAATAGACACGGTCCGCGCCCTAGGGCTTACAATCTGGGAGACGGGGATGTGGGGGAATGAAGGAAGGGGAACAGAGAGAGAGACAAGGAGTATAACATTCACGAGGATGCGAGGTCCCAGGTGCATGCACTTGGCTTGGTTACATCAAGAATGATAGCTGGTTGGTCCATGTGGTGAGGATATGAGTACACAGACCTCAGGTAACCGATTGCACTGGGTGGAGGGTATTAGCAGGAGTTAGGTGAGGGGAGCAAGAAGTCGGGGAGGGCAGAGCGGAAGAGGTGGGTCTCCTGGAGGGATTTGAAGGTACAAAGGAAGCAGGCGAGGCAGATGTGGGCAGGGAGGGAGTTCCAGGCATGGGGGGCTGCTAGAGAGAAGGGACAAAGGTGGTTAGCAGCAGAGTTTTGGACAGTCTCTCTCTCTCTTTCCTGTACTCCCTTCCCTCTTTCCCCCTTTGCTCAATTGAGAATTTACTGAGTATCGTACAGAGTACCAGGTCGATTCTTCAGTTACTTGGTAAAACTGAGTCAAGAAAAACAGAGTAATTCCAAATACCGAGTTTCAGACCTAGTCAACACTTTGTCTCTAACCACTCTGAATCTTTTTTAGCGACTGTCAGTGCACTTGCTAAAGGTCCCACCAAGAAAGAAGCTTTCAAAGTGGGCAGAAGTGAAATCCTGGTCCTCGTTGACTCGTAAAGCTTCCTTCCTGGTGGGATTGATGCCATGTTGGGGGAGGGGGGCTCACTGGGAGCCAGAGCAGCACCACAGTCTTTGCCAGGGGAAGCCAAGGCTGTCTGGGAGCCTTGGGAGGGCTGCTGCTTAGGAAGATCCTGGCCCCTTACCCTTATGGGGGCCTAGATTTGAGACATGAGCCTGGGCCTGCCACAGCCTAGCTATGCCTCAGGAGTAGACTCTTTATCTAAACGAGTTTAAATAATGAGCAACTGTTTAGATTTAATAGAATGACAGTATAATTACACTATAACTAACTCCCTTGGGACCAGGGAAATGTCTGATATATCAGGGTGTTCATTATAATTTTATTTATTTATTTATTTATTTATTTTATAGATTTTTATCCCGCCNCCCATTTGCGGTCCTATGTTGAGACTGAGGACGGCAAGGAAGGAGTGCCTTGCTGTCCTCATAGCGTCTGCGAAGTCACGCCCGGCGGAGCTGTTTCGGGTGGTGCGGGGGCTGTTTAGTCCGGCCTCCCTCCGCCTTGATGGGGACTTGTCCCGAGCCCACTGTAAGGAGTTTGTCAACTACTTCGCAGACAAGATCGCTCGGATTCAGACCGACTTTGACGCTGGATTTGGGGCAGTAGGGGATGAGCGCGAGGGGACGGAGGCCCCGTCCGGTCCAGCTTTGTGGGGGGAGTTTCAGGAAGTGACACCGGCTGATGCGGCCAATGTCCTGGGGTCTGTGAGGGCCACATGTTGTGAACTTGATCCGTGCCCATCCTGGTTAGTAAAAGCTTCCAGGAAGACGTTGGGGACGGTGCTGGCGAGGGTGGTGAACGCGTCCTTGCAGCAGGGGAGGTTGTCGCCCTGCCTCAAGGAGGCTGTGGTGCGCCCCCTGCTGAAAAAATCATCTTTGGATGTGGATGCGCTCGCCAGTTACCGACCTGTCTCTAACCTAATCTACGTCTAAATTTTTGTACTGAGTATTTTAAATTGTTTTTATTGTATTTTATTGTTGTAAGCCGCCCCGGGCTGCATTGCAGGAGGGGCGGGATATAAATCTATTAAATAAATAAATAAATAAATAAATCTCATCCTTGGTAAGAATATTGGGTTACCACCCCATCTGGCTTTCATTCAGAAAGCCTGGGAGTCAAGGGTCTCTGCTACCTACAGTCTTGGGCACCTTGGTGAAGGGACACAGCTCCAGTATGGCCAACAGAACAAAACCTCCTCTGGCTCCAGCAGGGCAAAAAGGATGATGGCAGTGGCATTGGCCTTCAAGTAGTTCCCTTCCCTGAGGTGAAGGGAGCCCCCAGCAGGTGAGACACCATACAGGCCAGGAAGAGGGGGGAGGGAGAGAGAGACCCCCTTTTCACTGAGCTAGCTGGGCTAGATTTATTTATTTATTTATTTATTTATTTAACATAACTTATATCCCGCTCTCCCTGCCTCAATGGCTCAGAGCGGCTAACAACATACAAAATATAAAACAGTTTCATATTTTAAAATATCAATCATAAAATAAAACAAAACACAAAAATACCCACGTCCCACCCTACTCCACCCTACCCCTCTCGCTCACCAAATGCCTGATGGAACAGCCAGGTTTTGCAGTTCTTATGGAAGGCCGGAAGGTCTGAGGCCAGATGTGCCCCCACCGGGAGGGAGTTCCACAGGCACGGCGACCAAGAATGCCCTGTCCTGTGTGGCCCCCCGGGAAACCCGGGGGACCTCCAACAGCGCACACACACCCCCGCTGACCGCAGGGGCCAATCCAGGACTCGGGGGGTGAGGCAGTCTTGCAGATAAACAGGGCCCAGACCGTATAGGGCTTTATCAAGCCTCTGCCCCACCTACCCTGCACTAATCCTGCCCCCATATCCAGCTATTGCCCCACCTAACTTACATTCCTCTCATTCCTCTATATCCAGGTTTGGACCCTGCATACTCTACACACTCCCACCTTTTTGTTTTAGTCCAGTTCCAGTGTTAAGCAAACAAACTATTTTAAAGGTATATACATGTTCATATTTTATTAATATTAGCAATGCCCAGCTTCGTATCTGGGAGAGGAGGAAACCCTAACGCACAATATTACTAGTCTTTCACCAACATATATTATACAAGGAACAGTTCCTGGGACTCTAAATGCTGGTGGGGATGGGCAGCTGATATGAGGATGCCCTTGCCTCTCTCGGGCCCCTGCATGTTGAGGGGGTTCAAGAACAGAGAAAGTGAGCCAGGTAAAGAACTTGGGCATCATTTTCAACCATGCTCCATCCATGAAAATCTAGGTATCAGATATAGTTTGCATTATGAAGATATCATAATGCCTCTATACAAATCAATGGTGCGACCGCACCTCGAATTTTGTGTGCAGTTCTGGTCGCCCCATCTCAAAAAAGACATAGCTGAACTAGAAAAGGTGCAGAGAAGGGCAACAAAAATGATCAAGGGATTGGAAGGGCTCCCATATGAGGAGACGCTTGGTAGGTTGGGGCTCTTCAGCTTGGAGAAGAGACGACTGAGAGGAGATATGATAGAAGTCTATAAAATCATGAGTGGTGTGGAACTAATAAACAAGAACCAGTTATATATCCTCTCAACTAGTACTAGAACTAGGGGACAGTCCATGAAACTCATGGGTGGCAAGTTTAAAACAAATAAAAGAAAATATTTTTTCACTCAGCGCATAATTAGGTTGTGGATAGGGATGGGCGAACAGAACCGAGTTCGGAAATTCGGTTCGGTTCAGTTCAGAAATTCATTTTGTTTTGGTTCAGTTCGGAAATTCGGTTTGGACGTTCGGTTCAGTCGACCGAACTGTTCTAGTTCAGTCTGAACTCTGAACTTCCGAACAAAGTTCGGAAATTCAAACCCCATTGAACTAAATGGAATATTATCTTTTAGGGATGGGCGAATAGAGCCGAGTTTGGAAATTCGGTTTGGTTTGGTTCTAAAATCGAGTTCGGTTCGGAAGTTTGGTTCGGTCGACCGAACTGGTCGAGTTCAGTCCCAGCTCTGAACTTCTGAACCGCGTTCGCCCATCCCTAGTTGTGGAATCTACTGCCAGAGGCTGTGATAAGGGCCAGTACTATAGCTGAGTTTAAAAGAGGTTTGGACAAGTTTCTTGAAGATAGATCCATTAGCAGCTATTAGCCAGACAGGATCAGGGAACATGATGGGAGCTGGGGGAAAACAACAGGGAATGTATCCCCATTGTGACCTGTTGGATGCTTCTCCCAAGCCACCATGATTGGTCACTGTCAGAGACAGGATGCTGGGCTAGATGGACCATTGGTCTGACCCAGTATGGCACTTCTTATGTTCTTATACTTTTTTCAGCTATGCAATTTGCATAAGCTACACCCTTATTTATCCCCTGCTGTCCTTGCTACAGGACCCAAGTCCTGGTGACCACAAGGCTTGATTTTTGCAATTCCCTCTTCTATGGGCTTTCAGAGGTGCTCCTCCATTGCTTGCAGCTTGTTCAGAATGCGGCAACACAACTGCTTACTAGTTTAGGCAGTCATGATCATATTACAACCACTCTGCATTCTGTGCATTGGCTGCCTGTAGAGCGACAATAAAATTTAAGACTGGGCTGCTGCTTTTTAAGGCCCTGAACAGTATAAGCCCTGGATATATCCAAGAGCTGCTCCTAGAGCCTCACATTGATAGCTATCTGCGCTCAGAAACCACCTGCTGTTTGGTGATCCCACCATCATACCTTATGTGGCGTGCCCCTCAGTGTGGAACTCCAGATGTCTATCTCAATTCTTCCCTTCTCACCTTAAAAAAGCACCCGAAGACGTATTCTGCAGGTGCTTTTAGGATCCACTGCTGTGTTTTCTCTTCCCTCTTTACCTTTCCTTTTTAAATTGTTTTTAAATAGAAATCTATTTTAATTATATATTTTTATCATATCTTACGTTGTGAAGCACTCTGAGTGCCATTTGGCAGGAGAGGAGGGCACTACAGAAATAAAATTATTATTTATTTATTATTATTAAATCTTGAGCTTTACAGGTTTTGACTTTTTCTAGATTTGTTCTTGCATATCATACTGACTTCATCATTATTCAGCTATGATGACTTCAGAGTTAAAATTCAAGATACTGGAGGTTAAACTCCAATGAGAAATTAACCTATAGCATTGCCCTCTTTTCTAACATGTAATTCCTTGTGCATTCCTTCTTTGTGCATTCCTTCTTTGACAATGTCCTTTGTGCATTCCTTCTTTGACAATGTCCTTTGGTTACTGCTATTTTCTACAAGATGAGAATGACCTCTGCTTGAAACTGTCAAGAAATATCCTGGGGGATTGAACTCACTTTCTAAAGTGATAAGTGATATTGTAGAAGGGGTGGAGGGTTTTCATTACTCTAAAACTGCATCAGGTTGCTGAAACAGTAGCACATATCCACTTGTCTAATGCAACAAAGACAATTTTCACTAAAGTGTGCTTCAAACACTGGGTGTTTTCAAACGAGATTATAGCCCACATTAGCTTTCACCAGGTGCATTCCTGCCTACTCATCTATTAGGTGTCTGCCATGTAGCCTCTACATGGTCATCACAGAGCTGCCACCCACGGCAGAGTCCAGAGACCTCATGGGCCCACCATGCAGGTCTATCAGGGCTGATGGGCACCCATATGCCTGTGTCTCATCAATTAGGCTTGCCCACAATTTCTCCCACATCCAGGTCCATCAGCACCATAGAGTCATGCCTTGCACACCCAGCCAGCTGAGAGATGAGAACAGTAGCAATTTCCTTCCCCCATAGCTGCTAAGAGGTGGATGCAGGGGCTGGAGACTGTGTGATTTCAGACGTGACGGGGCGCTAGTCGCCCCGGCATGGAATCACCGCGGGGATTCCCCGCCGGGATCACACTGGCATGTCCAACAGATGTGCCAGTTGATCTCGGCAGGGAATCGGGGAGGAGGTGGGGTCAGGCGATGCAATGTGCGACCCCCTCGCCCACGCTCCCTCGCCGTCCGCCCTCTGGAGAGACGGGCGGGCACCACGGCCAATGCGGCCCCAGCACCCGCCCAAATTGACCACGGCCCGGAATCCCGTTGTGGATTCCGGGCTGTGGTAGCCGTCCAGACGGGATGGGCCTCTTCATCACGGCGGGGAATCACATCGGGGTCGGCCCCGCCGGTTCCGCCGATCGCGTGGTGAATGTGATTCCCCGTCGCGATTGACGGGGTGAACATCTGGGGGGAACTTCTGTTCCCCCGTCAGACGTGACGAGACCTTTCTCGCCCGGAGGGAATCCACCGTGGTTGAGCGTGATCTCGTCACGTCTGAAAATACCCTGTGAGGGAGGAAGATCTCTAGCGCATCTTTCAGCTGAGAGGTGAGAAGGGAGACTGTGGGAGGAGGGATATCTTTAGCTCGGCTGATGGGGAGGGAAATCGCTAGCACCACTGGTGGAAACTACCACAAGCACATGAAAAACTAGTAGGGGGCTGCTCATTTATTATGTTGGACATGTTAAACATGTGAATAGCAGCTGCTAGAGCCGAGGTGAAAGCAAGTTTTCCCTTACCATCGGCCCTACCTTTCAGGAGAGCATGCAACTGTTTGTAGATATTTCCTTACCAGTCAGTGATTCCACATTTCTGCCATTGCAGATTGGTGTCTGCAATTTTTGTCAATTTCTGGAAATTTTTGTCAATTTTCATCCATTTCTGGTTTTTCTCCCATCAATTTATTTCACTCTCCATCATCTTATGACACTTTCTGGCACTCTTTCTTTCCATTTTACACTTCTTAGCCAGCACTATATAAACCATAATGTTAGCCCCCCTCCATTCCTTTTGCTTTAGGGATAGGGAAGCGACAGTCCCCTCTTGTTGCAGTGTTTGACTGACCAAAAAATACCAAAAAAAATATGTTTCAGCCCACTTCTGGTACATTAATTCTGATTGGTTCAACTGTGACCAACTGAAATCCCTGACCTTTGGGCTTTTATTTCCCACTGTTAACCGCTGTCCTCTCCCAGGTTCAACTGACCATAATCAGCTTCCCTTCACAGGCTTCAGTTGGGGGGGGGGGAGGGGGGTTAACTGTCTGGGAGCAGGAGAGCAGAGCCCGTTAACCCCCACAGGATTAGCTCACACTGCTACACTAACCTATGAAGGGTCAGGTCAGCAAATGTTCCAAAAGTGAGGAAGCTTGTGCCATTTTTGAAATCCCCCCCAGTTCAGCCCCTCTGACCTAGTGGAGTTATGGTAGCAGCAATACCAGAGATGAGAGTGTGGGGGTTGCGTGAGAGAAAGAGAGAGCAAAGTGTGTTGGGGAGCAAGGGAAGAGGGATAATGAGGACAAGGAATATGAGCGTCTGCGGTGAGGACATTGAGGGCCACAGACAAGAGGGAGATCTATATAATTTATTCTAAGGAGCAATTTCAAACCAGCAAAATTCAGAACACCCCAAGACTGAACTATGGTGTCCCAGGGATCCAACACACCTCTCAGTGAGCAGCAATGTCGTGGAAAGTCACTGCCCTGCTTCATTCACCCCCACTGCTACTAGCACAATGCACCAGGTACTGATCCCACAAAACTGAGGATTCAGCCCCATGAGTATCTCTTCCTCACACGTTTTTTTTCCTCACAGAGGACAACAACTGACTTCCCAGATTATGTAACCCTGTTATAGCCCACCTGAGTAAAGGCCTGTGTCAAGCTGTTCTGTTAAAAAGATTGTTCTGGGAGCTTAAGCCACAAGGGAAATGAACTGAAATCCAGCCCAATACTTTGTCTGGGCTTGTGACCAGAATGTTTCCTACTGGTTTGCCCTTCCTGCTGAAACTAGAATTGGTATGTTGCCTGCCACTGATGAAAAGCCAATGAAATATCCACTTTGTTACCAAGTTCTTTTGTCATGTACTCATTCTTGGAAGTTGTCCGACTCAAATTAGTCACAAAAAATGCCAGTGCTTGCAGCTAGAGCTCTGGCATGGTTTGTTGGAGCACAGAAGTGAGATTTTCATATGAAAAGCAGTGTTTATATGTTGTTTTTATGTGATGTTACCCACCATGAGCCCTTAGGATAGGAAGGAATATAAATTTAAATACATCAATAAGCTCATAGATGGAAGGTGGATTCCAAATCCACATTATGGAACTCAACAGCAGCCAATGTGAAATCATGGAAGCAAAATCCAACTGACAATGAAATCTGACAGATGGGCTAGATTATTTGCCGTTTTTAGATGAGGCTCTGAAAAGCGCCTCCTGAGTGATGTTCTCCCCATTGCAGGCAACGGCGGCGGCTGGAGGCGCAGCGCTTTGCAGAGGCGTGTTCTTGGTCTCTAGAATGTGCCTCTGCAAAGTGCTGCGTCTCCTGCCGCCGTCATTGCCGGCAACAAGGAGAACATCACTTCCGGCAGCACGGCGCAGCTTCTCTCTTAACGCGTGGCTCAGGAGGTGCTTTTCAGTGCCTCGTCTAAAAGCGGTGCAGGCAGATATTCAGCTATTACCCATAGAATACACCTCAGCTTTGAATTGCAGCTCCTTCAGGAGAACCCATCAACTCAGCTACTCTCCTGTAGTTCCTTTCAGAATCTTCTCGGCTACCGTAAAAAATGCTGCAGGTAGTTGCTGTCCCCCTCAAAGGTCAGTGTAGGAGGGTGAGCTAACCCTGTGAGGGTTAATGGCTCAGCTCACCTGCTCCCAAGGGAAGTTGATAATGGTCAGTTGAAGCTGGGAGAAGACAGCTGGTAACAGTGGGAAATAAAAGCCTACACGTCAGGGAGCAAAGGGGCCGAGTCCAAAGGGAAGATGGTCACTGAGAAAAAGTGCAGCATTTGGAAAGCTGGAGAAAGTAGGGTAGAGGACTGGGTGAGAACCCCTGCTCTAAGGACTGCTGCTTTGAGATCTTTAAGATTCCTTTATGTTGGACTACATGCTGTAAAGCGAGGGCCCTGGCAGAGGGGGAGTGGGCAATGCATGTATGAGTGCAGGTGTTTTGTGGGAGGAGGGAGAATGCAGAATCCACCACAGTAAGGCTGCTTTTAGACGTGCGTGGCACACATGCGGCATGAAATCACGTCACATGTAAAAATCCAGAACAACTCCATGAACAACACCGCGTGTAAAAATCCCATGGGCGGGGTTTAGATATGACATTTTGTGCATTAAACCAGTCGCACATTCTTTTAAAACCAGGAACTAAATACCTGGATATCGCATAGTGACCTTCGTCTCTAATTCTTACTGTAGTTTTCTTTTTGTTTTTTGTTTTTTAATCATTTCTGTCTTGGGCCACTTTTAGACACCTATCGAGGCATAGCGTGGTATTTAGTTCGCAGTTTTAAAAGCGTGTGTGACAGGCTTTAATGCACAAAATGTCGTGTCTAAACCCAGCCCGAGGGATTTTTACACGCGGCATGATTTCACGCCGCAGGTGCGCTGCCCATGTCTAAAAGCGGCCTAAGATAAATGATTTTTTTAAAAATTACAGTAAGAATTAGAGATGAAGGTCACTATGCACAATGCCACTTACTCCGGAGTAATCACACTGAACCTGTTACTCTGGAGTAAATGGTTGGTGGATTGCCACCAAAACAAATATCCAATGTGAGTTTCATATCTGACAAATTTACCCTATTCATTTCAGTTCCGACAGTCACGAACCTCTTTCTTCTTTCTCGTATATCCATTTTGATTATTTCATTTAGGTTATTTCAGTCCTCACTCACTTCAATTATTTAGGCATTTAAGTTCATTCATTTTGGTGCTCTTAGAACTGCTGTGTATGCACAATAAGCAAATCAAAGTAAATGAAATACAAAAATACCAGAATAACTGAAATGAAATACAAAAATAACCAAAGCAAAATATCAAATAACCCAAAGAGCAGACATGCTGCACAGAAGTTGTTCAGGACCACACACAACAGGGAGCTTCCTATATGGGGACTCTGTTCAAAATAAAGTTTTAAGAGTTTTATCCCAAAAAACCTTCCATAGATGCTGTTAAATTGGAACATAAACTGTTTTTTGTTGCAAAGCAGCATCTCTTCAAAAATGCATATCAGAAAACATTAAAAAAAGCTCTTTCTGTAATATATGTCTGAAAATATTTATTTTCAGGGAGTCGGTGAATTTAAGTGTATGCTGCTACCATGGAGTTGTTCTGGAGCAGGTACCTCCTTTCACAGGAAAGTAGTCGTTCTGGGACTGCTGTTAACTACTAAATAAAAGATCTATCCAGTGAGAGTTAGTCTACATAAAAACAAAGAACATTTGATTGATAACTCCCAGAAACATTAAACTTTGCCCAATTCAAGCCTGAAAAATATCAAGAGGGAGAATTGTCAGAGGTGGGCTTCCTTGATCCTGAGCCAGATGCTTAACTGAGGTAAATTGGCCTACGGCCATTGAGTCAGTGGAGCTACACCATTTTACATCACCTGAGAATCTGGCCTTCTAGATGCAGGCAGTGAACACAGCATGGCGTTGTATGGTATGAAACTTTTATTGGCACTCAGTTGGGATGACCTACATAATTCATTCCTAGCTTCAGCTGTGAGCAACACCTTATTGCCCACCACCTCTTATTCTGCATGTACCTCATACAAACTCTGTGTAAGGAAACTGGTTCATGTCAAAGAAGCTAAAACAAGATTCAACAGTGGCTGATAGATTCTTTTGCCCAAACCATTTAGTACGTGAATTTTCCACTTTGTACAATCAACTAGTCTGGAGATGTATCGTGGGATAACAGCAGTGCTCCTGCTAATGTATGGTGATGGAATTCTCTATATCATGGGTGGGGAACCTATTCCCTCCCACACGACTCTCTGAAACAGGCTGGATAAGAATTGGGACAGGAGTTCTTAAGAGGGGTGAGGCTGGGCGCTCAGGATGGAGGAAGGGAAGGGTCCAGATTATGGATCTCTCCCCTATCCTTAAGTGCATGCCCTTTTCCACTTCCTTCTCCTGAGTTTGTTCACCCAGGGCTTGATGGCAGGTGCTGGATTCATGATCCAAATCCAGGATCTGGAAAGGGGTCAAATAAAAAACAGCAGCAGGTTAAATTTGGCCCAGGGGGCATAGACTCTCCATCCCCTCTCTGTATAATTCAGATTCATACATAATAAAACTACACAGTATAAACCTTCATCTCTGCACACCTTGGAAACCATATATTTCATCTAGATGAGATAGATGTTGTAAGAATCCCAGTCATGGTGTACAGATGGGCTTGGGTGAGATACAAATAAACCTAGGATTATACTTCACATTATCCATCCGTGAGATGACCAGGCAAGAGTTGAATGCCAAGGGTGTGGGGAGAGACCATGCCTGAGGACTAGTGAAGTCTTATGGTCAGGGGTGATATATAGGTTGCCGCAAGCAAGTAGTCAGTCTGAGATGGAGTCCAAGAAGCCAGAGGAGGTGAAGGTCAGGGCAGTGGCGGTGGGCCCCCTAGGTCGGCAGGGATAATGCCCCTCCTGGCCCCAGGACTCCCCCGCACTGCAGACGTTTTTTAAAAAAAAAATCTGCCACACAGCGCTGCAGTGAATATCCGAAGCCATCTCAAAGAACCTTGTTTAGAGAGGCAGGAACCTTCTGAAGGTCAGTGCCTCTCTAAACAAGGTTCTTTGAGATGGTTCCGAACATTCTCACCAGTTGCGTGCGTACGCACACACACACAACCTGTGACTCACACACACACCCCTGAAGGCTTCCTAAGGAAGCCTTCAGGGACAAAAGGGAAGCCTTCTCCCTTTATGCAGAATGGGCATTTAGAAGCGCCGTCCATTCCTCATAAAGGGACCCTGCAATGAAATAGTGCCGCAGGGGGCACTATTTCATTGCAGGGGCTGGGCAGGGCTAATGTTCATACCCGGGCGCCACACAGAGGTGCCCGGGTATGAACGTCCCTGTCCCAGCCTGTGCACGGGGAGGGGGGGGAGGGCTGGGAGCTGTTGCCGCACGCGCAGCTCTTAGCCTCCCCCTCCTTCCCTTCATCCCTCCCTCCTTGTCGAGTCAAACTTTGACTCGACTCTGGGAGGGAACTAGGAGGGAGGGGGAGCCACCTGCGTGGCAGCCATCAGCAGCCTAAGACGCAGTGCAGGACGAATTGGTGGCGCTGAGGAGAGGAGCTGGTCTGGCGCGTGGTGAGTAAATTGCGGGGCCCAGGGTGGGGGGAGTGGGGG
>QEPC01011608.1:6514963-6547203 GCA_003113815.1 Sphenodon punctatus | reverse complement strand
GTCAGGGGGAATTAGTATTTAATGCCCCGTGATTCAATTGAGGTTTTGAAATCCTGAGATTTAACTGGTTAGTCCTATGATTTCAGGTGTTTTCAGAATGCTGGAAATGTGATGATTGTGATAAAATTGAGGTTTTGAAATCCTGAGAATTAACTGGTAGTCTGGTGATTCATGGGTCTTAAAATCACACACACACGCGCGCGCGCGCGCGCGCGCGCGCGCGCGCAGCAGAGGGCAAGAATACTGCTTCAGAAGAGACTTCTGAAGCAGGGATTGGGATCCCTCCAACACACATGCAGCAAGTCCCTTCTTTCTGAAGCAGTATTCTTGCCCTCTGCTGTGTGTGTGTGTGTGTGTGTGTGTGTGTGTGAGAGAGAGAGAGAATCACAATTTTTTTTAAAAAAAAAAACCACACAGAAACCACATGCAAACTGTGTTTTGTTGCAATCCTAGATCTGGTGTAAAAATGGTGACTGGTGGGTTTCAATCTGTGGTTTTAAATGGGACCAATGACAATCTTACATGGTTATGTAGAATGCATGGCATTGTCAGTCCTCTTCAGTATCATGAACTACTGGACTCAGGTTGTGACTGGGGTGCTTAAAAGGACGGGTGCCTGTGTTTTGGGTTTATGAATTATTTATTTTAAGCTTGATGTGCATACAAACTGTTTTCTTTGTTAACGCTGGGAACTCTTTGCTGCTGGGTTATGCCGCCTACTTTTGCCCTGACTCTGCCTTCCGTTGCCCTGGCTCCACCCCTAGGCTCGCCGGCCCCTCCAGCCTCAAAACCCACCGGTTGCCCCTGGGTCAGGGAGCAGGCAAAGTTAGGTATGGGAAGGCAGAAGACTCGGTGTAAGGATGAGGGAGTCCCAGAGTACCGATAGGCCAGGTCACCATCTGGTTGTTCAGAACAAAATCGTTCATGTGATCTAAGAAGTTAAAAAGAGGCCCTTGGCTAGGCAGGGCATAGGTCTTCAGTTGCCAACCAGGAGTCTGATAGGTAGGGCCTGATGGAGTTGTGATTTGCAAGTCACAACGGGGCTGCAGTCTGTCTGTTTTGGTGGAGCAGCCCTGTAATATCATGAATAGTATTCCTGCCTGCAAACCTGGAGAACCTAGGAACAAGGCTTACAGTTCCCCTGGGTCCTGGCAGATGTCTGGATAGGGTACAGGAGGGATGAGGGGTTCAGTATTTGATATAAACTGTCTATGTCCTGAGGCGTAGCAAGAGTGTGGTGGGCCAGAGCTCATGTCCCAAGCATGCCCCACCCCCCATGGGCAAAGAACCCCCCCAGAGTCAAGGACCTCTAGGGTGGGGAGGCAGGGCTTTCCCATGAAAGCTCCCTCTCCAGAGCAGCTGCAATCTTGCCACAAAGGTGAGTTAAGGTGGGGGCAGCACTTCACCCCTCACCGTTGCTAACAACTCTTTCTTGGTGGAGTCCTTTGCAAGTGTCCAAAGTACCAGCGGGAAATTTTCAGAATCGGTGCGGGCGGAGTGCTTGCTCCGCTCAATCTTCTGCCCAGTCTGAACATTTCCTAGCGGTGCTGAGGCCACTGGCAAAGGGCCCCCTCAGGGTCTGGGGTCCAGGCTCAACTGAGCCCCCTCGCTCCATAGTAGCTACGTCCCTGGTGCCCTCTGTGTAAGTAGTGGAGGGCACAGTTGTATGTCTTTAGATGAGGAATGAAATAAAAAGCCCCTTGCATCTAAGAGATACACAAGGGGAAAATAGATGCTAGGCTTTTCATTTGGAATACAATTTGCCAATCAGCTGTTGCCTTTTTCCAACCAGCCTTGAGTTAATTTCCTCATCTTTAAGTGCATAAAGAAGCTAGAGCAAATAGTGTCTCCCGGCCCATAGACTGAGCAGACTGGATATGTAGTGTTTGTTATCTCACTAAATTGTGGAGGAAATGATGTGTGAATGAGAAAATTGCAATGCAGCCATGGATCACTTTTGACACTTTCAATTAAGGTTTTGTTTAGTTAAGCACTTACACATTTTAATGAACTGTCTTGGAGAATTATTAATTGATTACAGAATTTCCAGGTTTCTTAAATTTCCCAACTTCTTTATAATAGAAGTGTTGCATTTGTTTGCATTTTATTGTGTGCATTAGCTTCTCTGGCCAAAAAACACTGCGCCAATGTGCAATGGTAAATCCTGCTACCGAACTCCTGTGCAAACAATGAGTATGCTCGATGGAGTTTGTTTTCCATTTGATTAATCATTTGCATTTCAAGAGACTCTTAGATTATTATTTTTAAATGTAACTATCATAATAACTTGGATTATAAATACACCATCACTGGAAATAAGGAAAACAAATCAACTTAAAGAAGGTAGGTCAGGCTCCTGTTGGAATGCAAGGACGGTGAGATCATTGCATCCATTTGCCCAATGCAGAGTTTACAGAGGAGTGTGAGTAGCTAATCATCAATAAGCAGGCAGGAAGCATACTTAAGCTTAAGTAGCTTTATTAGGAAATACATGTAGTTTTATTAGGAAATACGTGTAGGATAGGAAAGGCCTATATCTATACTAAGTCCTAAGACTAGGAGTATTCAGGAAGGAAGAAGGAAGCTCTCTGAGTACTATCTCTCAGACACAAAGAGATAAGAAACCTCCAAAGGAATGTATTTCCAACAGCTCCATCCATATAAACAAATTCAGAACGTTCTGTTCCAGGGAGCACTGCCACTGAGAAAATCTTAGTAATTCCTTAATAGTTCCTTAGAAAAGGAAGCCTAACAAGTTCCTACTGTGAACTCGCTGTAACTACTTCCTTCACCTGTCAATGCCCTCCTTCCTGGGTATACTGAAAACACCTGCTGAGAATACTACAAAACAAACTCTTGCAGGCAGCCTTTTAAACACTGCTTTGCAATGCCTCGTCCTCTTCTCTTTGGAGATAGCTGGTGCATTCCTTCATTGCCCACTCTGACAACAGAAAACAACAGAAATAAAAGCAAATGTTCTCACCTTTCTAGGATCTGAATGAGTGTTTAAGGTTTTTTTTAAAAGTAAAAAACTATTGTTGATCTCTCTTTTCTCCCACATTTGTATACATTTCAGCTGGTTTTAAACACACCTTTTACCGTGAAATTGCTTCAGAACAGGAAGATCTCATTTCTGATGCATCTGTTTAAATATACATTTTCATTTCTCTGAAATAAGAGAAAGCAGAGGTATTCGATGGTGGCTCATTTGGGACAACTCATCAAGAGTCCCGGTGGCCATCACGCTTAACAGAAAGGCATGGCTTATTGGCACTAGAGTAGACAGAATGCAATGCTCCATCTTTACTTGAGTAGAGCTGACTGCTCTGCTTAAGACAGAACAGCGCATTTCCTTCCCTCATAATTATGCCCATGATGCATCCTGTTCCCATTAGTTTCTCCCTCTTCAATCCCAAAGTGCAAACCACGGTAAGTGGAAGTATAGTATAGCAGTTTGGGATTGAAGAGGGAACTAATGGGAACAGGATCATGCTGCATCATGGGCATAATTATGGGAAAGGAAGATGTACCCCCACACATACCAACTATTGAGTTGATGGAAGCCTATAGATTTAGAGTTCCACCTTTTGGGGGTACACATACCTCTATCACATTCTCTTTAGTTCTTTAGCTCCAAGTCAGTGATTCCAAACTTTTTTTGCCTGCAGACATTCCTTGGAGACTAAATATAATTTTGTGACTTGCCCCCCCCCCACCCTCAAAATCAACAATGTTATGCAAAGTATAGGAAATATTAATTGAGATTGCAGTCTCACATGTAGATGATGTGACCCCACTTAGGTCTCCGACCCACAGACTAGAAACCTCTGTTCTAAGGGCTCCGCTAAAAACGACAGTTGAATCGTGATATGACAAACATAGTCAATGAGAAGTGATGAACCCATGGTATAGACAGAGAGAGAGCTTAAATCATGGAAATGCTTATGACTAGGCACAGTGGATGTTTCATTTTCTGAACTGAAAGTATGCCTAGTAACGAGAACTATGTCCAGCAGTAAATGCTTGCAAATGCAGTGATAAAGTGAGGATGAATCCAGAAATACGGAAGCAGCAAAATGTGATCATTTCAATTCACAATATTAAAATCAATGCCATTCATATTAAAGAAATAATCCCTCCAGCTAGACAAGTTTCTTTCAATGACAGTTTCCCACTTACAACAAAACTATGAAAAGTGCAGATTTAGGATGTTTTTAAACAAGACACCCCCCCACATGGACAATCACCGTCCACATGGAGGAGGTCTCATTTGAATACAAGCGTGTGGGGGTGCACACTCATGTGGGCCACGCACCGCCCACCCAGTCCATGCACGGAGCACTCTGAGAAAAACCGGAGTGCCCCTTGCGGAGACGGGGTGGGTGATGCATGGATGGGTCGGCTGTGCCTAGGGCTGCTTGTTTCACGTCTTCCCCTACGCATGGTGTCCAAGCACCTACCCACCTCACCTATCACAGACCACCCTGTCTCGTTTAAAAAACGCCCATAGTTTCAACTTCTGCAATCACCTCTAGCTTCTAAAAAGGCAGACTCAGACCTTACCAGGGATTTGAAACTATAACGATGTATTTAAGGGTATTTGGGTGAGGCCGCACAAGACAAGGAGGGAGGCTACTATGCCTTACGTAGCCTTACCCCTCTCTGGGAAAACAAGCTATGTGATGCAGTGGCTCTTGTGGCCAGGGCCTGCCAGATGTTACCCCTCCACCCCAGGGTGGGGGAAGCAGCTGGATGTTCGGAGACGCATCTTCAGAAAAACTTTGAGGACTCGTCTTGGAGCAGCCTTACTCCACATGGGGTAAGGCTGCCCAGGGCAGGGAAACTCATGTGATGGGGTGCACCTGTCCCGCCACATGTGGTGCAACAATGCGGGGATGCTTGCGACAGGCACTACTGCCCATTGTGCCCAGTCACATTATGGCTAGGGATGGGCTATCAATCTGGCCGAGGGAGGCGGGGCAAGGCAGGGCCCGGCACCCGCTCGTGTGAGTGGCGCGTCAGTTCATCCCAGCTGCGGCAGCTCCAACAGGGGTCGGCCTGTCCAGCTTCCCCACAACTATCTGGCCGACTCCCCACGCATGCCCTGCAGTGTGGTGGTGGTGACTGCACGCCATGGAGCCACGCAGAGATACGGCTGTCGCAGCTTGTTTCATCTCACCCACTATTGTGATGGAGTCTGCAGTTCCTCTTAGATCAAGCACATCCTGGATTGTCCAGAAATGAGAACAGTCAGCCAAAACTACAGTTCCTTTACCATAAGGAATAGTTTTTATAAGCAATACAGAATTTTATTTTAAATGGAAGCCTTAGAGAAAATCAATTAAAATTATATTTTCTTCTCAAGTAATGTGTCCTATCTCAGCCAATATTGATAAAGATGTAATTTTTAAATCTTACAGGCAGACTACACTCTGTAGTAGAGCTATAAACATGTAATCCTAAGTTGCTGGATCTTATTATGATCATCAAAGTATACTAAATTACCATCAGAAAAACAGAGATCCTAATATACATAGAGCAGTGATTCCCAAACATTTTGACTGTGTGACCCCATTTTGAGACTTAAATAGAATCCCATGAACCCAAATAGCATCAAACACATGTAAAGCAACAAATATCAGCTGGGTTTGTGATGCCATCCATAGGCAATCCTATCCCACTTGAGAGCCTGATCCTCAATATGGGAATCTCTGACAGAATAATTAGACTGACTTCCCAAACGGCATGTTATCTGAATAGATTTATCACAATTTGTAATGTCTGGGCTGCTGCTGCTGCTCCTTAGAAAGCCCAAGTTCACTCACATAAACAAAAGGCTTAAGAGAGTTCAGAAAAGAAATCCTATCCTTGCACTAGTAGCATCATGTCCAGTGGGCTGCAGTAGCAGACAGGACCTCTGCATACAATTTATGTGTGCAATGCATGCATCTGTGAGAAAGGATAGATAAGCTTTTGACTCCACATGGTTGAACAGCCACTCCCCAGTCTGAGCCTCCCTTCCTACATGTTACCAAGCCCTTCTCCATTCTGTGGTCCAATAAAAGATATCATCTGTACTATATCTACATCTATTACTTTCAGGACCAACATGGCAACCACATTCTTCCTCTGTGAAACAAAGTGACTCATGGGTGAACTATGTGCCCTCCCTGTACACTGCTCCCAGCAGAGATGAACTGCAGATGCCCCTAGAGTTCTACAGAGATGCTAGAAAGCATTTTATTTATTCCACAGCAGCAACTTTAGCTTGAAATAAGTATGCAGGGCTGGCAAAAAAAAAAAAAAAAAAAGGCCTGTAAGCAGGCTGATGTCAATGATTCTGCTGCAATCAAACCAAAGGCAAGGAAGTGGAAACATTTCGTATATAAACCACAAGCAAACAAAATGCTTGCTTTGAGTATTCTGTCACACATTCTGCTGGACAGTCAAAAACTCCTTATGGTGATGGATCTGCTCCTGCTGCATTGAGTTGAAGGGTTTCTGCCATGTCACAAAAATATCTTCAGTTTCACTTTCCCCACTGTATTCTTCCCAAACACAATAGTATCCTCACACCTTATAGGCCAGATTCTCAAGCCAGGAAACAATCTGTGAAGTGGCACCAAAAAAAGCTATGATCAAGTCACAAATGGGAACTCTCTGATGGCACATCTGTACTAGATCTGGGCAATGCACCCTCAAAGTGATCTGAGTGATCACCTCACCCCCTGCGCCCATGGTCAGCCCCTGAGGTCGTCAGGGAGTGCCCTCCTGGAAGTCTCACATTACCAACGGGTTCGGACGGACAGGAGGGCATTCTCGGTGGCCGCACCATCACTTTGGAACTCCCTGCCAGTGGAGGTTCACCTCAGCCTGAATCTTCTCGCCTTCTGACAAAAATGTAAGACCTGGCTTTTCCACCAGGCGTTTGGTGGGGGAGGAGGGGAGGGTGGGATGGGTATGTCTGGGTAAAATTGGGGTCTTCTTTTCTGCGCTATGCGTGTTTTATTGTGTTGCGCATGATTCGAGTTTTAATATGTTTTATGTTATATATTTGTACATTGATACTGTGTTTTTATTATGAATTGTGAGCAGCCCCGAGTCACTTAGTGAGAGGGGCAGGGCAAAAAATGTACACATAAATAAAATATTGTACAGTCTCATCAGCACAGGGGGAATGGAAGGGATATGGTGGGTATCAGCTATGCTATGCCTATCCTCCGCTGAGACAGAGTATGTTGAAGATCTCAACTCTTGGTTGTATAGACAAAGACAAGCTCCCTGAACTCAACCCATTCCTCTCTCCTGAAGCAGTGAAGCTTTACATAGTCATGGCAATAAAAACAGTTTTAACTCTAGTCCTACTAGCGGGGTCTGGACAAGTGTCCTGTGTTTGCTTTTCTTAGGTTGTGCTCAAATACCCCAGTGATGGGCTATCTACATACAAGTTTTGCGTTCGTCACAATGCTATTATAAAATGTTTGGGTAGTTAACTTACTAGAAGAGACACAATGTTCTTCCCTCCTTGTAAACAAAAATACTTCACTATTGCTCGGAATCAACATTTACCTCTCATCAATATTATACAACTCTTGCTTGTGTTTGGAAATTTCCTGCTGACATCGCTTATGTTCTCAAATAAAATGCTGCTTTTGATAGTGCATGTTAACACTTATTTCCATGCTTTGATATACAAGGTTGTCAATAGTGCAACTGTTCTATTATTATAATGTACTTGTATTGATAGCCAAAACATTTCAGCAGTAAAAAAACCAAAGTGTCAAGGACCTCTTTAACAAATACAAAATGAAAACACTCTCCAGCTAGCTTGGGGCTGTGCATTCATGTCTGGATAAAACACAAACACACATACAAAAAATTCCCTTTTTTGTTTCCATAGTAGAAACACAAAAACTGTCCTGGAATTATTGGGTATATGTTAGGGTGTAAACAAACGAGACGACAGCCCCCTAGAGTCCAAGTTGAGTCCATGCAGCCCACACTCACAGGTTTAGCATCGACAGCAGGGGTTCTCAACCTTTTCCCAGAGCACTGGAGTGACATAAGTGATTATTCAGGGAGCACTGCATAATTTGCATGAATGGGCTTGGAGAGCACTTTCAAGCATTGCCGGAGCACTCTGGTGCTCCCGAGCACCAGGCTGAGAATCCCTGGTGTACAGCCTAATAAATAGGTAGCCCCCACTCACAGGATTAGCACGTCAAACCTAATGCACATGCAGGCATTCTTTCCTGCCGTATAACTGATGGGAGGCGGACACGTGAGCGCACATTATCCCACATTCACAACCTAATTGACGGGATGTGGACACATGGGTGCACGTTAGCTTGCATTTGCCCACATGGCGGGCTCTGCATGCTCCTCATGTGGATGAGGGCTGTGGGTCTGGTGGATGGTGGCCATGTGGTCAGCGAACACCTAATAAACAAGCAGGTGGATATCCAACTTTTGTGGGCTATCATTTCATTTGTTAAACTCTGTGTGTGCCTAACAGTTTCTTGCCTAGCAGTTTGAGCATCTTTCAAGATTCATGCTATGTTGCAATTGTCAGGAGAGAATTTAGTTCCAACAATAGAAATCTATAGGAATGGACTGTGTTTTGATTTCGGTTTTTAATCTTTGAGTACTTTGTAGTTCAGGGGCTAGGCCTGCTTCCACTGGCAGCTGGAGGCAGAGATGTACCAAGAGAACTGGATGGGATGGGATGGGGTAAGGGCATGATATTCCCTTGCCTGGTGCTCTAGAGCTCACTAATACCAGGGTCCTTTGCTGTTTAGGGTCACCACCTGTGCATGTGCATGCACACACAGAGAGGGCTGCACCCCCTTACACACACACACACAGGCTACCCAAAGAGTATGCACACACACACACACACACNGCACACACAGAGAGGGCTGCACCCCCTTACACACACACACACAGGCTACCCAAAGAGTATGCACACACACACACACACACACACACACACACACACGTGCTTACTTGCTTCTCAACCAACTAGCAGCTACCAGATTTTTCCCCTTAGAAAATTCTGAGACACTGTAGTAGAGTGCTGTAGGTAAGTAGTTGCAGGATAAAGCCAGCAGTGTGATAGCACTCTGCTACTGAGAGCCAGCAGTGAGAGGTTTAAACTGAGGCTCGATAAAGAAGGAGTCACATGACTCTGGCTGGGGTTTAGAAGACGGAACCCAAGCCCAACTGGTTAGAGCTTGGAGACAGCAGGGTCAGGAGTTCCTGGGTCTGCTACAGCTGCCCTGCTGGGGAGGTTAGATGGGAGCCTTGACGCCTGTCCAGACTCCAGGGAGGGATAAGAGGGTTCAGGAACCTTAGGACAGGACCTTAGGCCAAGAGGGCCTTAGTATACCCAGGGGCAACAAGTAATGTGTAGGCTTCATGGAAGCCCCTAATTGAAGGCAGGGCAACCCCTAGGCCTGAGTGAGAGTCAGGATAGGGAGGTAAGAGCCGGTAGCCCGCCTAAAGCTAGAGGGCTGAACACGAGCAGTGCTCCGGGGGGGGGGATGATCTGGTAACCTATGAGTAAGTGTGAGACGGGGGGCCGTTGCCCAAATGATAGGGAGGGGGGACTCCCTGTGAGAGAGGGAGTCCCAGGGAGAGGGGGTGTGGGGGGAGGGATATTTTGGGAAAAGGGGTAGGGCGGATATGGGGGAGATATCCCTCGCAGTCTGGCCGGGACAGCCAGGGGGGCTGGGGGACAGCTGGAGTGGCGCGGTTATAGGGGTCGTGACAGGCCAGGGGAGTTATGGTCTCAGGGGGAGGTGAGTGGGAGTGGTGAGGCGGGGGAGATGCCTAGTGCACATCCCGCTTACCCCTCCACAAGCAGGTGAGCAGGTGGAACTTGGTCAGGGGCCCCCGGCCCGGTTTTGGTGTTGTTAAACATGAGGCCGGTGGCAAATAAGGCAACAATGGTCCAGGAGGTAATCCTGGACCAGGCTGCCGATCTCGCGTGTATTACGGAAATCTGGCTGGACAATGAATCGGGGCCTATCCTGACTGACCTTGTTCCAGCCAGGTATTCTATGCAGCACCAGTCACGGTCGGAGGGACGGGGGGAGCAGTGTAGCTGTGATTTTTAAAGAGGGGTGGTTTCTGAGGAGGTATCCAGTGCAATCCATGGTAGGCATTGAAGGTCTCCATCTTGTGTTTGATTTGTCAGGAGATAGTTTGGGAGTGTTGCTGGTATACCGTGCACCTACCAGTATGGCAGCCTCCCTGTATGTTCTGGCAGAGGCTGTGTCGGAGGTGGTGTTGCGGTCAACATTCACGCCGATGCAGTTCTCGGAGGAGCCAAGCATGAGTTCATGGCCGCCATGGCAACCATGGTCCTGTCCCAGAGGGTCATCGGACCGACACACCTTGGAGGACATACCTTGGACCTCATGTTTTGCACTGGCCTTGAGTCAGGTGCTCCGTTAATGGGGGAGGTATCAGCTGTGCCCTTGTCACGGACGGATCATTACCTCCTGCAGAACTCCCTTCTAGCACAGGGAGGAGCTAGGTGGGATTCCACCCCAGAAGGGTGTGGAATCTATTAGGATGGTCTGCCCCCGGAGGCTGTTGGACCCAGTGCAGTTTCTAGGCACTCTGGGGGAGTTACCCTCTGACCTCAACGCCTGTCTCATCAATGACCTTGTCAAGCTATGGAACATTTTGCTGATGGAAGCCATCGATAAAATGGCTCCCAGGCGTTAGGAATGTGCGAATGCAGTTCAGATGTTCGGAGTTCGGACCGAACTCAGTCTGTTCGGATGTCTGAACTGAACGTTTGAACCAAACTCAAAAACGACCGAACAGTTCGGTCATGTTCGGGTGAGTTTGGGGGCAGGAAAAACATTACTTCAGGCAGGAAAAATGTGCCTGAAAGAAGAAGGCAGCTCAGGAGCAGACTTCCTGGCACCAGGTGTGGAGACCAGGGGTTGCTTCAGGGCCAAATGATACCAATACCGAAAAAAATCTTCAGATTTGGTATTGGTATCAATAGAGCTATTTTCAAATGTTTGGCCAAGTTCAGTCGAACCGAACTCTGCCGAACCGAACAACCAAACCCGAACTCGGGTTTTGAACCTAACGACCAAACATCCGAACTGCATTCTGTTCACACATCCCTACCTGGCATCCGTTTCCCAGGTGGAGGCTCTGCAGACCTCCTTGGTTCTCCGAGGAGCTGCGGATGCTGAAGCAAGAGGGGCGATGGTTGGAGCGACGGTGGCGTTGTTCTCGCGCTGAAGCCGACAGATTGTGGCATAGAGCTAGTTTACGAGCCTATGCCATGGCTATGCAGGCAGGAAAGAGGGAGTTCTTTGCCGCCCTCATAGCATCCGCTAAATCCTGTCCGGCGGAGCTGTTCCGGGTTGTACAGGGACTGGTCAGTCCGGCCTCCCTCAACCCTGGGGTTGAGTCATCATCTGCCACTGTGACCTTTTTGTGTATTATTTTGTGGAGAAAATTGCTCGTATTCACCAAGACCTCGATGTCGCAATTAATACAGTGGAGGTTGTAGAGGGTGTAGAAGTGCCGGATGTCCAATTTTGTGGGATCACTTTCAGTCGGTGACACCCGCTGACATGGTGGGTGTGCTTTGGGAGGTTCAAGCCACTTCTTGTGAACTAGATCTGTGCCTGTCCTGGCTGGTTAAGAGCTGCCGGGAGACAATGGGGCTGTTGCTGGCCGGGTTAGTCAACGCCTCCCTTCAGGAGGGCAGAGTGCCGGGCTGTCTCAAGGAGGTGGTGGTGCGGCCTCTGCTCATAAAGCCATTGCTTTATGCTGACTCCCCTATGAGCTATCGGCCTGTCTCTAACCTTCTGTGAGGTCTTTGGAAGGGAATAGGGTAGGAAGGGCCCACAGACCTGGCACCACACTCTCACCCACCCCCAGGGGAACTCCTGCGCCCAGAGGGTTGCGCACAGCTTTCCTGAGAAGTAGTCCCCTCAGGTTAGTATTTGGCCAAGAAGCTCTTAGAAGAGCTGGGGCCGTATCATCATAGGGGGCCCGACCAGGAAGTGTGAAGGCAGACCTCTGTCTCGGTACAGGGGGAATAATTCCCTGCCCCAACCCAATCACCCCCCCACACACCGTGCCAAGAATGGGGGAAGCCCTACGCGTGTTACAGGTGGGGGAGTAGGGGAAGCACCAAAAGGGGCAAGGAAGGATGGGAGAAGACACAACCACACTAGGAAGGGAATCAGGGCACCTGGAATAGTACAGGAAGTGAATATCACGTGAACAAAACCTCACTCTCCCCCCCACCGCTCAGTCACTCGCCCTTAATCACCACGCACTCACCACTCGCTCGCCACTCTCACGTCTTTCGCCTCTCTCACTCCACTCCACAATGAATACTCAAGCCTCGCAATTCTCCAGGGGCCGGCTTCACAGTGACCTGATCGCCAGCAACGCACCACTGTTAGGCTGGGGTTTAAATGTGCTTTAGCTCCGCCCCTCACGTTGCGCCTGCAACCGTGCCGAACGCCGCACTGCCCCCGCTGGCCCCGCCTCTTCCTCCGCTCGTGTGTCCTCTGACGGGGCGTGTTGCTCTGGCCCCGCCTCTTGGTTTGACAGCGTCTCTGGGGCTTGCTGTACCCCCACGCTCTCCCCGTCCGGCTCTGCAAGTTCCTCGGTGGAGGCTGGTCTCTTCCCCTGCACGGGCACTTGGCTTCCCCGATCTCCCTGCATCCCTCGGGGGGCTCTCATCCGCCGTAGCGGGGTTTGAGCCCTGACACCTTCCCTTTTTAGGGAAAGTTATTGAACAGGTGGTGGCTCATCAGTTCCAGGGACATCTTGACTGGGTCAGTTATCTGGATTCCTCTCAGTCTGGATTTCATCCAGGTCATGGCACTGAGACAGCACTTGTGGCTTTGGTGAATGATCTCCACCGTGAAAAGGATCGGTGTTCGATCGACCCTATTGGTCCTGTTAGATCTTTCGGCAGCATTTGATACCGTTGGCCATGAGATGTTGGTGACCCGCCTGTGGGACAGTGTGGGGGTGGGTGGGATCATTCTTGAATGGTTCTGCTCATTCCTGACCGGGAGAACTCAACGGGTGGTACTCGGTGACTGGTTTTCATCTTACCGAGACCTCTCGTGTGGGGTCTTGCAGGGTTTTGTCTTGTCCCCTCTCCTGTTCAATGTGTATATGCAGCCGCTCGGTGAGGTGATCAGAGGGTTCGGGGTGAGGTGTCATCAGTATGCGGATGACACCCAACTGTACCTCTCATTTTCGACCAATCCAGGCCCGGCTGTCTCAGTGCTTACCCGGTGTTTGGCAGCTGTTGGGGACTGGATGAGGGCTAATCGACTGTGACTGAATCCTGACAAGACAGAGGTAATGTTAGTGGGTAAGTCGGTGGAGATGATGGCTCCCTCGATTGACGGGATCTGTTCTTCACTGACCTCCCAGGTATGGAACCTGGGGGTGCTCCTCGATGCGCAGCTCTGCCCGGATCTCTAGGTGGAGGCTGTGGCGAGGAGTGCCTTCCGCCAGTTACATCTGGTGCAGCGGCTTTGGCCGCTGATTTCGGTTCCTGACCTGGCCACGATCATCCATGCTTTTATTACCTCTTGGTTAGAAGACTGTAACGCGCTTTACGCTACCTATGGTGACAGCTCAGAAGCCGCAGCTGGTGCAGAATGCGGCGGCCCAGCTCTTGGTGGGACTGGACTGCCGGGAGCACATTACACCAGTGCTCCGATCTCTGTACTGGCTGCCAATAGTCTTCCGGGCTCGATTCAAAGTGTTGGTTTTGACCTATAAAGCCTTATACGGCCTGGGCCCTGCCTTCCTGCAAGATCGCCTCACTCCCTGGGTTCTAGACCAGCCCCTGTGGTCAACCGGGGGCACAGTGTTGGAGGTCCCCTGGGTTTCCTGGGGGGCCACACAGGATAGGGTGTTCTCAGTGGCCGCGCCACACCTCTGGAATTCCCTCCCGGGGGGGGGCCCATCTGGCCCCTGACCTTCCAACCTTTTGTAGAAATTGTAAGACCTGGCTGTTCCGTCAGGCGTTTGGTGAAGGAGAGGGGTAATGGGGTGGTAACGGGTAGGGAGAGTGGGGAAGGTGGGTGGGTTTTTTCTTTCATATTATTATTACTGTGTTTATGGAGGGATTATGTTTTAATGTGTTATACTATTACTGTTTTTATTGATGTTGTCAGCCGCTCCGATCTGCCTGTGGCAGGAGGTGGTGGGGTATAAATTCTTAAAATAAATAAAATTACTACAGAGGGGTGGATGAGCCAGTAACCCAATGAGTTAGACCTAACCAGCTCTTTGGGGCCAGGGACACACACACCCCTCCCCTCTTCCCCAAGAAACAGGACCTGGTTGGTGTTGTGTTGGAAAGAGCTGAGAGGAGGCAGAGTATAGATCATCACCATGGGAGTCTAGGGTTAGAGACCCTCAAGTGACCAGGGTGTTATTAAGCACTGTACCTGCCCAGGGACTAGGGCTCTAGGGAGAGAGGCATCTAGTGGGCTGAGTGCACAAGTGAGAGGACTGAGGGAACTTGAGAGGGTGACACACAAGCCTCTCAGGACTATGAAGAGACCTTCTTAGGTCTGAATGAGAGGCAGCCAATGGATAACAACTAGGTGGAGTTTACGGACAAGACCTTCCCTCTGGAAGAATAACAATGAACCGTGAGCGAGGAGCACCCTGGGCGGAGGACAGCGAGCCGAATACTACAGAGAACATCTTCCCCAAGACAGAACAGCAGCTCAGGACTGAGAAGAAGAGGCACAGCAGCCAGCAAAAAACCCCAAACATGAGTGGTGCCAGTTCTGCAAGAACTTAGTCAGAGTTGGCCACTGATCTTTTACAGACAGAAAAACACATAACAATTGGCACTGAAACCAGAACAGAAATACAAAATAGGCCCTTCAACCCCTCGAACATCCCTAATTTGTAAGCACTTCCCCTCCTTGATATCTAAATAGTTTAGCCATACATCTTCCTTCATGTGAAAATAAAACATCATGCTGTTTCTATTTTTTACCCTCTACATAAGGTTCTGAAGCTCAAATGTCACATCCTGGCTTATAGTCTCTTTCTAGCATGTGTATTTTAAATCTCTCATTTGCTACAGCAGCCAGAGTGCTGATGAAGCACATAATTTCCTGCAGGAAAACATTATTTTCTCCCTTGTGTTTATGCAATTAAGTGGGATTTTTGTTAAGCAAATTTTTTATTCTTCCCTTCCTGTTCATCACACAAATTGACTATAAACAAACATACGCAGCACAGCAAATCTGCTTTAATGGATATTACTCATTTAAGCATCATCATGAATAAGCAAGGCTAGGGCCTGAGCAGAGGATGAAGGTGGTGTAAGGGATCACCCTAAGTGTTTGCAGAGTGCACCCCTGAGTTTGCAGGGCACCTTAAGTATTTTCAGGTTATGACTCTTTGGGAAGGGTCCTTAGCCCAACCATTTGTTATCTGGGGAAGGGATAATTACAAACCTCTTACTTGGACTCAAAGGGATAGTAACTTGGGAAACAGCTTGCCTCAGAAGTCCATCAGCTAGAGGGTAATCGAGGCTCAAGGGAGCCATCAGTGCCTGTGGACTTTGGGTATGAAGCCTGCAGCCCATGGGTCAAATCTATCCTGAAGCTGTTCTTTATCTGCTCCTTTCCAATTCTTGGTTCTAGCCCATGGATCGTCTTTATCCTCAAGCACTGAAAGAGGGAGCTCAGAAGAAGGGAATGAAACTGAGGGCATACACTTGAAGTCAGGATATGGGACTGATCCGGAGTAGAGATCCATAATCTTCTGGACCCTCCCCTCCTTTCCCACATCCTGAGCACAGACCTTAAGCACCCCTCTGTCCATCCCATAGAGCTTGTACTGGTTTTCAAAGTGACTTGCAGGAGAAAAAGGGTTCCCCGTCCCCGAGTGCAATGAGACTGTTAGGAATAGGATGAATAATTGCTGCACAATGAAGTTGTAAATAAACCCAACCAGTGTTGGTGATAGAGCAAGACGTATCTGCATGGGTTGTGGCGCTGCTATTTGTGGAGCTAGTGTGGTGTAATGGCTAGGTGCACAGTACTTAGACTGGGAAGTAGATGGGGACCCCAGTTCTAGACTTGTCTTAACCAGAAACTCACGAGGTGACTTTGGGCCATTTGTGTTAATCTCTCAGCATAACCTACCTCACAGGGTTGTTGTGAAGAGTAAAAGTTGTGTTAAATTGCTGCTTGTAAAACACTCCAAGTACCGTGGCAGGGGTGTGCTAAATAAAAATTATTATTACTGTTATAGCACTACTGGGTGTATGCAGCACTTTACATTCACAGATATTTGGGGACAGGTCCCTGCCCAGTGGTCTTATAATCTAAGATGGACAAACATATCCCCATTTTATAGATGGGGAACTGAGGATGAGAAGCTGTGACTTGCCCAAGGAATACATTGGCTAAGGTGAGATTCAAACCTTGGCCTCCCAGGTCCACATCCAGCACCTTATCTACTACACCACACTGGGTCACACAGATTCAGTTAACCCTCATCCATGGGTGCTTAGTTTACACCTTCCCCATCTCTGTCACCTTGAAAAAATATATTGTTCTCAAATGCATTTGTGCATTGGTACCATCAAGCATAATTATCAAAATAAACATGACCTTTACCTATTTTACTAAGATCCTGACTTACATATATGTGGAGGAGCTCAGATCTGACCCATTTCTAAAGATTTATAAATAAAATCCTGGAGTGTAACTGCCACTACACCAGCCCACCTTAGTAAATAGCAGCCAAGCTTCCCCAGCAGAAGAGTGGCCATCAAAACTTGTAATATAGAGGGTGCCTTTAGACACAACAGCAAGGGTAGATGGAATGTGTGTTGACACCATTCTCTTACCCACATTTAGCCCCTATTAGCCCCCGTTGCTGTTTTCCACATACCAGCATCTAATCAGGGTCCTGTCTGCCACTCACGCCGAAAGCTCTCCCGACAGAAGCACTCACATGGAGTTAAGGGAGTTGCAGCCCATGCGGGAGAGCAGTCAGGTCTGCCTGAGTCTCCGCTCTGTGCTGCAGCTAAACAGCTGATTCTTCGCAGCTCACCCCCTGCCCCGGGTGCTCTGGGAGAGCGCACCAACAGTGTGCAGCAAGGAACAAGCTGTTTTGCGGGGCATGGAGTGGAGGATTCAGGGCAGACAGACCGGAAATGTCTGTGAACACACCACCCAATTTCTTTAGACACAATGTTAGCCATGGGCACAGGGGAAACACTCAACTCCCGCACCTGATACATCCGTGCAACCAATAAGCAATTAATGGGAGACTCATGGGGGGCAAACCAGTGGCCAAAAATAGTGATAGTGCTTAGACAAAACACACAGCTATTAGGGGCGTGCAATTCATTTTTGTTATTATGATAACAAACATGAAAATGTCCATTTTTATTTTTGTTACTGTAATAATGAAAACAAAAAAAACCAACCAAAAATGAAAATGAATTTTCATTTTCAAACTAATGGGAAAACACTGAAAAACGTATTTCCAGCTATAGCTTTTCTGTCTCTTATTCAATTATGATTGTACCCCCAATGTAGGGCACCGTGTGTATCACAGTTTGGAAAGTTTGGATAAAGGACACAGATTTTATAACCAATTGAATATTGTAATTTTAAGAAAAGCTGCATAAACATTCCTGGCTACAACTTCTTTATCTTCCATCCAATTTGCATGAAACCTGGAAAGATTATGTAGCTTCCCAAGATTACCAATAATGCTAAATTACAGAAAGATTGGATAAAGGGTCCTGATGGTATAAGCCATTAACTTGAAAATGCATTTCTGGCTGTAACATCTTTATGTTCCATCCTGTTTACAAGACATTTGACACGAATGTATCCCACACCTTCCCTGTCATCTATGAAAAACTAAAGGATAATTTTATAAAGGGCCCCAATTTTTAAAAGCAATTGAAGTTGTCCCCTTGAAGAGAGACCATAATTCAGATAAACAGCAGCACATGCAATGCCAGTCAGAGGCAGACACCTGGCGTGGCAGGGGGAAGGAGGGTTTAGGAGGGAGGATGGCCAGCCTGGATGTGTAACCATGTCTCCTGATTTCTGGGATGCTACCCAACAGACTGACAGACACATTCACTGGCCAATTACTGCATGCTTCCAACTTTATAGGACCAATCGATGGTGGCTTTGAGGTGGGCATAGGTGGCTTTGAGGCAGCCATACCTGGGACTTTGGGGATAGCATCCCAGAAATCAGGAGACATGGTTTACGCATCCAGGCTGGCCAGTGATCATCACAATCACATCCTGCAGCACTGTGACAAAGGACATAAGAGAATCTCTATTGGCTCTTTCCTAAAGAGATGCTTCCAACTTCCCAGTAAAAAGAGGGGGAGAGAATTTTGGGTGGTCACAGCACAGAATGAGAATATTTGGTTGACATTACTGCTGGTCAATTGGCATCACAAACAGATCTCATGCCAAAGTGACATGTAAGAGAATCCCTGCAATACGCTCATTCTCTGCATATGCTGTGCAGGCTTATAAAGTTGGGACCCTTTATCACATCTTTCTGATATTTGACAGAGATGATCCTGAAGGTGTGAGATACATAGCTGGCATTTTACATGTACATTGGTTGGACTACAAAGATGTTACAGTCAGACACACATTTATAAGTTAATTGCTATACCACCAGGACCCTTTATCCAATCCTTCTGAAAGTTGGTATAAATAGTAAACCTGGGGAGGGGTATAAAATTTACAACTTTCATCCACATTAGATTTTAGACAAAGAAGTTATATCCAGGAATGTATATGCACATTTTCACAAAATAACATAATTCAGCTACTTAGATAATCAAATTCCTTTATCCAATCTTTCTGAAATTTGGTACACATAATGCTTTCCATTGGAGGTACAATCTCTACATGTTTCATCCAAATATAATGAAAAGCAAAAAAAACTACAGCCAAAAATTTGTTTTCCATTGAAACCAATGGAAATTGAAAACGAAAGCAAAAACAAAATTTCAATATTTAAGAAAACAAAAATGAAAGATTTAAATAACAAAATGAAAAATGAATAATGACATGGGTCCCTGGAGCACACCTTTAATAGCCATGTGGCAAATGTCTTAAACATCCAATAGCTGTTGTGTCTAAAGACGCCCAGACTTTGTTCCCTCTTGTGGCCCTCTCTCTGTGATTCCTAACTAGTCTACTACCTGCCAAAAGACAGTTCCTCTACCCTACAGTCAGAATCCTGTATCAAGCCAGAAATATGGATCCTAGCCTGACTGCACTGAGCCTGTCCTGAGCCAGGGGCTGAAATACCAGGCTCTTCCAAACCCAGGTCCAATGTGAGTAGGTGGCTCCACGCCCTACGAAGCATTGTGATGGGGTCCCCCAGGGGGTAGTGCCCACACTGAAAAAGAGGCAAGGCAAAAGCATCCCCCCCCCCCTCCTTTTCAATATGGGCCTGTCCACTCTAGAGCACCATGACATCACGATGCTTTGTAAGCAGCAGGGGCCCCCACAGCTAGGGAGTCTGGTCCAGCCCAGGAGTCCTGGTTTCTATAAGACTTGGGTCTCTACTCTAGAGAGCTTGTGTTGTTCAGTACAGACAGAAGGCTATGCCCAGGGCATAGAAAAGCCACTGAATACACAACAGTGTCTTGGGGTCTTTCATCACAGTATCTACGCCTGCTGCATAATCAAGCATAAAGTTGTGAAAGGCAAAAGCTGATGCACATTAGAGTCATAACTGCTCTACATGCATTTGGACAGATGTAGCTCAGAATTTGTAGTACATTCCTTTGTAAAATATTAAAACTTGCCTCAAAAACATTTTAAAGTCATAATATATTGATCAGTAATGATGATTTTTTAAAATACGACATGCCCTGGGCCAAGACCCAGCCCGGCGCGTGATGAGAAGCATTCACTAGCTTCTCATGAAGCACAATCATCAGCAACACATATTACTATATGCATTAAACTAGCTATTTATGGAGATCTATCTGAACTCATATCTCCTAAATTAGACTATAACAATTTTGAGGCAGGGAGCACTCTGTATATCACTAAATCCACTTGGGGCCCTACTGGGCACTGTAATGCAAATTAATAATAATAATGACCAATGGCTCTTTCAACTAACTGCTGCTGTAGTGCGAGTTCCCAGAGGGCAATGGCCATTGGTTTGAATAAAAGAATTTTCCTCTACTAAGTGCAAGTCACAGGGTGTTTTTAAACAAGCAAGGCTTTGGGGGGAGGGGTGTAAGTGGCCGCTGTGTGGCACAGCTGCAGAGCAGCCACTCAGGTGGAGTGAGTGGGGAGGAATTCTAATGGGCAGGTCCCAGCGTGGCTACTTCTGCAGCCACCACGCACTCCCATGCTACAGACCATGGGGGAGGGGTAAGCGCACCGGGCTGGCCTTTGAAAGCACTCATGGCGAGTTCCTGTGACTTGCAAAGACCATGCCTCCTGCCCACAACACCTCTGAGTGGGGCTCCTGTCTGCTGGTGCGGCTGGCTGCCCAAGTTCATAGGAACTTGGGACGTGTGGGCGCCCATTACCACACACGTTTTTGGCTTACCCTGCACGGGGCTCTCCAGGTTTTTTTGGGCAGTGCCCCATGAGTAGCCATAAGTGGGTGCTGCATGGCCCATGGGAGCATACATTCCCCCAATCCACCTTCAGATGGACGATCATATGTGTGTTTACTGGGTGGCTGGCTATGTGTGGTAGCATCTCATTTATACCCACAGTATAATTTCAAGCAGAAGTTCTCAAACTGTGTTTTGGGGCTAGAGCTGAAATGGGTAGTGAATTTATTATTCATGGGTATTATTCACATTTTTAGTATCCCTTCAAGTACCCAAACAAATTCCACAAGTAGTAAGAGGGGCTACTAGTCTTCAAACTGATCATTATCAAGTGTTCAACCGCATTCGCTCATCCCTATTAGGTAGAATGAGCCTACCTATGCCTCCCTGCCAGCGTGCCCCACTGGTCAGTCGGAGAAGATATGAGTCAACTTCCATTGAATGAAATCTGCATCAGAGACGGAGGGGTGTTGTCCAGAGATGGACAACTGTCCTCACACCCATTGGTTAGTCGGAGAAGGGGTAAATACCCCGCATCCCACAAGAAGTGTATATAAAGGAAGCCAGAACCTAGCATGTCTCTAGGTCAGAACTTGCTAAATACTCAGTCAGAAGGCTCATTATTTCTTTAAATCTCTTTCCTATTGTGTAGTGTTTATGGGACAACGTAGTTGTGTGGTGTTTGTGCAGACTGACCCGGAAGCATTACCCCCTTCTGCATCACCTCCACCTACCCACGTCACTTCCAGCCCAAGGCAGGACTTCCGGGCCAGGGAACAGGCTGTGAGGGCGGGACTTCCACTGACGTAGAACCCCACGTGACCTGTCAAACTGATAAATCCGTTTGATGACTGGTAGCCCCCTTACTACTTCCACAATTGAAACAGATACTTTCATACCAAATTTTTCAGATATTCTGCTTTGATTCCTCTGGGTTTCCAGTTCTGTTATTTTAGTTTTTTAGTTATTTTGACTTTTTGGTTGCATTATACTGGCCAATACCTCATGCAATTGGCTGCAATTTAATACTGCTGAAATAATATAACCAAAATACCAAAATAAACAGATCCAACACCACCCCCTAAAAATATATACTTTTTTAAACAGAATAACTGAAATAGTGATCTGACAGAGTGCAAACGGTTATTGACAATTACCCAAACTCCCATTTTCAGTTGCAGTTGTGTCCAGTCTATGTGTTTGTCTAGTTTTTCAGATACCCATTTCAGCTGCAGTTGGGACCCCAAGAGGGGTTGTGCCATTACTGGATGAGGGATCAGCACAAGGATGTTGGATATTGGAGATAGTGTATCCCAATAGACAAAGTGTTGAACTTGTTCCTTCAAGACCAGTGTACAAATCCATCTTGGGTCCTTTTTACATGGGCGGCACCCATGCATGTACACCCAGGAATCTGGGTGTGAATGCGTGGGCACCACCCGTGTACACACCGCGGCAGGTGAGTGGGAGTGCATGCATGCTCCCGCAGAACACGCATGCCTACCCACCTCCACCCACCCACCCACAGAGCAACAAGTGAGAAGGTGTGTGCCCGTGTACACCCAATCCGTCCCCACCCACCGTCCCCGCACCGGTACACAAACAGAGCCCACCTGCGGCCCATTTCAAAGGGCCTGAATCATGAACTCTTTATGTGGCCTTGGACAAGTTAGTATCTCTCAGCCTCAGTTCCCCAACTTTAAAATGCTATTAATTAAGATCTATTTTACAGGGTTATTGTGAGGATTAACTAAATAAGGATTTTAAAGTTCTGCCCTGAGATAGGGCAGCTTATGAATTTAAATAAATATACTTTGCAGGTCTTTGTTGGAACCACTGCTCTAGAGAGACTGCTGAGTTTGTTCAGCATATGTTCTCAACAATCAGCTTCACCTTGCCCAGAAAAGCAGTAAAGACAACAGCAAAACTTTGCTGTACAAAGTTAATTACCAAAGTAAAGGGCATTGCTGATATGGTATTTTGTTTCATGGTCATGGGAGTACAACAAAATACCACTGATGGTGCAGAGCACAGATATAGAAACTCAAAACGATTTGTTCCAGTGGCATCTTGGTAAAGCAGTAATACAAGAAAATAACCATCAAGTATGAATTGAGAGACACAGCAATTAAGATGATATATTTAGAGATACATAACTATGCTTTTCTAGCACTGCCCAGACAGACTTTGTTGGCCATACCTTCCAAAGCTGAATTTGTTCATTAATCTAAAAGGGGGGAAATTAAAATTGGGCAGTAGGGTTGCTACTGATGATTCAACAACAATTAAATGCAATTATTCCAGACTAGCACCACAGACTGGAGGGACAGACCTGGAGTGACTGATTATCCAAAACCTTCCTAGTTTTCATCATTTTCAGTGTTTTATGCGGTCTGAACGCTATATGCACGAGAGTTTCGGTGTCTTAAGGAAACCTTCTCCTGCAGTGCACTGGCTGCAGGGAACTGGCTCATTCCCACTGATGGCAGATGGTATCATCAAAACAGCACAGCTGTACTGTAAGTAAATCTTACACTCAATGAATTACTGCCTCTTGCTAATGGGAGTCATTCTGTGTCAGAAATGAAAACGGAATCCAAAAGGAAAGGAATCAGCACTGGGGCGACAACAGGGAGGATAATAGGATCCTTGCGATTGAGTGTTTCTGGTACTCTGTCAAATGGTATGGTGCCTTAATGTGAAAAGACAGGATATCACCAGCTGGAAGCAAACAGCATTTGTTCAGTCATTACACTATCCGACAATGTGCTTTAGCGTTACTTGCTCTTCTAGAAGTGGGATTCCAGCAACAGTAAAACTGCCATAAGAAGTGATATCCAACTCCTACCTGCCATACCAGGTGGGTTTAGGATAAACTATACACATTAAAGTGCTGGTCTTTCAATCTTCTGGGTGTACAAGTCCACAAGTAAGTTCCGGATGCATTCTTCTCTCACACACACACTGCCCTGATGCAGTTCCTGGATGCATTCTTCTCTCACACACACACTGCCCTGCGGCAGCCTAAAGTAGCCGCAGCTATAGACGTGAGGGGCTGCCATGGAAACCAAGTGGCCACAGCTGTCTGGAGCAAAGCAGTTTACCAGGAGAACTTTTTACACACAAACGTTCTGGGAGAAGTTCTATGCAGAAGTTCAGATCTGGGTGAGTGATTTAGACACACAGAAAGTTCAGAATGTAACAGCAAACATGCAGGAGAAATGTGTGTGTAAAAACACCCAATCACTCACGAAAGAGGACTGCACCAACATTTTGTTGTAGCAGCCCACCACACTGCCTATTGCACCCCCACCCCCATGTTGTAGAACCTGTAAGGAGAGGCTGAAGGAACAGGATACTTTTCACCTCGGGGAGGGGGGGAGGGGAGACGTGATAGCAGTTTTCAAATATGTCAAAGATTATTATATGCAAAACTGTGACCACAGAGGATAGAAATAGAGGTAATGGGCTTGACTAGAAGGAGAGATGATTTAGACCGGAGGTGGGCAAATGGCAGCCCCTGCTTTTATTAGGCCAACTTCAGTTGGTGAGAACATGTGAGCTTTCAAGCACAAATGGACCAAGAAACTTGGTCAAATAAAAAGGTATCATCTTAACTACTTCATCTCATCTTACTTTAAACCAGCACAACCAGGCCTGTGGAGTAAGTGAAATGGGGGTATAATTTTACCAGGCTCCAGCTCGTGGGTAGGAGGTTTCCCCCCAAACTACAAAAATATCATTCTCGAAGTAAAAACTGGCATGTACTGAGTGATTGGGAGAGGACTGCAACTAGTATATCTGTGAATAAAGTACCCCCCACCCACCCATTGGTTTGGTCGTCCATTAGGTGATAGCAAAGTGAGCAGATGGGGCAAATGGTGTCTTTCGCTTCCAAAATGTACCAGGCTTCCAAATTTCTCACAACAGGCCTATGCAGCAACATTATTCAACCCAGGGCTGCAATGGGCACTGCAAGGTTCAAAATGTCACAAAGCGGTTGACAAGTAGGGATATTACTCAAGAAAAAACAATGAAAATTTTCTTTTATACCAGGAAAGCAGTGCAGCACACAAGCTATTCTAGCATGGCACAGCCCAGGTGAATATATCACAAGCTTACAGTATCCCCTTTTAGCATCTGGCAGGGAAAAAAAACCTTTAGTCTTTAAATCGTGACTAGTAGCCATTATTTATTTGTACTTGCATTATAGGGCTAAGAACTTTACAGACATTGATGGGGACAGGGAGTTAGTCTTAGAGACATTATAGAGCAAGTGTTAAATTGGAACCTTGTAATCAGCTCAAAAGCAAAGCACAGCTTATTATTACACTGTCACTTGAGCCAACTGGATGGCAAAGTGTGTCTCTTGGAGTGCTCCTTCCGACAAGAGGGGAATTCTTTGCCTCGTTCTTATAATCAGTATCCGCATACTTCCTCCGGTGGAACAACATATAGTTACAGAAAGCCTAGTCTCCTCCACATACAGCTCCCTACAATCCAACTAATCAGTGCTCCACCATTCCCTTGTACAGGTATACAATCCAGGGCACTGTATGCCCCCAAAACAACCACATAAACAAAATGGGAGAAAGAAGAAGATAAAAAGCAATGAGATGAAACAATGAAATTATTTTGAATGGATTTTTCTAAAGCTATATTTGACTTACAGTAAATTAAGAGTGAAGTGGGCATGCCAGGTTCGAATTTATAAGCCTCCTTGAAGTAGTGTGATCTTCAGAAGGACTTTTTCAGTGAAGAGAATATAGACCTACAACAGGCCAGATTAGGGAGGTTGTGACAACACTGGGTGAAAACAGACATGACACTAACTACCCTTTAACCACCCTTGGTGGTCATTTATGCATGTTTCAGGGCTGCATAGGGCACCAATACAGCCCTGCAACATGCATAAATAACCACCAAGGGTGGTTAAAGGGTGGTTAGCGTCATGTCTGTTCTCACCCACTGTGTCAACTGACAAATTTATGACAAATCCAGATTACTTTCCATCCAACAGAAAACACAAGAGCACCGTCTTCTGTAGGCACTTCACTTTTCTTTACAGCCACCAGCAAAATAAATATGCTGAAGTAATTCTATATTTTGTAGAAGTGCAAGCGCTGTTTGCTGTTATTTATTTGCCAGGTCTTTTGTGAGTACAGGCAGGATTTACCTCCAGGAGGTTTGCAGTCTCAACCTCAGGAACCTCCAGATTGCTTTGCATCGAGCACAAAGTTGTGTTGTTATCTGTTGTTCAGAGAGCAGTCAGCTTTACACAACACATGCAGCTCCGATATCCCCATCATGTGGCTGACCACTTTAAGTCAGAACGCATGTACTCATGATCTGGTTCGTTCACACTGAGTAAGTATTGTACAAGCCATTCGTAAATGCTGTTGCTTTTTAGCCCTCAGATTCAAAGATGACCATGTCGTAGTATGCACTGCATGAGAAGGGATTATAGTGGTGATCTGTTTTCCCCAAGCCATATAAAGTTTCAGGACCCTTTACAAAGGTTGGTTTCCTTCTGAGGAGAGAGGAGGAGAGTCTTGTGTTTTATAGAAATCGGTTTAGTTGACAGCTGTACACATTAAGAAGAACTGGATGGTAAGTAGCAGTTGCCAGAAGGGTGTTCTCCCCAAGACGAATAACTGCAAGGCACAACAGCACAGAAACCCCAAAACTGCTCCTTTCTTTCCAATTTCTGTGGCATCTCATGCAGGCCCCCATCTCAGCCACGCCCCCTTAATTACATCTTCAGGTTCAGGCACCTAACCCTATCCCTTGCATTTGTTCCATGTTGTTGTGTGATTACAACCATGTAATAGTTCTGGGTCAGTCATAGATCTGCTCCTTTTGTCTTACACAAAGGGTTTAATTGCCCTATACATTCAGGTGCAAGCCATTCTTCAATGCTTACAGTGTGTTTACAAGGAAAGATGGGAATCACAAAGCTCTCATCATTGCAACATCATAGCAGTAATAACCATGGCTTGCAGCAACACTTGAGATGAGACAGAGAGATAGTGACTTTGCTAAGGCTTTCTGGCAGGTTGTCCAGGCCTCCCAGCACCTAAACCCTGCACGCTAAGCCAATGGCCATTGTCAGTGCCCAAGCCATTGGCCTAATCAAAGTTGTGCAAGGAACTCCACCTCACCATAACTCTACATGAGAAACAATGGGTGTCTGTAGATGGATGCAGAGCCTAGTCTTACTCAGAGCTGCTCCGGGGGTGCACCCCTGCATCCAGCCTGCTCCGCTTACACATCTGGTGGAGCGCTTTTACACAGACCGACTGACCCATGGATGAAGCAGAGTCTGGCACAGGCAGAGGCGGAGCTGCCATCTATCTAAAAGCACCCAAGGTTTCAACACCACACAAACAAGCCCCCCCCCCCAAGCAGAAATATTTACTGGCCTCCAGATGAAATGTTCTTAGGCCCTTTTTAAATGAGATGCACCCATGTATGCTCACTCATGCCCACCCAGTGGACATGGGTGGATGCGTCTTGTGTGAAAGCGGCAGCACATGCGTGGTGCGTGTGCTCCTGCAAAACACACACCTCCACCCATCAGCCCGGCACAGAACAACCGGCAAAAATGCAGGTTACTCCATGCGGGGCATGGGGGGGGGATGGGTGTGCGCCCATCTGCACACCACCCCCCACAGCGGCGTGACCACGACTGCCCCCCGCCTCCAGCAGCAGCCCATTTTAAAAAGGCCTTATTTTTGACAATATAATTACAGTAGAATCTCTGTACAAAAACCCCTCTTGGGAAGGTTTGTTATACCAGGCTTTTTACTGTAACAGGGTTTGGCAAATTTGCTCCAAATTGCCATACTCCTTTATAGGCTCCTACCTTGTCTTACAGTGCGGGTGGGAGTGGCTGAAGGATGCTCCCTTTTCCCACTTATCAGCTGAATATCTGGGAAGTGGTGTGTTCTCCAGTACACCTCCACAGCAAGCCTGGCTCCCTGGCCAGCCAGGACCAACCCTTATTATAACATCAGGTTCTACTCTGAGTAAGAGTTCATAGTAGCAGAGCAAAAATGCATTGCCTCGAAAGGGTCCCTGAAGAAAGGACTGCTATAGGCACATGTTCTCCATAGCAAGAATTCACTATAGCCAACTTCACTTGTCTGATTCTCTAGAACCTTTGTCAGTTCCCAGACACCAATGTCAGAATCGGTTTTGCTGTTGTTATTTCTTTATTGTTTTTACTACTAATATTTCTGGGAAATCCATGTCAAAACAGCCTTAGCATTTTGGGGCAGATAGATGAAACACATACACACACCCCATCATAATTTAAGTAGTCCCGTCATCCTAACATACCATTACGCACAAGAGTACCTCTAGGGACTTTATGGAAAACTAATGAAATGATTCCTTGACAAACACCAAGCTTAATGTGCCATTCTTCATTACCCTTCTAATGTAAGGGGCGTGTGATTCAGAACAAAGATGCAGTTTGTCCCATACACAGGAAGACAGAGTCAGCTCTCCTTTACAGTCTGTAGGATTGTGGAGTAACTCTGTTGACATTGATGAAATTACTCCAGATTTAGACCATTGCAAATGAGAGAAAAATCTGCCCCTATGTAGGAAAAGGAAGGAAAGCAGGTGTTTAGATTTGTTTTGTTTTTTTACATCCCTCAATTACTAATCAACTTCTGGCTGTGTTCTTCCTCCCTGCTTGATAGAGCAGTGGATAATCCATCAGCCTAGACCAGTCAACTTGATGATTTAGAAGCAAGTTTTCAGGCAAAGTCAAGGACATTCCTGAAAAAACATAGCCAACAGAAGAGATAGGAAGCAACCAGATTCATTTTATCAGTTTTTGATGCGAGTAAGACAAACATTTGTTGTTCTGTCTTTGAGAAAAGGGACTGCTTCACAAGCTATCCATGAGAGAAATGTAGGCATGGAGGGGGGAAAGTACATTCCTCAAGGACACATGTACGTTCCATCAGATCCCCCTCCCCCACCGCTCCTTTAGCCTACCATACAATAGGTCCACGCACAGTGATTAAAGATATGATCAATACAAGAGGAAGGGAGGTGTAGACTTAAAAAAATTGTGGGTACATTCTTCTGTTTTTCCGTAGAAAGAGCTGACAGGCAACTAGTTTATGGGTTAAAGGTTCCTCTGGAAAAGGTTAACAGGGAGCTGGTGAATTGCTAAGCAGCTGAGGACTGAGAACACGGGTTGGAACATCCAGCTGGGAATCTGCAGGCTGGATAGGAATTGAGGCAGGGTGCTTAAGTGGGTGAAGGAATAGGAAGGAAGGGAAGAGTCAAGAACATGGATCTATGCCAGTGATTAGGGTGGCCATACCTCCCCTTTAAAAGAGAACACTTATGAAAAATACATGGTGCAGGGCTGCACTGGAACCAATGCAGCCCTGCAACATGTATTTTGCATAAGCGTCCACTTTTTACAGGGCAGGTATGGCCACCCTACCAGTGATCCATCCCCTATCCTAGTGTGCATGCCCTCATCTCCATTTTCTTGCCATTAGCTCACTCTGAGTGTTTGAGAGTAAGGTCTGGATCTAGGAATTGGAACAGATGTAAGAGGTCTAGGAATTAGAAAGAAACCTAATAAAAAACTGCCACAGCTCATGTTTGGCCCATGGATCAGGGGTTCTCTATCCCTAACTTACACAAAAGCAAGTAGCGCCATGTAACTATGCTTTCCAAGTGGCTAAAAATAGCCACGCACATCAAACAATAAATGTTGTATTCCAAAGTCCACTGGAGTCTATGGAAAGATTACCATCAATTTCAAAAGGCTTTGGATTATTTATTTATTTTAATTTATTTATTCAATTTGTTTTATCCCACCCTTCCCTAAAAAAGGCTCAGGGCGGCTTACAACATATATAAAAATATGTAAAAAATAATCCATAAAAATAGTTAAAATACAAAAACGACACCCAAAGCCCCCAACCCACCCACAACCCTCCCCATACCAATCCCCCATTTCCCACATCCCCCCCCTCACAACTCTACTCTAACCCCCACTCCACCAAACCACCCATCCCCTTAGACCCATCTGGGCCACGCCTGTAGAGCACAAGAGCAAAAAATGTTCAGCACCATATGGGATAAGAGTACTTGTTCCTGCATTGCTAGAATTATTGCTGACCTCATAGGTTGGCAGTGTGTAAGGAATGCAAGACTGAGCACAGACTGTGTCAGGCCCGTTAATACAAAACACACAACAGTTCATGCTACTGGTGCAGAAGATTTGGAATTGGGAGGGAGCATGTGGTAAAAGAGGTCAACCATAAAACAAGTGACCATAGGAAAAAAATTATGCTTTAGCAGCTAATAATAAGGGGAAATGTAAGCAGTAAGTGAGCCATCTGTCTTATTTGCATGAATGTTATTTTTAAATTGTTGGGGATTCATGCTTAATTTATGGTTGGAGAAAAATCAACACTGAATTCCTCAGAGTCAAAGATTAAAAATATATATGGCTCAAAAAGGTAAGCATAGATTAGTCCTAAGAAACTATATTCAGACTTAATGTATCCAGATATTCCACAGCATGCATGCATCTATGCTTTGTGGCTAATGCACTGAACAAAGAACAAGGAGATTGGAATTAAATTCCTGGCTCAGCTCCCTGGGATTCCTGAATCTCCTGGAATTATAATACTTTGCTCCTGTTTTATCTTTCTTTGGATTGCAAGCAACCTCTTTATGGCAAAGCTGATTATACGTATGTGCAGTGCCTAATATAGGCTGTTTTTAGACGAGCGGGTCGCCGTTGCATGACCCGCTCGCGCGATATTTCATAATCTCACAAAGCAGGACTACACGAGACGGCCATCAGGGATCACGCGCATGAAAAGCAGCCGCACATTATTTGCTGACCACAAATTAAATACCTCACAATCGAGGTATTTAATTTGTGGTCAGCAAATACTGCACAACCACCATTCATGTGCTTGATCCTCGACAGCCATCACGTGTAATCCCGCGTTGCAGGATTTTGAAATATCACATGAGTGGGTCGCGCAATGGTGACCCGCTCGTCTAAAAGCAGCCATATAATCAATCAATGGGGCCCTGATTTTCAGTAGTTATTAACATAATACAAATACAAACATGAGAGTCCAATATACACACATTTATCAAGCCTTCTTTTTCTCTCTCCTTTCCTTTACATAATGGCCTTCCCCCATGGCTCTGCCCCCTCAGAGGCACCCTCCTCAACAGGGCCCTGAGGTAGTCGTGTTTGGGGACCCATTGGAAGGGTGTTGGGCCCCTAGAAAAAGATAATTAAATTTAGGAATTTTTTTAGCAGTTTATAGTGCTTGGCCATATTCTGCCCTTGGGTCAAAGCGCATGATCTGCTTCCATAACATAAATGAAAGAGAAGAATTTAGCCAGTGTGCTTATTTTCTAACAAGCGATGCAATTCACAAACCCCAAACCCAGAGGGCTTCAAGGGGTAAGTTGTTTGTGGATAGTAGCCAAGATGTCCAATATCAGCAGATTAATACTTTTTTGTAAATGTTCTGCTCTGAGAATTTTATTGAGTTGGGAAGAGGGAGCCTTCTGTAAACTGTTAAGTTGTGGCTTTCTACTGAGTTCTCTTACAGATGGCTGCATTACTTCTACGGTGCATGGGACTAAAAATAAAGCAGATTCTCCTCCAACAGTTGACTTCAGTTGGGTTGTGTCTGTATAAACTGAAAAGGCAACTAAACCTTTATAACAACATGACTCAGACTTACTCCTCTCTGGAATTTTCAAAGACATGGAAGAAAATGTAAAGGTCACTGGTGGACAGAAAAGAAAAGTAACAGAATGAAAGTAATTCCATGTGGAAAGATGAAAGGAAAGGGTGATACAAGAGGATGAGAAAGAAACAAAGACCTGGATTGGTGGCAGATGCCGCAAAGCAAAGGAATGCAGAAAAGACGGTAGAATTTGAAAGGGTATCTTGCAGGAAGAGAGAGGAGCTATCCTGCTATGAAGAGACGTTATTAATGGATCAGCACATGGGAAGCAGTCTGCCAGGGTTAACATTTGTTCACCTTGGTTCAAAAGAAAAAGAAGGTAAAAAGAGGAGGAGTCACCTTCTGAGGTTTTTGGCATATCAGGCCTGGAGTAGAGACTCCCTTTGGCAATTTCCCCTAAAGCTGACAAATTATTTAAATTAAAGTGCCAATACTTTAAGCACTTTTGTCAAAATTAAACATGCAATTTCAAAGATTTTTTTAGGGATAGAAATATACCTGCTGGGAAGGGTGGGGGGTGGGGGGGGCTGAAAGAGGCTGTGATATGACACAGAAGTGAAGATGTAACACTCATACTTAGGGATGGGCGAACAGGTTGCGGTTTGGGTTCTGTTAGGTCCAGTTCAGTTCGCCCGTTCAGTTCGCCCATTCGGTCCGTTCACCACGTTCAGGTTCGGCCGTTCGGTCATGTTCGGTTCAGTTCAGGCGTGCAAGAAATGATGGCCCCAGACCCATGACGGTGCGTCCTGGGGCTAGAGTGGCAGCTTCTAGATATTGGCCACAGCCCTCCCTCTGTGCGAGGAATGACGGGCCCCAGACCCATGACGGTGGGTCCTGGGGCTAGAGTGG
>QEPC01011608.1:6446651-6499006 GCA_003113815.1 Sphenodon punctatus | reverse complement strand
CGCAGCCTGGGAGGGGGAGGGGGAAGGAATTAATTTATTTCATTGATTTCAATGGGGACACAGCGCCCCATTGAAATCAATGAAATAAATCCGGTACCGGTATACCGGATTTAATCCGGGAATCCGGTTTTTACAGAACCGGTAACCGGTAAATACGGTAGCCGGTAATGGGCCCGGGGTCCCACCTCTACTAACTGGATTTACAAAAAGTAAACCAAAGGCACACCCAACCAGCCTCCTTGAATTTTCTAAAAGGCTTACATCTCGTCCCAACCAACACAAAAACCCTTTACCCTGCCGAGATCGAGATGGTCTAACTTTTGAAAAAAACAGGCTTTCAAAGTACAGTTTTCAAACTGCAATGTCTCAGCTGTTATCACACCAATTTGGCTGTGGTTTTGAAAGCATGACCCACTTACTCCGGTGATTCTTCACCACAAGTTTCATGACCCTACCTGTAATCATGCCAATTATATGGCAAATAGAATGCTGGGGCTTTATAACACACCTTAACTATTAGAGCGCCCCTGTGAGCTAATAATATGTTGAGACTCCCAGGACCGATCTCTAGCTGCAAGGCAACATATGAATTTGTATTCCATTCTCATTTTTAGTTTGAGTTTTATCTTTTGCATGTATCACAAAAGGGTGATATTCATCTGGTTTTTAGGGGAAATGATCTGGAACTGAAAGATTTTGCTCAGATGTGCTCTCTCGACAGCTGCTGTTGCTCTGACTGGATGAACATTCATTTTAGAATTCTCAGATTCCTGACAAAAATACTATCACAGGAAGAATTAACATCTTTCCCAGCTCAGCTTGATTTTGCAGGATAAAGAAAAAACAAAGATGCACAGCTGGATGCAGAGACGTGCCTCGCAATAGACATTACTACTTCTGTAATGTGTTTAAAGGGCTCTGTTTCTATAAACTATTTGTTGGTAAAGAATATTATGACCTTCAGGGGTAGAAACACTAGAACCATTTGTGTAACTAAGTAGACATTACATTCACCACATGTAAGAATTCATCTGCAGCACAAGAAATGAAAAAGCAACCTCCTTAATCTATTGTATTTTTTAATACTGTACCTCACATTAAACAGAAATATGCATATTTCTTGCTTGTCTTATGGCCCCAATTCTGAAAACATTAGAAACCTTCTTAACTTAATACAGTGTGCTATTACATGTCACCCATGTCTGTAAAGTTAAACATGTGCTAGGATCAGGGGATATCATGCACAACTATGTAGCATTCTACCAAGTTATAGTGGAGGCAAGGTGATTGATTGAATGGTTAAAGCCTACAGTTACATCCCTTAAGGTCATGGGTTCAAATTCTGATTCATCTTGCACTGGATCTCCATCTCTAGTTCGCCCACTTGTAAAGGAGTGTCTGAATCTCAGTGCTGGAAGGGACCACAAAGGTTATCTAGTCCAAAGCCTGGCTTGCATGCAGGATGGCTTCAGCTACAACATCCCTGACAGATGACTGTCCAGCTTTTAAAAAAAAAAAAAACTCCAGTGATGAAGAGCCTGAAACCTCCCTAGGCAGCTTGCTCCACTGCTGCACAGCTCTTACTGTTAGGAAGTTTTCCCTGATATTTAACCAAAATCTACCTTACCGTAACCCCAACATCCCCTTAGACTATAACAACTAGCATGCTTTTAAGATGGACTTTCGCTTGACAATTTTACAAACAAATCCTTGCAGTGCAGTTTTACTGTGTGGAGTGACAATGTACAAATGGTAACTTCTTACTCAGTAAATGTGTTCCATATATATATCCAAATTATCTGTATTATAGAGCCTCTATAGTTAATGCGAGCAGCACTTTGCACTTTATGGGGTGAATATTCTAATGTTTTGGATTTGGCCACACTCTGACCCATCATTGTGGTTTTTGGTATAGTGGATTCTTTGAATAATGGGTTGACACTGTGTGAATTTGGTGGGAATTGGTTTTAAAACAGAGATGTTATAACAGTTTGTTTAGCAGGGGGAAAGTTCATTTTGTTCTGGTTTTGGCAGCTTTGTAATTGATCAGGCTCACAGTGTATTCTTTAGTTTGTTTTGTATGTAGAGGTGATAGACAATTCTACTGTGTGGTCCTATGCTTTAGTTTGTTTTAGATAGATTTGTTGGTTGGTTGAATGTCCAGGAATTTGGCTTCTTAACCTACTTCTCAGCTTCACTAGTGTGTGTTTATATGCTATTAAGGTGGTTTAGAGTGAATGGTGTGGTCAGTTACACTGATAAACATACACAAGATTTTTTTTTTTCATAAGAATAGTGTTTATTGTGTGGAATAGCATTTCCTTTCATTCAGTTCGGCATGCCGGGCGTTCCAATGAAGGATGCCTTGTAGAACTGCTTCTTCCCCATAATCTTGGCAGTATGACATTACATCAAATAGGTCTTCACCTTCTAAAATTCAAATAATAGCATTTAGTTTCATGCTACATATTGAAAGTGTATCAAGCCTTTACTCAAAAATAAAAACAAACAAACATAGCAGTGTGTCTGTGTATTTTGTTCACGCCACAAAAAACCTCTAATGGAGAAATGAACCATCACCAAAAAACAAAAAAAGGACAAGTTATGTGTCCACAAATTGTTATTCAAAAACAAAAGAAAAACCAACAGAAGAACAGCAGCTAACAAAAAACAAAGGATATTTACCAACAAAAACTCTGGTTTAAGTGAATAGTGAAGGCTTGCACAAGTTACCGAATCCAAAAAACCACCAAAACAATGTATACTCTTGTCCAAAACCACCACCCAATCAAAACACAGGGGAAAACATCAATTTCCAAACCAAAAAATCTCCAGAAAAACATAAAAGAACAATTGTACCAAAATCCAAATAGCATGGAAATGGGCGATTAAGGCTCACCACACAACTAGTACACCATGAAAACCACTGTGAACTGGAAACACAATGGGCAGCATGAATGCCAGACAATCACACATGAACCCATTCTAAACTTGCCTTAACTAGTGCTCCATGTATGCTGTGTTGTCATTGTGTTCTTCCCATTTTATTGTGAATCCTATTTGATGCATTTACTGATAATTTACTGATGCATTTAGGGTTTGGTGTTGGTTTGTGATTCACAATATTACATGGTGAGAGGTAATCGTTGGTATATTGTTTTCTGGAAGCTGTTTTTATGAGGTAGATATATCTGATTTTGTTTCCTCCCTTACAAAGTAGCTTGACATGATAAAGGGTTTGGATTTTGACCTATTGTCTTTTTGAAAATACTATTTTATGTGGAACAAACACAATGTTAGTGTTAGCGTTTCTTCTTATCTTCTTTTCTCTTGCTGCATCTAAGGGGAGAAATGTCAGTGGCTTCGTGGCACTTTGATCTGAGCGTGTTTTGTCTGGGTGCACTAGTTAAAGCGAGTTTAGAATGGGTTAATGTGTAATTGATTGTTTGTTTGGCGTTCATGCTGCCTGTTGTGTTTCCAGCTGACAATGGTTTTCATGGTGTACTAGTTGTTTGGTGAGCACTGATCTCCCATTTCCATGCTTTTTGCATCCAAAAGGAGCACAGACCAATACAGATATCGCATGCGATCTCCAATACTAGTGGTTTATGCTAAACTAAACAGATTTGTTCTTATAATCCTGTAGAAACTGTAAGTATAGAACCCCATAATGACATTTTTGTAAGGTCAGTTTCCAAATAGTCCAACATAGAGCTGAAATGCATCTCCACAGCACATATCAGATGAATTTCCCCGTTTCAAATCAGGCCCAACAAAGCGGGTATAAACATTAAACAATATCTGTGTCCACCTCATTCAGATATTTGGTTCAAATAACTATAGGGTTTTTTTCTGGTTATTTTATCTTTCTGGCATTTTAGTTGGATATTCAGTTGGGTAACTGAGGCTGAGGAGAGCGACTTACCAAGGCTACCCATTGAGTTCACAGATAAGATGGGATTTGAATCCTGGTCTTCCAGGTCCAAGTTCAACACCTTATGCTATGTTTTTTCTAAGAGATATTTATGAATCCTGCAAGAAGTGGGTTCATATTTTTGCAACAAATTAATCAGTCTACAGTTACTGTATATGTCCACAAAGCAGTCCATTGTCTCGTATTTAAGGACAAACAGCCTCTAAGGATGCTTCCCAATGTGCATTAAAGTTAGGTGCAGCTTTGAAAATGTCAGAAAGACAAACCGCGCATGATCAAAACTTTTTGGAGCACTGACAAGTACACAACCATGAATGGCATGCCTTTCCGACATTATCAAAGCCATGCCCAACTTGCATGCATGTCCCACCACCTGAACTCGTAAGTACACTTTAATGCACATCGGAAAGTGCCCTAGTTTCCAATGATTAGATGTGTTAGTCACAGCACTGTTGCAGCAGTTAAAGCCTACACATGCTTCAGCGTGTAGGGAACATGTCAAGAGATTTTATTCAGTCTCAAGTCCGGGTAGTACAAGACTGAAAGCAAACACAGATCTGTGTCACCAGTGTAAACAAGCCTGCTCTTGGACTGCTGCAGAAAACATGATGCATGCCACCTTTGCCTTTTACTGTGCTTATTTTTATGGTTTGGGAAAAGCACTTTGTGCCACTATGTTTCAGGTGCCTGAAGTCCCCTAGCCCTAGTAATTCCATCTTTATTGACCAAGCCTTGCTGCTGATCATTCTGACTACCTTGGATGCTATTTTCCTGAAACTGTTCTTTTGCTCCAGAAAATGGGTTATAAATATTATACAACACATGTGCCAAAAGGTTTCCTTCATGCATTTTTCATTCTGACCCCCATGTCAGTAAAGTTCTAAGTATACAGTGGAAAGTGTGCTTTACAAACACTCCAGACTTGAATTGTACAAACAGTAGCAGAACAATGCATGTAAGTTACAAGACTCCATCCTGCTCTCGCTGATGACAAGTTGGAAGTCATGGAAGTGTAAAAGAAATATGAATAAAGTAGCTGGTAGGATTGCCACTTGCCAGAAGATCTGACCAAAAAAGGATGGGGGCAGGGAAAAGGGACTCTCCCACCACTCCTCCCCGATGTTGACACATCTCCTTTAGAGCATCATGTCACAATACTCAGGAGTGGGGGAGAGCAGGATCATGTCAGAAAGGAGGTGGGACATCCGCTTTGCCCCACCCCTTTCTCACATGGCCCCTCCCCTTGAAAAAAATATTCTAGCTGCACCCCTAATGAACATGGGGAAATAGGAGCTTCACCTGCAGCCTGGAGATGGTGTGTTAACACTCTCAGGGTGAAATCCAACTGCTGGTTTACACTGGCACCAGGTGCAGCAGGCAGAAAGTCCAGCAGTACTCAGGCACATGTGCCCCGCACGCAGCACACTGGGTGGGGAAATGGCACACTCCCTCCTATGCGACCCATAGAGCCCACACACCCCACAGCCTGGAGCATGGAAAAGGATGCTCCATACCCCAGGCTGCGGTGTGTTTGAGCTCAAGGGGTCACATCGGAGGGGATGTGCCATTTCCCCACCCAGCTGTGCATGCATGCCTGAGTGCACGCCACCCAGTTCTATCATGCACCTGCCACCGGCATAAGCCGGAAGTTGGATTGCACCCTAAAACCCCAGGTCAAACTTGGAAGAGTGGTAACCTAATAGTTACCAATCTTCATATTTCTCTATCTACCCCATCCAAATTCCATAGCAAGCTGAAGAAGTAAGCACATAACCAATGGTATAACAAAAAGCAAAACATTAGCTGATAGTTCAAAAGAAATCTGGAAACAACCAAGATTTTTAATTTTTTTTGTACCAGAAGAGCTTTCTACCAGCCTAGGCCACTACTTCTCAAAAACTGGGAAGGGTGAAGCTCTCCATCCTGTGAGAAGGAACTAAACCATAAGGTCCATCTGCAGAGATAATGAAACTTGCTTTACAGCAGCACTGAGAGCAGTGTTGTTAACAGCCACAGAGTTTATCTACAGTTCCAAAGCCGACAGCCCTATTTGCCAGGGGGAAGATTCCTGACTGTTTGAATTTGTCACTGGATGAAACTGCACCTATTTTTCTCCTGAGTCAGCATTTGTGATTGCTTGAGCAGACTTTCAGAACAACCAAGACTCGATTTGTTCTTCTTCATTTACCTCCCAAGTATTTTAAACTGAGCTGGAAATCTCAGTAGAACAAGCTTCTTGTGAAGGACCTACATATACATGTATGTACACATACATGCAGACACAGGCAAACTCACACCCATAGGGCCACAGGGTTGAAAAGGACCTCTACCCAACCTCCTGCTTTGGAGGAAGAAGTCCACCCATGGGCCGTGTACCCACAAAAGCCATAACATTTATTATCCGCTGTGAAAAAATACATGAAAAGACTTCTTGTGTAAAGAAGCCTTCTAATATGTGGGCAATTCAAAGTCAAGCAGAATTACACAGCGGGAAATATTGTTGTTTTCGACACCCACTGGTGAAACTTTCCTCTTCTGCTTCTTGGCAGCATTCCCATCTCCCTGCTTAATATTTTCTTTCCACTGGCACCCCCTCACCCCCCGTTTAATTAGCAGACAAACAGGGACAGCACTCTCTTCTCCAGCTTCCCAACTGCCGTGTTTATAAATGTAACTGCAGATACAAATTACTCTTGCCACCTGTCCCTTTCAGATGCAAGGCTGCCCTTTCAGTGTTAAGTTTTTCCATGCGACAGAACAATGAACTCTGCAAAACTTCTTCATAAATATCCCCACTTGGCAACATTTCCTTCCCTGTTGGAAGTTTCTGGGGAGGTCATAGATCTCTCACACTTAATAGGAGCTGGAAGCTTTCAATTAATTGTGTTCCTAAAAAAAAAAAAAAAAATAAATGAAAGAGAGAGATTTTCTTTAGCAGCACTGTGCAAAATCAGGACAACATATGGAGTGGCTAGTGGAACAATGCCCTTTACTTCCCATATTCAAAATGGCAAGTGATCATGGGTTTATTTGAAGAGGCTTTTTGTTGGAATGTGCAGAGGAGCTCCTATTAACAACAACAGGAATTAAATACACGCTGAAGAGAAAACAGACCTCAGATACCCTGCTTGGTATTTACAGTTGGCACTAATACAGGTTCAACTCTGTTCTTCTACCTAGAATAGAAAAAAACAACTTATTTCTTGCATAAGTGACTTAGCCATGCTCCTACTGAGATTTACTCTCCAGCAAGAGGAAAGAGGGACTGCACAGTGAAGGAAGTGGGTTTTACCACAGTGCCAATTCTGAGAGGGGAAATTGAATCCCTCCACACCAAGGGTATCTCCAGGAACACTGAACACAGAGTCCTCTCCCTTCTGTTGGAGAGTGCCGCTGTGCTGACCACTCCAAAACAACCCAATCTGATATGTGGGCACATTGCCACAACCCTCCCACCACATGATTCTGCAGCCTAATGATCCTCTCCCCACCACCGGTAGCTGTTGTGCCTGACCCTTGGCAGGTAGAGATGGGAGAGACTGACACAGTCATGCATTCCTACTCTGCTGTGTGTGCATTCAGGCAGGATACACTGACTTGATGCCTGCACATCTTCTTGGGATCACTCCAGCTGTGGTCACAAGCAAAAAAGCAGAATCTGTGAATAAAAGAATTCAGAAACAAGTAGTTCTATGCACCAAGCACACAATTTCATAAAGCCTGATTAGCCTAAAAGGGGTTGGAGGAGAAATTTAAGTCAATGGGATATTGGGGGAAACAAACGGGGTGATATCCTACTACCAGGTGTACCTATTATTACTAAATTGGAGGCCCCTACTTATCACTTAGGCCTTCTCTCCTTTACCAAATTCAGTTGAAAATATCTTGTGTGAAACATTTATTAAAGGTGGACTGATGCTCAAAGAAAAAATGGGATTTTTTTTTAGTGACAAAAAGGGGCCATATTTCTGTGATGGAGCAGGTGGTAGCCCTTTAAGAATAGCTTTGTCAGCACTCTTGGCCCTGCCCTGCCCCCCCACCCCCCTTAGGACCATAAATACAGCAGACCTAGAAAGACTGCCCGTCTGCTACAAGTTGGGAGAATGAAAGGCGCTCTAGCTAAGCAGATTTTTGCTGGGAGTTGTCCCCATTACTGAACAGAGGAGCAAAGAGTGATGAAGCGGAACCAAGGTGACTAATCCTGGGAAAGAGTTAATTCTCCCCCTAGGCAGTGGAGAGACAGCACCAGGAGACAACACTGTGAGGCAACACTGTATTGCCAACAGCAATGGCTTCTCTGTTACAATCTCCCATCCACGTGTACCCTATACTACAAACAATGTGTATGCCTGCTTACCTTTGGGCCTTATATCCCTGTGCCAAGTTTGGCTTAAAGTGCTCCATGGGACCAAAAGCTGTTAAAGAGAGAGGGCACACACTTCTTTCATAAGCCACCAAGCTAAAACATTGCACTTAACTTCACAGCTGGTCCTAGGGAGGTGATGGTAGCCTCAGAATATTTTGTTAGCATATATTTTTACTCCCTAAATCTTGAGAGGCAAATGCTCATTAGCATGGAGTAATGTTAACTATCTCACTTTGGAATTGCCTCAACTAACACAGTAATAAATAGATGCTATAGAGAGAAAGTTACCCCATAAAACCAACTAAAGCAAACTGCTGCAGGTACTAGGCTGCGATGTGTTTTGTGAATTGATCATTATTGCCAATGAAATCTGCTAAAGCCTTCATGGTTTTTTAATCATCTAAGCTGCCTTCAAGGTAGAAAAATCAATTAATCACTTTGGTTTTTATAGCCCCTTCCATTCACACACCCAAGATCATTTCGCATTAATGGAATGAGTCACACGCCTGATGTCACTCCATTAAAGGGGACACTCAAGGTTGTTCGTCCCTAAAATTTAGTGTACCTTAAGCGATGGCCCACTTGAGGCAGTCGGTTTTAGCACTCTTTGTTCAAGCGTGGGAAGGAGAGATTTACTATTAACTACTGCTGCTGCCTGACTTTTCTTTTTAAAACGTATAGATTGCATACAACTCCTGGTAAACGTATAGAATTTCCAAATCATTCACAACAGGAAACAGCAAAAGCACCATTCGCCAAATATAGGCCCTTTTAAAATGCATCGCGGTGGGTCGGGGGATGGGTGGGCAGCCACGGTGAGTGGAGGTGGGTGTTCACACTCCACCCACAGAGCATTGGGCATTAGGAGCCCATTGCTCTGTGGATGGGTGATGGGTGGAGGTGGGTGTAGCGCGGGAGCGCGCACGCACCCCCATCCATCTCCTGTGGCATTCACACGGGCGCCTCCACCCATAGAGATGGGTGGGGGCGTCTCGTGTAAAAAGGGCCACAGATGTTGTGATGTTCACTAAAGAGATGACAATTACATCCACCCACTTAAACCAGTCTGGAATTTAACACGATGAGCCAAGATTCACATTGGTTATATCTGTGCAATCCTCATGACTTTCAACAGCATTAGACAAGAGCAACTCTCTTTTAATCTGTGGCTGGCCCCCACAGCATAAGCTTCACCCTACAGACCAGCATTCACAGCATCATTTCCCAAAGTGTAGAGCCTCGTCCCCAACCCCCACAGCAAGCACATAAGATACTCAGGAAGTGCAAGGAAGCTGTAAGTCCTGCCCCCCGCTCCTTTCAGACAGTTTCCTCTGACCATCCCAGCGCTCTCCACTCCAGCATACAGGTGGGGAGGATAGGGCCTTGACCGCAACAGCAGCAAGTGCTGCACATCACAGAACACCAGCAAGGGGCCTTGGCCAGTGCTCTCTGTTTCTGCCCACAGCTGCATGTAAGCAGAGATGTGACCTGGGGAGCAACAGTAGCACACAGTGATATTCAAAGCAGAGTTTACGGTGAATGGCAGAAAAGGGTGCAAGGAAGGATAAGGGGAGGTGACGGGGGAGGTGAGAGAGCAGGGAGGCTCCATAACTGGCCTAGAGGGGAAATGAGCAACAAAGTTGTTCATAGGGCAAAAATATTTGGGAAACATTACTTTACAGACAATTTAACTGAAAAGCATCACTTTGACAATAACCTTTTAGCAACAGGTCATTAGGCTGTGCCCTTTTAACTTCAACTTCTCCACTGCGATGGCAAACAGGCCTTTCCTGCCCTGTGTTACCGATACGGACCTCACTGTAGCAAGATGGTTAAATGCATGCCTAACTTTAAGGATGTGAGTGGTCCCATCAATGCAGTTTTGATGAAGGATCCATTCCATGACCCTAGCCTGTATGGAAAAATAGTACCCACTGTTTGTAACAGATCCAGACTAACCCATCCCAGGCTTTATATTGGACCGAGAGTAAGGGACAGTCAGGAGCTAATTAGCAGTTAGCAAAGCTGAATTGTGTGCTTCAGGCAGCATAAATAATGTTGCCTGTCTTAACAGGCTACAGCATCTTGTGTCATTCATTCATTCATAAGCCTCTTATTACACTACACAGCATTTAATTTCAAGAATCTTCAAGCATGTTGTAGAAGCCTACATCACAGAATTGCCCTAAAGGGCATGCAAGTGAAGAGGAGCAATAAAAAAATAAAATAAAAAAAAAAAAAATCTAGTCCTTTCTAACACGAACTTAGAATACACAGAATCAACATGCCATTTTGGAGAGCTCTTAAAACAAACAAACAAAAAAGTTATGGCTACACCATGCTCGCGCTGGTTAATCAGTAGGACACAAAGGGTGTTAAGACAGTAGCCCACATTAGCCTACACCATTTATTAGGTGTTAGCCAGATGTTCACCCCCACTGGACAGAGGGCCACCACCCACCTTACCTGCAGCAACCACTCGTACCTTCCGATGTAATTGTAACACTTGACTCTTTCGCCAGGTGTTTGGTGGAGAAAGAGGGGAGGGTGGGTTGGGTTTGAGTCAGTTTCTTGCACCGAAGAGTGTCTTTTTAAGAGTTTTAGTACTGTTTTATATTGTTGGTTATATTGTTGTTTATTTTTATATTGTATTTATATATTTTACGATTGTTGTTAATGTTTTGTGGCATTGTGAGCTGCCTTTGGCAAGGGGCAGCTTAGAAATGTTGTTCTGTAAAGCACCAGGTACACAGCTGGCTTATAATAATAATAAATAATAATAATAATTAATAATAAATAAATAAATAAATAAATAAATAAATGACGTAGTCGCAAAGAACATGGGGCTAATGCGGACTAACATGCTCCCACGGGTCCACAGCTGCCAGTTAGGCTGCACACAACGTTGTGTGCATACAGCACCACAGAGTCACGGGCAAAAGTCTAGAACGTCTGAGCAGCGAATGCTTCTTGAGGGGGTGGGGAGTACGGCAGGAAAGAACACCTGCCCATCTGTGAGGATCGTCATGCTAAGGCTGAGTGGCGGCTGAAAAGATGAAACACAGACTCCAGCGGGCTATTATCTCATTTGTTTTTGCCCAAAGTGATAAGGAACACAATTCACCTTGGCACACTCCTATGAGATGAGGATGAACCAGTCAAAGAGAGGTTTGATAGGTTAGGGCTCTTCAGCTTGGAGAATAGACAACTAGGGATATGACAGAAGGTTATCAAATCATGAGTGGTGTGGAAAAAATAAATACGGAACAGTTTTTTACTCTCTCAAGTAGAGGACACTCAATGAAACTATGAAACTGGTGGTAGGTTTAAAACAAAAAGTATTTTTTTTAAAATCAACACATAATTAACTTGTGGAATGTGCTGCCAGAGGATGTGGTCAAGGCCAGTAGTATAGCTGGGTTTAAAAAAGGATTGGACAAGTTCTTGAAGCTATTAGTCAAGTAGGTTTAGGGAATGTAACTTCTTGCTGTTGGGAGCAGACAACCGGGAATGGATTGCCCATTTTGACTTGATTTGGTACTTCTCCCAAGCAAGCGAGACTGGCCACTATCAGAGACAGGATGCTGGGCTTGATGGACTATTGGTTCTGACCCAGTATGGCACTACTTATGTTCTTAAGTTGTCAGGGCCAAATCAATCAGAATCATTCAAGGTTCAAGGAGAAAGCACTTCCCAGTATACGATATTGATGAGACCAAGTCTAGGTTCATGCTAAAAGGAGGTAGACATGCCTTAGGATGCAAATGTTACCACTCATATTCGCGGCACTAGGGACTGCATTGCAAAAGTATTCCTGGTTCCCCAATGAACAGCTGTTCAGCAGCGTTCACTCCCCGCCCCCATCCACAGTGCAAACCATGAGAGCTGACTGCCTTGCATTGTGGGCTGAAAAGACTGGGGGGAGCTGCCTTCCCACAGGGGATTCTCTGTTCTTTGCTGGTCAGATACTAGGATAGGAGCAAGGAGCTCAACCTGCACTTCCTGAAACTGACCAGGAGAAGCGGAAAACTGTTCAGTTCCACCAACCCTGCAAGGGACTCAGTGCAGGCTGGGTCCCCTGCTTCCCCCACGATAGCTGATCAGTGTCTTCAAAGGAGCAGTCCACAATCCTAAAATACCCATTATTGTACGGTCTAGATTTTCAGGTTTATTCTTCATGGGACCCTAATGAATGACCCTATCAAAGTACACAAAGAGCTCCCTCCATCTCACCTTGAGGCGGTCAGTTTATTTAATCGCAATAAGCTAAACATGGCTACTGGAGTTTGGGAAAGTGGTTCAAATATGTCTATGGGGAAAAAGTGGAAAAATTACTACTGGAGTGACAGTCAAGGAAATAAAAACTGTCTCCTATCTTTCATCATTTTAGAAGGGCAGGTAAAAGCACTGTTTTATATCCCATCGAATAGTGTCTCCTGCAATTACAACACTATCTTCTTCCAAAGCTTTTGACTTAATGAAAACAGCCAGGATCATCCTCACCTCTGCAGCTTTGAAATATAAATCAAATCAAAAGGAGAAAACAGGAAGGAGCGGGGGACTTCTTTTGTCCTCTTACATTTTAAGCAGATCACAGTAGCCATTCTCGAAACAGAAAACCTTAATGTACTTGATAATTAGATTTTGAGAAATGCTATTCAAGATTAGAGCTGAAGGTCAAACAAATGTCTCTCTTTTACTCAAATGTCTCTCTTTTACACACTACTCCCCCTACCAGCTGTGCCAGTATCATTCCAACATGCCACTGGTGTGTACAACTGACTGAAAAACAGCCAGACGGTTATAAGTCCAACATAAGAGCAGTAACTCAAAGTGGAGAATGCAAGGTTGTCGTTTCCAGTTAATGTGATGAAAATAACGAGACACACAAGAGTTAGTTTGATTCATGTTCCAACATCTTCATTTTTATCAGTAACAAGTTGTCCTGTGCCTCCCACTCCCAGCTTACCAGCTACTGAGTATGTGTGCACTAAATGTCAGAAAAGAAACAGCTGTTGGTAACATGAGATTGTCCACTCCAAATAGTGTGGCTCACAAGCATTTAGCTTCCCATTCTAAAAGGACACAGCCCATGCCATGGGAGATTACTTGGACCATCTTGCAGTCAGGCACAAAGGAATCTCAAAAAGAGAGAGACCAACTTGCAGGAAGACGTATTAACAGTCACAAAAACCAAGAGAGACACAGAATGTGCCCCCACAGAAAGCAACATTAGTCATGCAAGAACAGAAAACTTCACTAACTGAGCCAAGTTAAATGGTGCCAGCAGATGCCACAGTAATGGGCATGTTGGATTTTTATTAGCCCCCCTGTTTAAACTTCTTTTGAGACAAACTCTCTGAAACAGCACAGATTTGTTTTGTTTTGTTGTGTGCGTCTTCTACGGCCTGTGGAATCTAGCCCAAGAAGCAGCATAACTGTCCCACAGAGAGTCAATCCAATGTAAGGGAAATTGTCTACTGCTGCAAAATCAGAATCACAGGGTGTATATACCACTCAAGCCTTGTTGTTGCCTGCATAGCAGGAAAAAAGCAGAAGTGGCTAAAGGAAGAGAGGTTTGCTTCTGTAAAAACAAACAAATGTATCCTCTGATGTGTTGTGGTTGTGAGCCCTTGGGGCTACCTGTAGTCATAATAAACTGAAGAATCCTGTGGACACTCTGAATCCAGATACAGGGAGAATCCCCTTTGGCTCCCCCGCCTGCTGCAAGCAGTGCTGGGAGGGATGGAGGGCTTTGTCACGCCCCCATTAAAGGAAGGGGACAGGCACTTAACAGCCGGAATGCCACTGAGTACCTAAGGGGCACGGCCTGCAGCACTGCCATTGCCAGGGGCAATGTGTTGTGTGCGCAAAGCAAGTATCTTGTTGCAAGAGCCGAAGCAAGCCCCCGCCCACCCACCCTACTCTCTGTACTGTGGGTATGCCTGATGAGGGGCCAGGAAGGAATTTTTCTGCTGCCACTATTTGTCTTCTTGTGACTGGCAGTTTTTTCACCTTCCTCACAGTGCATTTCCAAAAACAAGTCCAATTGGAAGTACTATTCAATTCAATTCAATTGTTTATTGCGACAAGCTTTCGCTATATGCCTCACAACACAAACAAGACAAGACTAAGACCGGCTGTAAACACAGTCGGACACACAATTAAATATACGAGCAAAAGTCCTCTTTTACATGTTGACAATGATGATAACAAGCAATAATAATACAAAATAAAATAGTAAAATACACGTGAGATAGGGCTGAGGAACCATACTTCCTACTACTACCACTAGCTGTGGGCCAATGGCAGCCTAGGTAAGGGTAACTACAGACCCTCTTAACCTCATTCCCATACCCACCATGGATTAAAATAACTAAAAATATAGGATTAAATTGCTAAATGCCAAGGAATCTTAATATATCGACCCTGGGTCCCTAACCACCTAATAGAGGGATGCTGTCGTCAGGAACGGGTTCTCTAGTAATAACAAAAGGATGGGGCTTTATCCAAAATTGGGACTAGTATAAGCGTGTCCTATCATGGTCATATGTCAAGCCCCATTGGACTGACTTTGCTAATTAGGGATTTGCGCTTGCCAGATGCCAGGTGAACGAAGGAGGCCAGAGCAACCATGGCCTCCCTCTCTGGGAGAGGGAAAGAAGGAAAACATAACAGTCTCTGGATTTAAATGACATACTCAAAGGTAATAATAAACTGAAGCCACACCGCCCTAAGTGTTTTGTACTGAGGGCATCTCAGCAAGAAGTGCTCTGCAGATTTGACCTCAGCCATGAAACACGAACACAGCCTAGCCTGGTATGGGATAGAGCGATACCTTCCCTCCAGGACGGCCGTTTGAATCAGTTGGAAACGCAGTAGCAAGTAAGCTCTCCTAAGTTTCGGGCTTACTAATGTATCCAAATATGGTTCAAAAGAAAAACAAAGTTTATAAGAACCAAGTAGGGGTGCAACCTTCCATCCTTTCAACACTGAGATGTCCTCCTGAACAGCCACATCTTGAATCCTGGTCAAAACCTCAGATTTAATTGAGGCTAAGGGTCGGCCAGCAAAATATGGAAGGGAGAAACCATATTTGCTAACCAAGTCTGCCAAATGGCATAACCACAGATAAGTTCGTACACCCTCATATAACAGCTCTTCCCTCAGGCACTGATAGACAAGGGCAGACTCTCCCTGGGAAATAACCCTCAGCCAATACCTTATAAAGGCCTTACTGGCTAAGGATGTGATCGAATGGGTACCTGTCTCGGCTCTTAACATCACGGCAGGCACCCCCTGAGCCACCCCTAAGATGCGCCGAAGGAAAATATTCTGCACCCTCTCTAATGGGGCCAAGTCCGTAGATGACATGAGTTCCGCCCCAAAGAGCAAAGAGGGAGGGACCTTGGCCTTATATACCCTCAAAAAGGCTGAAACCAACAATCCCATGGAAATCCTAGCAGCCTTCAACAAGGCCCTAGCAGCACGCATGGCCGTATTGGCCCTATTTTGGATGTGGGAATTCCGTGTTCCCCTAGTATGGAAAGTCATCCCTAGGTACTTAAATGAATGGACCAAAGCGACCCTTCCCGCTGTCAAGTCCCAAGCCTTGGGGAGTTTACGCCTTCCATAGACCATGATCTTAATTTTTGCGGTATTGAGGGCCATCCCACTGAGTCTACAATACCTGCAAAATCTCTCCAAGGCCCTTCTCATACCAATCTCCGACTGTGACATGAACACAATGTCATTCGGCAAATTGTAGAAATCCCAACTGCACAAGACCCACACTGGGGGCATGAGTTACTGGGGGCATGGAATAGCCGTCAGGAGATCCGAAAGGTACAAGAAAAGCAGGGGTGTGAGAACGCACCCCTGGCACACCCCTCTTTGGATAGAAATCAGGTCACTCAAACCCTGAGCCTCGTTGCCCTTCACCCTTGCCTCATTATTACGATGTAAGTTAACTATAGCGGCAAAGAGATTCGGATCAACCCCCAATGCCCTCAATTTAGCCCACAGACGAGCCCTTGGGACAGAATCTAAGGCCTTAGAGAGGTCTACGAATGCCAGGTATAATTTGCCTCTCCTAATCTTGTAGACCTTGTAGATAATGTGGTACAGAATAAAGCAACAATCCAGGGTAGAGCGATCTTTACAAAATCCAAATTGTTTGTTTGGGATGACTTCAACCCTGTCCACCCATTGCTTCAGTTTCCCCCAAAGTATCCTGGCATAGAGCCTCCCGACGACTGATAACAGACTAATTGGTCTATAACAGGCTGGGTTGAGGGGGCTCCCGGTCTTAAAAATGGGGACTATAGTACTCTGGGTCCATGATTGGGGGGGAAGTTCCCCCTTAGCCACTGCAGAGAACAATCTAGAGAAAATACAAGCCCACCAACAAGGGGCTGCCTGTAGGATTTCCGCTGTCAAAAGATCTGGGTCAGGGGCCTTGTTGGTTTTAAGGCTCATAATAAGGTCTAATATTTTGGGCTCCTCAAAAAGCCCTTTCTCCCATGCACAAGGGGGTGGATCCTCCCCAAGCACAGGGAGATCATCCAGGCCCACCCAACTTTCCGCATACAGTTGCCCAAAAAAAGAAACCCAATCTGCACCAGAGGGGGACCGACCACACTGCCCCTCCCTAGGTCTAAGGATTCTATTTAGGGCACACCAGAACCCCCCCAAATTACCAGTAGCAAGGTCACCCGCTATCCTAGCCCACTGGAGCTGGTAAAAGGCCCCACGAGTGTCCCTGAGCATAATGAAATAACTGGACCTCATCCTGGTGAACTCCTCCCTCGATTTAACTGAGGGATTGCTAACCCACGTTCTCTTAAGATGGGCCAGCTGTCTCTTCACCCGCCTACAGTCAGATACCAGGGATTTAAGGTGCCACAAGGCATCATCCCCCTGGCATTAACCTTTATGAGGGAATCCTGTACAACCAGAAGGATCTCCTCATAGGAAGATACTAAATCCACCAGACTCTCTGACTGGTGCATGCACTTGAACAGGTGGTGAGGCCTATCCAAGGCGATAATATACTGAAGCGCCCATGTAAGGGCCGGGGTGGACATTCTCCTCAGCCTACGAGAACTATAGAAAGCTCCATCCTTCTCCAAATAGACACGATGGACCACAGTTCCCGTTGCCAGGGCCATATGATCACTCTCTGGCCTGGATAGGAGCTTAACTTCCTGGAATCTAGTCTGGACATCCGATTGGACCAAAATTAGGTCCACCTTGCTCTTCCCCTGGGGGCCCACAAAGGTGAAGCCCCTTAGGAGATCGCAAAGAAGATCCTGATTTAGGTTCTGGAGATCGAACCTCTGAGCAAATGCTAGGAAGAGGTTAGCAGGGTAAAAGGCATGGCCACCAATATCGATATTAAAGAGACCAAACCTATCCCAGGGAACCTCCTCCCCCTCCCATAGTTTGTCCAAATGGATATTCCAATCACCCAACAAAACTAATGCTGCCTGGGGGTACTGCTACTCGACTATAAGGATCTCCCTTTCCAAGGCCTGCCACACCTCTGCCTTGTGATAGGGGGAAGATAAAGGGGGAATATAAACATTCACTACTAGGTACTGCTCAGTATGCACCTCCCCTATCTTCAGAATCCCCATTTGAAATTCCGGTCGTGGAGAACTAAGTGGGAGCACCATCCCTGGTCCATTAAGATTGACCAAGAGGGCAAGCCCCCCCAAAATCTGGCCCCAAACAGCTTCCTTGGATCCCCCGTGGAGAATAAGTTGAAAGCCCTGAATTGAAATTACATCTGTGGGTTTGAGCCAAGTCTCTTGGAGACAAACCATATAAAATCGTAAAAAATAATAATCCAAACACTCTTGGTCCATCAGGGGTACACGGGCACCTGTGATATTCCAGGAAAGAACTCCAAAGGTTTCCAAGGTTCCATCCCCCCAAAACTCTCCAGGAGAGGTAACTTCCCCCCCTCCAATAAATCCCTTTGGCAGCCACAGGTCATCCTGAAACGGCAACCCCTGATCGTTACAGCCCCTGAGTCAGAAATCCTTAGGCTCCGGGGCCAGCTGTAGGTTATTTGTTTCCAGGACACTCACGTTGGAGCTAGTGTGGGGCACTACTGGCCCCCCCACAGCTCCAATCCCAAGCTGCATCCCAGACGAGAACCCCGCCTGTCTCTTGCTGCCCGGGGGAGGGGGTGATCCCTGCTCAACCGGGTCCAACGCCTGGACAGCTGTTAAGTCCAGGGTGTTGCCCGTAAGCTTATGAGTGACAACATCGGTGAGAACTTGGGGAGCCCTAAAATCAATATCTGGTGCCTGAGCACCTGAATGGATACAATCGAGCCGACTTAGTAAGGAATCCTGGTCATTAATAGAGAGGAGCTGGATCTCCTCTCATAATGGACCAGCATCACCCATGTCCCCCTCACCCAAAAGAAACCTACCCAACTTAAGGGCAAGGTGAGCAGATGACTCACCCAAAACCACAAGTCCTTCAGTCACCCCTTTACCATGGTTCCTATTAAAGGGAAGCTGGGCAGGGAACAAGGATTGCTGTAATACCAATGTCTGGCTAGGCCCCTCCCCAACTTGGCATTCCATTGGCTGGGTCTGGGCTGGGGGAGGGTAGTCAAGATCAACCAAATTTTCCTGATGACACTGGACTCTCTGTGTGGATTCTAAGGGAACCTCTCTGGAGGTCTGACCCCCTCCCTTACTCTCCTAAGATACCAAAGGGGTCCTAGGCTCGGGGACCAAGGGAACCCGATTGGGCAAAGAAATCGAGTCTTGCCCCCTAGGCTCCACTTGATCAGCCCCTTGTCCCCCCCTCAATTACCCAAACCCTATCTAACGAAATGCCTCTCCAGAGGAGATATTTTCTGGCCTTAAAAAGATTAGATACCCAGACAGGCGAAATAAAACTCACTCGAAGGCTATAGAGCCTATTCCTTTTAGGCAGCTGGTCAAACCCTGTGATCACATTAAGGGCAACCACTTTCCCCAATAAATGAGCCAAGTGATTAGCAGCCAGTCCAACATCCTCCCATGAGTAAGTGGCCCCATCATGGTCACAGCCAATAAACAAATAAATCTCCTTAGGGCTAACAAGCCATTTGTCCCAGGCAGAACCCTGGGAGTGACCAAGGAAAGTTCGTTTCCCAGCGTTAAAAGGTTTGGGATGTCTAGATACAGCAATAGGCCAACATGACTCGGGTAAATCCCCACTAACACTGAGCTTTGCCATAATGGCACCCAGCTGGTTCTTTACCATAATCAGAGTACTATCCAACCCTTGAATTCCAGCAAAAAAAGCCTCGACTGTTTTAGTTATAAGGTTGGTCTGATGCATTAAATACTCCTTAGTAGAGTAGTCCCAACCAGGTGACCCAATGTCTAATCCATAGTTGAGCTCTCCAGCATAGATAGGGGGATCCGGTGTGGATAGAAACTTCCTTGGTGAACCCAGATCTTCTACCAGGTCAGCCAGGGGGGCAAACTGATTAATCATAACCGGAATCCTACCCAACTCCTCAGGTGCCGAACTCCTCGACACCTTCGCAGGCAGAACCCGGTCAGGCGATGCCGGAGAATAAACGCAAGCTCATTTCTTCTCCATCTCCAGGAGCCTAGTCAGTTGCAATAAGGGACCTGGCCTCCTGGCCGGTGCCTAAGGCCGCGCGTACAAGGGCACGCTCTTGCGCGTGCAGCCCTTAGGTGCGCGGACCCGGCGCGCACCTCCGGCACCGCCTCCAGTAGCGACAGTCTCTTAAACAGGGCGGGTCGCAAGGGGTAGGGGTCCAAATATGGTGCAGGTGAGCCTCCGCACCAACACGCCTCACAAGTCAATAAGCGGCTCCTCACCCTTCCTTCGGCAGCGACGGTCTCTTAAACAGGGCGGGTCACAAGGGGTAGGGGTCCAAATACGGTGCAGGTGAGCCTCCACACCAACACGCCCCGCAAGTCAATAAGCAGCTCCTCACCCTTCCTCCGGCAGCGATGGTCTCTTAAACAGGGCGGGTCACAAGGGGTAGGGGTCCAAATACGGTGCAGGTGAGCCTCCGCATCAACACGCCCCGCAAGTCAATAAGCGGCTCCTCCGGAAGTACTATTCTGACCGGGTTGGAGTGCTAATTATTTCATTTGTCACACTTTTGTAGGGGTCCAGTTAAGGTTAGAAAGTTAATTTTGAATATCTAAGCACTTGGCAAAGACAACTCCCTATGAGATGGAGCTTAATGGCTGAATTAAGAGAAACCATGGCCAGGTTCCAGCCGTCAGCCCAGGGGCATGGGCCAAGTTCTGCACTCGAGGACATGGACAGTCCTGCGTGGACAATGGCCTCCCCACCTTCAAGGCCACTAGTAAGACAACATGCCTTCCCAACCCAGCCAGGCAGCTGGGGGGTGGAGGTATAGCGTGACCTAGTTTATAGAGCATACAATGATGGCAGTACACAAGCAGACATCAGGCCGCACGGGACTGCCATTGGTCACCTGGTGTTACTGGTAATACAACACACCTGCCCCACCCAGCTGGGTGGCTGGGGGGTAGAGTGACCTAAGTTGTAGACCACAGAGTGATGGTGGCACTTGCGTGTACGGCAGGCCTCCTGTAGATGCTGTTGGTTATCTTGTGTCCTGGACCTGGGATTGGGCATCGCCCATCCCCAGATGACCTGAATTGGATATATGAATCTGAATAAAGAGCGCGGCCATTAAACCGTAACATGTGTGCTTGTCTCATTCCGGGACGCGGGACAAACCAACCCTATTCAAAATATAATACTAGGATCAGGGAATGCAAAGGTGCCCTTAAACACCCCCACCCCCCTTTATGCATATACACCTCTGAGACCTGGGAAGATCAGCTGCACATCTGAATATGGCCACTTGTTTTTGTTAACACATATTTAACTCAAGTGTACAATATGCAGTTGGGAGAAGAGGTCTCTGAAAAGTTTGAAAGCCCTACCTCATCTACTGAGGACCCTTAAGACCCCCAGGCCACTTTACACAAGGCACTTAGAAGCACCTCTGGAGCCCCATACTCAAGAGGAAAGCCACGTGGGGAGTGTTTACATGCTCCCCGTGCTACCGGAAGTGACGTGCCGCCCATTCTCTTCAGTGGCAGCGGCTGCAGACGTGGGGCTTTCAAGAGCTGCATTCTGTAGACCTGAAAATTGAGGTCTACAGAATGCGCCTCTTGAAAGCCCCGTGTCTGCAGCCGCCGCCGCTGAAGACAATGGGCGGCACAGCACGGCCGGTAGTGCGGGGAGCATGTAAACACTTCCCACACGGCTTTCCTCTTTAATACGGGGCTTCAGAGGTGCTTCTACGTGCCTTGTGTAAAAGTGGCTTCAGTCAACCCCAAACACAACAAGTTGTTTGTGAGGAGGAAGGAAGCCTATTTCAAGCACTCTCTACAACACAAAAAGAAGCAAAGCAACAACAACATTTACCCTACCTTTGTGAGTCACCTTGAAAGTGTTTGGAGGGGGGGGGGGAGACTGTTTTCTAACTCACAGTCACCCTGGCAACAATATTTATAAGCCCAGTTCCTAATTCTGCCATCAATTTCTAAATCTATAATTATGCATTTCCAGTAAGTTTCTTAATGGATCCAATAAGCTACAAATGGTATTTCATCATCTCAGTCGTGTCACCAGAAGTCAGGCTAATGAGCTGAATTTAGGAATTTGCTCTGGCGAGGAGGTGTTTTTACTTACTCTGCTTATTTTGTGAGTATGTGTGAATAAACTCTGTTTTATCATACCTTAAAATGGAAACAGCATTGTGCATGAAGTTTTTTTCCAGCCAACACAATGTTGTGAAAGCCGCAATAGGGAGTTAGATGTTGCAAACTGGGAAAGGATGGGAAGGAGGGGAGTGTTCTCCTTCACATTAGGCGCATAAGTAGAACACCAAAGACTCTGTGCAGTACTTGGAGGTCATAAAGGTCCTGCACAGCAAGAAATGGTAGCCTCGTGTTAACATAATTGACAAATGCCATAACATTTGTTCATCACTTTATACAGTAGTAGTAGTAGTAGTCAATTTTATTGGGGTAGGCACACTGCCACAGCCCAAGATACAAAACACAGTACACAATACAAAATAAAATTTTGCATAATAGAGTATCTACAGACCAAACCACTAAATTGGATCTGGGAAGTAGGCAGGGGTAATCATAGAATCAACAAAAGTCAGTCCGAACAAGTGTAATCCAAAAATTGTTTCCGTCTAGCAAAGGCGGCAGTCAAAAACCTAGCTACAGCACAAGTTATTTCCTGGCTGCGATCATCTAAAAGTGAGTCGCACATGTAGTCATCTGTCCAACTGGGATGTGAGTCTAAAAATGACTGCAAAATTTCAGCACGCAAGGCGTCGTATAGATAGCACCTTAGGAGCACATGGCAGGTTGTTTCAAACTCTTGCTGATCATAGTAGCACAACCTCTGGGCTATCGGGACTTTTTTGTAACGACCCTCCAAGAATTTCGTCAGCAAGGCATTAAACCTAGCCGCCATTTTAATGGAGCCATTTCCCTCTTGGCGGGATATCAGCCAGGAGGTACCAAGCCATAGTGTCTACCTCGGGAGCCAAACCAAAATAGTGACTCAGGTGGGATGAAGAACCCACCCTTCCCCACTCCACCTGGAGGTCCACATCCTGCCAACATACCCTGGCCTCTGCCAGCGCAGGAAGAAAACCCCTAGATAATAAATAAGGTTTAGATAAACCTAAGGAGGTGAGATGGAGCTCAACTGCTTGCCGCCATTTACCCTGGAATGAGTCCTCCAAGAAAAAAAGGAAGAGACCCTTTGGGTCCGATCCGTGAGTTTTGATCCAGAACTTATGGGCCATGGCTCAGGCTCTAAATGTCCACTTCCGCTGGCCTGGGGTACCTCCTGGAGCTCTAAGCAAGGTCCTCAGGAATTGTACCTGGACACTATTCAACCTAGAGGTAATAAAGGGGGCCCATAATTCAGCCCCCAAAAGAAATTGGGCCAAGGAGTTACTATTAAATCCTCGAATAGCCATGTTATAAGCTGCCCTGCCAGACTGGTTAAAAAAGCTCCCAATTGCCAAGGCAGAGTTTTTGGCTTTTAGTCATGCCCCCTCTATATGGGGTTTCCAACTTCCCGAGTGGTGAAATAAAATACCCTGTTCAACCTGCTCAATTGGGCTACCGTCAATAAATCAAGAGTGGTGATTAATTCTCAGGGACTTAGCACAGACCAAAACCTTGGACTTAAGGTAATTTAATTCAAGATTATTGGCCCAACAATAAAGAGCCATGGCCTCTAGCTGCCTTCTTAACCCCACACAGGTCTGTGACATCAGGACCAAGTCATCTGCGAACAGCAGGCACCCAATGTGGCGATGGGCAAGCCAAGGGGGGAAGAAAGAGAGTTGGCCCATGAGCAAAACAGCATCATTGAAGAAAAAGTTAAAAAGAGCTGGCACTAGGATGCAGCCCTGTCTCACTCCCCTACTGACTTCTACTTCCTCCGAGACATGCCCACAAGGGCCCAGTTTTACTACTAGCCTGGAATCGGAGTAGAGTGAACGGATTAGAAACAAAAGTCGCTGGTCAATTGAAGATTTGCCCAACTTACTCCAAAGAACGGCCCTATCAACTGTATCGAATGCCATACGGAGGTCAAGAAATACCACAAAGAACCGCTGGTTTAGATGCCTGTATTTCTCGATTATATACGAAAGCACCATAAAGTGGTCTGTGACTGACCTTGCCTCCTGGAAACCAGCCTGCTCCAGGTATATTATCTTACATGACCTCATCCACAAATTCAGCTTGTCCAGTAGCTACTTAGCATAAATTTTCCCAATAACACAAAGCAAGCTGATGGGCCTGAAATTGGCAGGATCTGTCAGTGACCTCTTCTTGTGGATGGGTACAACCACAGCTAGTCTCCAAGTTGATGGAACAGATCCCGATTGATTGATGTCAGAAAAGAGAGCTGACAGCATGGGTACCCACCATTCCTTATAACGCTTTAAAGCAATTCCACGGGTATCAGATCCCTTCCTGGCGCCCTATTATTCCTGCATGACTCTATTAAATCCACTACTTCAAGATCATCCACCCGAGGCCAGTCGGGAAGTACCAACGTAGCTTTAAGTAACGGCTCAGGAGGGACCGTCGTTACGGGAGGTGCATATATCTGGCTGTAATACGTTGCCCACGTTTGGGCTGGAATAGAGAACAAATTTCGGCTAATAGGCGACTTAAAGCCCCCCTTAAGCAACCTCCAGAAAAGTCGGGAATTCCTTGTCTGGGCAGCCTCCCAAACTGAATCCCACCTAACTCAAACATACTCATTTTTTCCTAGTTATAAGGGCTTGATAATCCTGCTTGGCCTGGAAATAAGAGGGTGGCAAACAACATAGCTGGCCCTGACGATAAGATATATAAATAGACTTGACTAATTTTCTGGCTGCGGCACAGTCTCCATCATACCATACTTTCGATGGAGGGTGGAATTTTGGGTTACAGGAGGTTTCAATCTGAATAATCTGGGAAAGGCTCTGCGTAAGTATATCGAAGGCCTTACTAGCCCCTTGTCCAGATTCGGAGGTCATTATAGTAGTGTATATGAGGAACCCCAGACCGGTAGTGTAGGGGCGGGATCCCAGGCTTTGCCTCCTTGTCAACCGGAATCCATACAGGAAAGGCTATTAATGCTCACTGGGGTTCTAGACAAGAGTGTGGATTCCTTACTGGAAGCCCTAACTTCAGAGCTTCCTGACTTGGGCACCTCCACGTGTAATGAGAAACCCTGGACTGTAGCTGCTAGTTCCTCGGATTTGTCTATTCCCAAGTCTCTATTTCCACCAACATTAGCACACCCACAACTACCGCTGGGAGTCCCCAGGCACCAGTGCCTATTCATCTGGGTGTTCTGGAACCACCCCTTGATCAGGGATTGGGACTGGCCCCTTTGCAGGTCTTCCCTTCGTTGCAAGGAAGTGCCACATGATCCCTAGCTGGCCCTGGTCTTGTCGACTGCAAGGTGGTTACCTGGAACATAGCAAGGTGGCGCTCTAGGTCTAGGGATCCGACCTTTATCCAGTATGTTGGAAAGTTCCATATTTTATGTCTGCAGGAGACTTGGGAAGTGTGTCCCCTTGACCTTCCTCTAGATCTTTCCCATTACACTTCCTATACTCTTCCTGCAATTTCCTTAGCAGCTAAGGGCCATTCATGTGGTGGCTTGGCCTGTTTGGTTCATAGTGCTTTTCAGGGGACTATAATAGAAGTTCTCAAGCACTCACCTTTTCTTCTGGGGCTGGTTTGGGTGCATGGGGGATGGTCTTGTATTATATTGAATATTTACATCCCTCTCCAGAGTACCAAGTTGTATGACTCTTCAATATGGGTTACTCTTGAGGGTATCATTGAGAGTTTGGGTAAAGCATATCCTGGTATTCCTTTGGTTGTTCTTGGTGATTTTAATGCCAGACTTGGGGCTAATGACCAGGATTTGCTGGTCCACTGTCCCCATTTTTGCTTTCCATCTACCCCTTTCCTTAGTCAGAGGCATTCTAAGGACGATGTGATCAGTGGATCAGGAATTAATTTGGCAAGGTTGCTGACAAGTTCTAAATTATGTCTATTGAATGGGTCGTGCTATCAGGATATTATGGGGGAGTTCACGTTCTTAGGTCCAAGTAACGCGAGTGTTCTCTATTTTGTTATGGTCTCCGAGAACATTCTGCCTTTCCTAAGGGACTTTGAGGTCGCTCAGGTACTTTGTAGTGATCATTTACCTGTAGAATCTAGTTTCTATTTTCCTAGTAAAGAGGGGATATTGACAAACGGTTATATCTTACGGTAATCCACATGACTAGGCCTCACGCTTTTGTGCCCCTGCTTGGGGGAAATTTATTCTCCCACTTTTGGAAGACTGGATGGGTAAGGATGAGACCATAGCTCTAAAAACTTTATACAGCATGAACAGGAATCCAGTGTTGTGTTCAGCATTATAACCATAAAAGTGTACATTTTTACCATGCACGACTATTTAGAGAGACAAATGCTAGCCACTGCACTTAACACATGTTGACCTCTGGTGTCAGAGCAAGAATGACAAATAGCCCACTTGAGTGCTGGGTAGCATGCAAAGAATGGCAAAAGTCACATTCCAGGGGACCACAATAGAAAGAGTGAATTTTAAAATGCGGTTAATTTGGGCTAACAGATCCTTTTCTGTTCTGATTTTGCTTTACTTTTTGGCTGATCCAATGTATAGAACAGGGGTGGGAAAGTTTCCTAATCCAGAGAGCCACATCCATTTATCACAATGGGGCCAAAGAGCTGCATGAGGCTCTAGAGCCAGAGTTTGCCCACTTCTGGTATATAAATTTAACTGTAATAAAATCCATTCCTAAAGGTATTTATTTATATTCCACCCTATCCCACGGGCCAAGGGTAGAACTTTACAATCCCTATTTAGTCTACCCTCACAATAATCGTATGAGGTAGGTAATTGTTATTCCCATTTTACAGAGGAGGAAGTGAGGCTGAGATATAGTGACTTGTCCAAATCACCCAGTGAGTTCATAACTAAAACACGATTTGAACCCTGGTCTCCCAAAAGTCCAAGTCTAGACTACATCAACTTAATTGATGCATACAGTAGGGTACTTGGTATAAACTGTATCATTAAAAAAACAAACCAAAACACAGCATTCTCTTTACCATATAAAAGCTGTTGACTGCATATAGCTTAGGCTGTTGCGACAGTTCGTGGAACAGTGGACTCGACTATGCTGCTTAATCCAATGAACAGGTTTCTGAAACTGTCCTTCATATTGAAACTAGAAGAGCTTGAACATAGTAACACCACTTAACATGCTGCTGCCTAGCAAGAGGCATGCACATTTAGCATATGGCCTGCAGGTGATATTGTAGCAGAAAAGACAACCATCCCAGAGTATATGCCTTGACATCCCCAGTTAGATCTCTGATGTGGGTTACTAGTTTGGAAAACAGAGGAATGGTGTGTGCAGCAAGAGAGTAAAGCCAAGAAAACAGACCAGACAAATAACCCAGAGAAATTTTTGACTCTTCGGTTTGTGGGAGAGAGTTTGAGACTTCCTTCCATGTGCTAATGGAGAAGAAATGACAGAGCCTGTCTGCTTAAGCAGACAGTCTGTCTGTAGGTCATTCCTTTCATTCATCCCAGGACCTCCTTTCAGATGAAGCACAACAGGAAGATGAACTTACAGATGAACTTGCAGTCAGTTCGCCACTTGTCCCTGTGCCAGGTTTCTTCAGCTCTGGGAGCTCAACTTGTCTAGATTATCTACAGAAGCTGCTTTCTAAACTTCTTTTCTTAGGCCTGCATGAAAGGCAGGAGCCTCAGGGACAAAACACACAGGTCAATTAAATGCTTCATCAACTTTGCCACGTCTGTCCCTTCCTGCGTTGGTACGAGATAAACTCGACAGTCCGTGTAGTGTTTTGTCCAAGGGCAAAATGAGAGGCCCAAGGAACCCAAGATAGAATTACAATACTTGTGTTGAAGAAAGAGCAGAGACAGCTTTCTCTGGAAGTTCCTAGGAATGCCCACTGTTCCCAAGGGTGCTACAGCTTGCACACTCCCTCAGGGAGGCAGGGAGACCAGTCCCCTCTCCAAACCCTTCCATAGACTATCGCAAGGTAGAGCTCTGCTTAAAGGCACAGTGTACCCCCAAATAAGCATCTTTGAAGGCTGAATGCCTCTTCTTCCTCAACTGAACCAAATGTTTGTTATATCCATGGACGCATATGAAACTCATTCAAAATTTAGAGTATTTCTTAGCATAGATTAAAAGAACCTTGCCATTCAAATGGAGCCAAATGCTGAGGAGTGCTGAGCCCCCGTAATGTCTCCAAAGGGCAAATAGGTTTTGTGGGTAGCTGGCAGATTGGAATGTATATTATTTATTTATTTATATTTAAAATTTTATGCTGCCCCCTCCTGCCTCAGGCATCTCGTGGCGGCTCACAGCATATTAAAAACATTTAAAAACGTTAACACAAACAGTAATAATTATATATATATATATATATATATATATATATATATATATATAACCCCATCCCCCTACCCTAACCCAACCCACCTATCCATCTCCCTGGGAAAGGCCTGGCAGAACAGCCAGGTCTTACATTGTCTGCGGAAAGAGGGGAGGCCGGCAGCCAAGCAGATCTCCGACGGGACAGAGTTCCATAGCCGCGGTGCAGGCACGGAGAACACCCTCCTCATAGTGGACACCCGGGAAACGCAGGGGACCTCGAGGAGGGCGCCCCCAGCTGACCGCAGGGGTCGCTCCAGGACCCGGAGCGTGAGGCGGTCCTGCAGATAGGCTATGTGGCCTGGGAATGAGAGTTAATGACACCAAAGTCAATAACAAGGCTTCCACTTACTTCAGTGGAACTAGGATATGGTCCTTGAGGCTAAACAATTCTCAAGATTTGACCCAAGATCTAGGTTTTCTTTAAATAGTGAAAATAGAAACAGTGTTTGAACATGCAGGTTAACTTTTTTACAACACAGACTGAGGTCTTGATCCTGTAATTTTAAAACATACATGTGCATCCACAAAGGTTTGTGGTTGTCTCCACCATGTGTTGTAAGTGTCAGGCTCAAATGCCAGGCATATTTTGCATTGTGTTTTTCATGCATACTCTCTCACCAAAACAGGGAGTTCAAAATGCAATTTAAAAAAACAAAATTCTAAAATCAGGAAGAATAGCATCTAAGCAACTTTTGGTCCATTTAACCTAGGCCAGAGGTTTCCAAACTGTGGATCAGGACTACAGGTGAAACAAACTGTAGCTTTTTTATCTGCTAGTATTTTATTCACATTTATTAATAAATAATAATAATAATAATAATAATAATAATAATAATAATAAATAAATAAATAATCGCCAGCTAAATTTGTTCTCTAATTCCTTTTGGTAGGAAGAAAAGCAGAGCAAGCCCAGGAGATAGCTAATATATTGTATTCCATGCTGCAGGCCAGAAGAAGATCTGGCAGTTTTAAATGAGTAGATTAGAGAAGAGGCAGCCGGATGAAGACCGCCCGATTAATGGCTGCATTAAAGGAAAACTGACTATGACCATGACCATTGACTATGACCACTGATTATGACCACAGTCGATCTGGACTGAGGTGAAGCCTCTTAAAACAGCTTAAGTAAGGAAGAATGGAACAGGGTCGTGACTTGGTATCTGAGCTGCTGCAATGTGCCTTACCGCAGAGTTAAAGAATAATCGTGGGCAGGTGGACGGGATAAGGCCAGTAATGGCAGAGAGATGGTTTCCCTTGGGGTAAGGGGCTCCCTTAACCGTTTAGGGTTAAATAGGGTTGAGATCTGGCATTCTCCCTTTAGCGATTGTGGGTATGTATACAACGAATGTCATCTTCTTGTGGGAGGGCATACCCCTACAGTAAGAATGTATGCCTGGTTCAGTAAGATGTATATATATATTCTTTAGGTAAATAATGATGTGGCGGCCAATTTGCCAACAAAGAAAGAAACAAGCCGGTTCTAGGAATTATGGGACATGCTGCATATTGAATGAACTGAATGTACTATGTCTCTACTCTTATTGTACTTATGTGTGCCACGTCATGGGATGTATTGTGCACTGAATTGGTTTTATTTTATGTTTTATACTACATTGTAAAACATTCATTTGATTATCTTTAATGATAGCTAATTATTTTATATTTGATGTTAATTTTTCTTAGCGTTTTATGATGTGATGTTTTTATTCAGGGCAATGACCTCTGGGTCACGCCATAATAAATAAATAAATTTGGAATTTGGATAATAAATAATCACATAACTATTATTATTATTATTATTATTTTATTTATATAGCACTAGTGATGTACCTGGCACTATACAATCAATAGTTACGGACAGGTTCCTACCCCTATGGGGCTTACAAACTAAGAGACACAGATGGGAGAGACAAGGGAGAGGTGAACATCGGGAGAGGCAAGAGTACATTCATGAGGTTGAGAAGCTGCAGGTGTACGTGTTTCACTTAGGCGGCTTTTAGCTGAGCGCCACCTGCGCACGTCGTGAAATCATGTGTCTTGTAAAAGTGCCGCAGGCAGCTTTTTAGATACACCTAGATACGCCTTGTTTCCGGTCACGCATTCTTTAACAACGCAAATTAAATACCTCAATATCAAGAACCAGTCAAGGGTGGGGGAAGAGGAGAAGCGAAGCTCCTGGGCAGGAGAGTGGTAAGATACAAGAGCACAGAGAGATATGGGGGAACAAGGCCATGAAGAGCCTTGAAAGGGAAGACCAGGCGCTTGTGCTGAATGCGTTGCTGTAGAGGGCCAGTGTAAGGCAGAGAGGAGGGGCTGAACGTGGTCAAAGCGACGGGCAAGGTGGATGATTTTGGCTGCGGAGCATTGAACAGAGTTGAGGGGGGCGGGGGAGATCAGAGCAGGGGAGGCCAGTAAGGAGGAAGTTGCAATATTCAAGGCGAGAGATGACTAAAGCATGGACTGGGGTTTGTACAGTGGGAACAGTAAGGCAGGGCCGGATTTTAGCAATATTATACAGAGCGAAGTGGCAGGATTTAGCAACAGCCTAGATCTGAGGCTTAATGGAAAGGGAGGAGTCAAAGATAAATCCGAGGTTATGTGCCTGAGGGACCAGCTGGATGGTGACTTCCTCAATGGAAATTGAGAAGAAAGTAGGAGGGGAACGTTTTGGGGGAAAGATATTTTGGGGACAAGATTAGGAGTTCGGTCTTGGTCATATTAAGTTTGAGTTGGTGTTGAGGCATCCAGACAGAAATGCCAGCAAGACAGTCAGCAATACAAGACTGGATATAGGAGGAGAGCATGGGAGTGGAAAGATAGAGTTGTGTGTCATCAACATACAGGTGATACTGGAAGCCATGGGTTTCAATGAGTTTACACAGAGAAAGCATATAAAGGGAGAAGAGAAGGGAGCCCAGGACAGAGCCTTGGGGAACTCCCACAGAGAGAGGAAGCGATGTAGAGAAGGTACCAGTAAGAGAAATGTTGAAAGAGCAGTTTGAGAAATATGAAGAGAACCAGTCAAGAAGAGTCCTGGAAACCAAGGGAACAGTCATCATCATCATTTATTTACGGCCGCAGCCAAATCACACCAAGGGAACAGTAGCCACTGCCAGCCATGGTCACAGTGTCAAAGGCGGCAGAAAGATTGAGGAGGACAAGAACAGAGTAGAGGCTTGGACTTTGCTAAGAGTAGGTCATCGATTATTTTGGCAAGGGAAGTCTCGGTCAAGTGAAAAGGTTAGAAGCTCGATTGGACGGGGTCAAGGGAGGAATTTGAAGAGAGGAATCCAGACAGCATGTATAGATAGCCCGCTCCAGGAGCTTGGAAATGAAGGGTAGGAGTGAAATGGGGCGATAGCTGGAAGGGTCTGAGGAGTCAAGATATCAATAATATTCACCACCAAAAGGAATATTTGCCTATTCAGTTGTTTCATCTTGGTTATTTTGATATTCCATATATTTTGTTATGGTTATTTCATTATTTCAGTGATTTTGTTTCACTTGCCGAGTATGCACAAAAGTGCTAATGATGTCAAAATCAAAAAATCAAAATAAGTGAAATAACAAAAATGGAATATCCAGAAGAGATATCTATGAAACAGAAAAAAGTAGCAGTTATTATCTGTTACCAGAACCAAAACAGACAGTGCAGATTCATTGGATTTATTCTTTTTGTTGGATATTCTCTAGTTTTCTCTCTAGTTTATTTTTATTTATTTGTTTAAACTTTTATCCCACCTTTCCCTAAAGGCGGCTCAAGGCAGCTTACAACATATTTAAAAAGATAGGTCCTTTTTACACAGACACTCTAACACTGATAAAATGGGTGTTACATTTTATTATACATGTTACAGGGCACCCACACAGTAACACTGCACCCCTGCAACATGGGCCCTTTTCACACGAGATGCTTCCACCCAGTTTCGCTGGGTAGAGGTGGGTGGAGGCGTCTGTGTGAACACCGCGGATGGTGGGTGTACGTGCATGTGTGCTCCTGCGCAACACCCATCTCCACCCACCACCCACCCACAGAGCAACGAACTCCAATGCCGGTTCCGTGGGTGGGTGGCTGGTGGGTGGAGATGGGTGTTAAGTGGGAGCATGCACGCACCTCCACCCACCGCCCACGATGTTCACACAGACACCTCCACCCAGCGAAATGCACCCCACCCACCGCCCGCGGTGTTCACACAGACACCTCCACCCATCGCCACCCAGCGAAATGCACCCCACCCACCGCCCGCGGTGTTCACACAGACGCCTCCACCCAGCTAAACTGGGTGGAGCTTTCTCGTGTGGAAAGGACTCATGTTGCCTTGTGGGTGCCCTGTAACATGTATAATAAAATGTAACACCCATTTTATCGGTGTTAGAGTGTCTGTGTAAAAAGGGCCATATCCATAAAAACAGTTAAATACAAAAACAACCCCAAAAACTCCCAACCCTCCCACAACCCCCCTCCACTAGTTGGCACTCTAAATGTGGTTGCATCTACAGATCAATTTCTTTCTAACACCGATTGGAATCAGACATACTTTCCACATCTTTGTTGCTGCCTGGGGCCACAAGATTACATTCAGGTATCAAAATGGGACACAAGTGAAACAAGTGGTTTGGGAACCACCGACCTATGCCTTATCCTCTGCAAGACTTCTTTTTATGAGAAAGCCTTCTGTCTTTGATTTTCAACTGTTTTCAAGGTATGTCCAGAGAAGACAAATGCATCTCTCACTTTGGGAATTATAGATAGCTACAACCCAAGGACACTTTTCTCTCAGAACCAAATTGTAAATGTCACTTATCAGACAACTGCTGATCAGAAACAATGCAGAGAGGTCTTGGAGTATGGGTCAAACACCCAAAGGGCAGACTGAATAGGAGACATGAATTCTAATGGGGAGACCAGTGTTGATTTGTTAGAACAAAGAGAATTCCTAAACTGTTCACTGAAGACCATGTTTGTACTTGCGACAGGGAGAGATGGATTCATTCGGGAGGTGTGAAAGGATGCAGTTGTTTACACACGTACTCGTCCTCCAGGCCAGGAAGGATGCACTCGGAGGAGCAGAGGAAAGTAAGTGTACTGCTGATCTTCACTGGGAGTCTGGCAACAGGAGCGGTAGAATTTCTTCTATAAGACTGAACACGCATGACCTCTGGGATAGACTGGGAGATGATTTGGGTTGTACGGGGGTCTGATATTCCTCAGATCTGGATTATTAAGTATCTTTGCTTTCTCTACATGGTTTGAGACTGAGAAGCAAACTATCTGAAACTTAATCCACATTAGATAGTAGGGTGGTGGCTGTGCTGTTAAAGTTAGCAGCAGCAGGGGTAAGATATTGAAGGGTTAGCAGCAGAGCTGAAGAGCAGCCCAATTTGTTTCTCATGACTAAAGCTTACAAACTTGCGTACCGGGACTGAGATCTTGCCAAGATTTCGGTCCTGGCACAAATTTTCGGCAAGAAATAAAACAAAAAAACCCTGCACATGTACAAAATGGCCATAGCCATTAACCAAAATGGTGGTGATACTACAGCTGCCATTTTAGTTAAGGGTGGCAGCCATTTACGCATGAGCAGCGATCCCGCACACACTGCTCACACACCCTCCCCTCAATTAGAACTCAGTGAATGGCTCCTGCTTCCCAGTTTGTCTGAGGACAAACTAAGAACGGGGATTTCAACGAGAATGCTCACATTTGTGAGCTCTCGATTCAGCCTTCGTTAGCAGATTGGAGCAGCAGCAGATTTAAATCAGGTTATCCACACTTTGTCCAAGTGATGTGCACTTCGGGAATATATTTGGATCCCCTGTTTCTCGTGAATACTTTGCTAATGAAAGGGGAATTTATTTAGTTCATACTTATGGAACATGGAACTAAGACTAGTAATCTGAGATGATTTTCCCGAAGTAGAAAGTGAAAAAATTTAGAACCTGTAATTCTTTGGGAATGGGGAGCAGCCCTCTGGGTTTGTTTCTGCTGTGTTAAATTGCACACGTAGCTGGAGAGGGCGTATCTTTATCCATTTTAAAACTATGTAATCAACCCTACTGTACCAAACCAATGCATTTGACAAACGGAGGCAGGATTAGTTAGAACATAAATTTTCTATTTCAAGCTGCCACAGAAATAGAAAACATCAGAGTATGTTCAAAATAATTTTTTTAAAAAGCTGACTACACCTTATTTGTTATTGGGTCCAACTCACTTCCTCATCCTCTGCAGATGTATTCTCAAACCAGGCAAGAGAGATGTGACTGGATGATGAAAACAAAGGGTCTGTTTTTGTTTTCACCAGCTTGATACAATAAGGGAGATCAAAAAGTATAGCATGTGAAGTCTCCATAGCAGGGATGTGAAAATTCTGGCCCATGGGCCAAATCTCGCTCATGGCTAGCTTTTATTTGGTCCCTTTCCACTTTCTGCATCTGGCCATGGATCCAGTTCCTACTACAACCATTGAAAGAGTGAGCTCCGGGAAAGGAAGCAGAAATGAGGGCATGTACACAAGGACAGGGGGATGGATCCAGGCCTTAGATCCATGATCTGGAGCCTCCCTTTCCTTCCCCCACCCTGACCACACCCTTAAGCACCCCCCACTCCCAACTTAATTTGTATTCATTTTCAAAGTGGCCACAGGAGCAACACATTTCCCTCACCCCTGATTTATAGAATGCTTTTCCTACAGCCCAAAACAGATTTATTTAAAACTCATCATACTGTTGTGATTGTAGCAGGAATTCTGAGTGTGGACAATCATCAAGTGTTATACCACCGCTAGATCAACCCATGACACCAAACCCATGACATCAAAATCCTATTTTGCTTTGACTGTGCTCTGCTCACCATACTTTGGTCCACTCCACAGTGTAATTTCAGAGCAACATTTTTTATTACTTCACTGCCAAATTTAATGAGAAACACACTATAATGTTAGGGGCCATTAACAAGTGCTAAATTACCACAGAACACCTCCAGAAGCATACGCGACATCCAGGAGAATGGCAAATGAATTCCTAACGATCAGTGCATCCTGCTGAATACCAATCTAATGCATAATGACAGGGGATTTTATAGAAACAGTCTTTCCATTTAAGAAAGTAGTGTGCTGCTGCTACTCGCAGACTGGAATCAGGAGGATTCCCTACCTGCTTGCAATATCTTCAGTTTATAGGAGGAGCAGCGTTTCACTTTGCCCAGTACTGCTGGGGGAGAATACAGATGCTCACAATCAAGGTTTTCAATCAAAAGCTATCCACTTACAAGCTTTTAAATTATTAGTAACTCATCACCTGAAGCAAGCAAGGTACCGAACCTGAGGTATGACTGGATTTGCAATTTTGGTGAGGGATTGGGAATGTTGGGAGATAGAGAAATTCTAGCAACAGCTTCTTTTTGCCTGTGGTGTTGGGCTCCCTCGGCACCTCTGACTGCTCTCTCCTTTTGACAAATATATTTCCTTTTCTCTTGGCTTCTTTCGCAATATCCCCTTCTCCATAGCTGGAACAGTATGAGACCAAACGGCATTACCATTACTTCGATAAATGTTCAGAAATGGTGACTAATGTGGGCTGTCTAAGTTTTTGATGTCCAATTTAGGAGATGTTAAAAGGGCCACCGTTTTAAAAAAATCAAGGCCCATTATAGTTACCTTAAACTAGGAATCGAAAACTGAGGCACCTAAAATCACTGGTCATTAATATTTGCACTGTGGTAGCACCAGAATTAGGACACCATTGGACTCTATTATGAAATAGCCCAAAATAGTCCCTGCCTCAAAGAATTCACGATGTAAGAAGAAAATGTAGCAGTTCTGGCCATCATGTATGTCTCCAAAACATAAGACAGTTGTACTATTCAAATAATTTAAAAAAATACAGCCCATTCTGAAGTAATGTTTCTCAGGGTTTTGATATTGTAAAGAAGCAATTACTTTCAGATGAAATGTTATTTCTTTCAGTGCTATCCTACAAAAAGGAAATTAGTGAACCACAGCCTTTCAATGGACTATCGGAATGAAATACAGTGGCATTAGGCATGCTACACCGTTCCCATTCTCAGTGTGTTCAATGAAACTGAATATATTAATTTTCTTCAAATGTGAGAGGGAATGTTTAAAAATAATGGGCATTTTGAGTTGACTAACAGGATGAGATGGCTGCAAAGAATCAAGAAGTCCCCAGTGGTTCTCAAACAAGGGGGGAGCAGGATATTCTGGGGATGAGACCACAAGAAGTAGCACAGCTGGTAAACTCCTAGCTCCATTCTGACTGAGAGAGGGAGAATTTCCAAAATGGGAGCAGAAAGGAGGGGAGAGTCAGAGAACCAGGGAGAAAGGTGCACAGGGAAAAACAGGATGGGAAGCGGGGAGGTTGGGGTGAAGAAGGGAGCAAGGTATGTATATGTGTGGTAGGGGCCTCAACTACCACATACAAGAGGTATTTTGATACCAGTAACAACACATCTATCCATTGAGAATAAAGGCAAGAGACCCAGAAAAGTGGATGGAACTCAAGAATAAACTCCTCCACAATTAAAACATTGGCTAGGATTGCCTCCTCCTTTACATAGATTGATGTCTTTTTCTAAAGCATTCCCAAGCCAATAGAAATGCCCTCTTGAAGCCAAGAAATGAAAGGGTTTGCTAGCACTAGCATAACCTTCTCAACACTTTCATAATACTTGAGAATTCTTTAAAAGTATAATTAGATGGAAGAAGGAGGGTTATTTCCATGCTGAAGGTTTAGAATCTGGCAAACCACAGTGAAATTGTCAAAAGCTCCTAGGTGGTATAGGAGCCAAAAACTATTATCCAAAAAAAGTGCTGTGTGAACTTCCAGTAAAGCAAAATGGGATGTGCACGAAAGCAGAGCTTTGAGGATTGAAACCTAAATCTCACTGACTTTCAAAGAGACTTAAGATACAATCCTTCACCATTAAAGTCAATGGAAGCTGACCCAGTGATTTCAGCGAGAACAGGAATCATACCCCTAAGATCCTAAATGCCTATGTTGCTTTTGAAAACATGACTATAATGCCATAACTACTTGCAGGGTGAGACCCTCTGGAGAAAGCCCACCACACTAGGCGTAGCTACTTCAGTCCAGCTGAGGTGAGTCAAGATTCAGCTTGGGCCCAGACCACATAAAATGAAGCGAATGGCTCAGAAGAGGACCACAGAAAAAGACGGGGGCCAATACACATCTGTTTTTTTATTATGCTCTGTGATGCTTCATGAAATGACCAAGGGATTTAGTGCTTAAGACTCATTGCTTTTCAATCACCCATGTACCTCCCATTGTCTGTTGCAATTCCCATTTACTTCAGTGGAAACTGAATCAAGTCCCTAATGAGGACCTCATGCTGGATGCTGCTGAGCACCCTTCAGAGGTTTAATACAACATGTTGGCCTGGAGCAGTTTCATCATGTTAGATTCATCTCCCCATCTGTAAAATGGGCATAATAACCTACTTCATAGGTCGATGTGAAGGTAAACTACATAAACTGGATAAATTTGTAGGGCACTTTGAACATTGAAAGCACTATATAAATCATAATTAGGGCTAAGATTTAGTCATGGCAGTCACATTTTTAGTGAATTTTCCCCTTTACCGTGACTTTTACAGCTTTTTCATGACTATTGACTTCCATGACTTTTGCCTTAAAAACACCGAAGTAGCTGCCTCCAACTCACCCTGGAGAAGAGAAGTGCCACTGACAAGAGCGCCATGGAGACCGCAGTCAGCACCGGCTGTCTCACTGATGTCTCCGGGGCTCTACAAACCCCTACCCTTCAGAGCGCGGAGTGGTTAGAGGTGGAGGACAGAGCTTGAGAAGATCCGCCCGGAAGAGCAACGCGGATACTGCACTCAGTGCCGGCTGCCATGCTCGTGCGTTGCTCCCCTTCTGAGCATGGTGTGGCTAGAGGCAGAGGGCGGGGTCAGAGAGCTAGAAAAGGCATCCTGGAGGAGATGGCAGCATTTCCTCTGCCTTTCCTTGCTCTACCTTTCCCCTTTCTGGGGGTTTCATTCTAAGAGAGATAAGGGAAAGGGGAGGGGGTTCCCTTTCCTCCTTTCTGGGACTTTCATTCTAAGTGGTAGGGATGGGACTATTGGCAAATTATCAGTTACTGGTTTTCTCTGTATCGGATTAATCCGATATCAGATTTATCAGTATCGGCATATCCGTTTTTTAAATGGCCGCAATGTTAAAGATCTGAAAAATCGGCAATGTTAAAAAAATAATATGTCGATACTGATATTATCGGTATTATCGAATGAATCCGATATCGCCGATTATTGGTCGTGTTCCGTATTATTCTATTTTGTACAATTGATTGTATCAGTCCATTGTATCAACTTGTCTATACTGAGAATGATGGCATTTCCTTTTATAGTGTAACTGTATATACAATAAAAATTTTATTTATGTCACAGACAGAGTTAAGTCAGTTTGAAAAAATAGTTCGTAGTCGAATGGGGCAACTCCTGAGTAAGAGGCTGGTGGATCGCAGCCCGTGTGTATAAGCCTTTGCAAGACTGAGATCTAAATGCTGAAAGCTCTCCATTCAAAATAAATATAAGTTATGAATGTAAAGCAGTGATGAGGAATTTTATGCCTGTGTGACTGGTTTTTATTTAGTCCCCTTCCAATTCCTGGACCCAGCCCTGGGCCCAGTTCCTAGGGGTGTGCACCCATGTCGTTTTTCATTATAGTTTTCATTATTAAAATGTGTTGTTTTTCTTTTTGTTAATAATGAAATGTCGTTTTTCGTTATCGTTGTCATTATCGATATTAGTACAGATTTCAACAGAAGATTATGTTTTTGGTATCGGTATATCTAGTGGCTTTTTTATACACACACACACACACATATACTTGGGCTCTGTGTGTCATTTTCATTATTACAATAACGATAATGAAAATTGTCATTTTTATTATCGTTATTGCAATAACGAAAATGACAAATAATAATAACGAAAATAGAAATTAAAATGACATTTTGTTTTTTAAATAAAGGGGGGAAACTGAAAAATGTATTTCTGGCTATAACTTTTTGTTTCCTTATTTGATTCTAATGAAACTTGGGGAGATTGTACCCCAAGCAATTGAATGTTGTGATTTTAAGAAAAGATCCGTGCACATTCATGGTTACAACTTCTTTATCTTCCATCCAATTTGCGTGAAACCTGTGAATATTATGTCACTCCAGAAGCTTACCACTCCTGCCAGTTTCCAGAAAGATTGGATAAAGGGTCCTGATGTTATAAGATATTAACTTGAAACTACATTTCCAGCTATAACATTTTTATATTGCATCCTGTTTACAGTATATTTGGCATGAATGTAGCACATACCTTCCTTTTCATCTCTGCCAAACTACAGGACAGTTTGATAATGGAACCCAATTTTATAAGCAATTGAAGCTGTCCCCTTGAAGGCCATTATTCAGATAAATAACAGCACATGCAGTGCCAGTCAGAGACAGGCACTTGGCATGGCAGGGGGAGAGAGACTGTAGGAGGGAGGATGTGGAGCAACCCAAAGGACTGACATACACATTCACTGGCCAATTACTGTGTATGCTTCTAGCTTTACAGGACCAATTAGTAGTGGCTTCGAGGCGAGCATAGGGGGCAGCCCTCAGGCGGGCATAGAAGGGACATAACTGGGACTTTGGGGATAGCATTCCATTAATCAGGACACATAGTTTACACATCCAGGCTGGCCAATTATCATCACAATCACATCCTGCAGCACTGTGACATTATACACATCTAGATGTGTATAAGAGACAGAAGTGGTGGAGAGATGTTGGGATGGTCACAGCACAGAATGAGGATATTTGGTTGAAATTTCTGCTGGCCAATTGGCATCACCAACCGATCTTATACCACAGTGACACGTAAGAGAATCCCTGGCATAGGCTCCGTCTCTGCATATGCTGTGCAGGCATATAAAATTGGGACCCTTTCTCTCATCTTCTGATATTTGGCAGAGATGATCGTGAAAGTGTGATATAAATCCCTGCAAAATTCCATGTACACTGGATGGACTATAAAGATGTTACAGTCAGACATACATTTATAGGTTAATTGCTTATACCACCAGAACACTTTATTCAATCCTTCTGAAAGTTGACAGAGATAGTAAATATGGGAAGGGGTATAAACATGACATGTTTCATCTACATGAAATGTGAGGCAAAGAAGTTACACCTAAGAATGTATATGAAGATTTTTGCAAAATAGAATAATCCAAATGTTTCTAAAATTGGATTCCTTTATCCAATCATTTTGGAATTTGGTGCACATAATGTCTTCCCATTGAGGTATAAGCACTCCTAATTTCAGCCACATATAATGAACAACAAAAAAGTTACAGCTGAAAATGTGATTTCCATATAAACCAATGGAAAACAAAAGCAAAAACGAAAATGATAATTTGATATTTATGAAAATGAAAACATCATATTTAAATAACAAAAACAGAAAACAAAAACGAAAATGACATGGGCCCCTGGTGCACACCTCTAATATACACATACGCACATATATATATACAATCACATACACACATAAAATCTAAGCTAAATCTAACCTATGTATAATATAAAATATTCCTAACCTATAATCCTAATATATATATAATAAAGCATCCTAGTATCTAAATATCTAATCTCTCTCTATATATACAATTAATATCTATATCTATATAATATATGGAAAGGGGAAGACAGACAGGGGAAGGGAAAAGGGGAAATGTAAGGGTATAAGTAATAAGGATTGGAAAGGTAAGGTGGTAGGGATATATATGGGAGGATTTTTAGTGCAAACACCAGCAGATTCTGCAAATGCACCCTGACAGAGCAACAGCTAACACAGAACCAGAGTCAAGCAGCTCAGCCCTGCAGTATAAAGGTTTTCAGTGCCCTCCCCTAGAGCTTCCTTGCTGGTTCTGGGAGGCAGGAGGCATTGAGCATTCACAGGGTTCCATTCAACTGGCTGGGACCTGCTTGCATTGGTCACTGGTCAACAATTACATCCATCAAGTCCTTCCCCTCCCATCACAGCCCCAGTTTAAGAGTTTAACGCTGTTTCTGGCTCTGACATGTCTGTTCCCACCTCCCCTCGCCATGTTTTCCTCCAAAAAAACACCTGCCAGACTGCTAGGCAATAACAAAATCAACAACAACTTTCATTGCCATTATTGATTTCATTATTATTTTTTATCGTTTTCGTTATTGCAATAACGATAATGAAAATGACAAATTTATTTTCATTATTGATATAACAAAAATGACATGCACACCCCGTTCCTACCCTTAGGCACTAAAAGAGTGAGCTCAGGGGAAGGGAGTAGAGATGAGGGTATACACTCAAGGATAGGGGATGGATCCACAGTCTGGACTAGAGCTGTAACGGGTCACACGTTTCCTACGCATGGGCAGTCTTTCAGGCAGTCTGCCAGGTGCCTAATAGGTACCCAAGTACCAAGTCGGGCACCTAATTACCTGAAATAATAGGTAGCACTGCTACTGAATTACCAATTTTCAGTTTTACTAGCCAATTTCAGCAACGGTAAACAGGAAATCAGTATGGGAAGCCAGAAAATCAATAGCAGAAGTCAGTAAATCACCACATCATGCAGCCTATGAAGCACTAATTGGGTACCGATTAGTACAGCAGGTCAAATCAGGTACCGTAATTCCAACGGGTATGCCTGCTTTTGTGGTTATTGATTTCAACTCTAGTCTGAAATGTCCCCCACACCGAGCACATCCGTTAAACACCCCTGCCCTCAACTCCTATCCAACCCACACTGTTTGTACAAACTTTCAAAGTGGCTCATGGGAGAGAAAAGGTTCCCCACCCCCAATGTAAAGTGTGATGCTTTTCACATTCTAGGGCTGGCAGAAGAGAAAAACTCAAAACCACACAATCCTTGTATGAGACGCTTATTTGTATCCACTTGCATATAGAAAGTCTATTATCCATGAAATGCTTTCTTAAAGAACTGCATTATTTAGCTAAAGCATCTCTCACCCACCCATGAATATAGCATTCTCTGCCACAGTCGACTAAAAACCAAGATCACAGATTTTATAACAACAAATTACTATAATTACATAGTTATTTTAGACTACAGTTTTTAAAAAAATCTAGCCATGGATATTGTGTAAGAGATCTAAGTCTCGGGTTTCTCCTTGGAGATGCTGAGCATTGCAACATGTCAAGCTGAAGACAAGAGGCTGTGGATGCTCAGCACCTGAGAAAATCTAGTCCCCTTTAATGTTGTATCAAATTAGAAACCCAAGCACTAAAACTCCCCAAATCAGTGATCACTTCTAATAATTTTCATCATAGCATTTGTCATGGGTATTTAGGCATATATCAGAAGAAAAGGCCTGTGGGAGGGCACTTGGCTCTCTACTGTCAGGGCAGCAGAGGCCATTTAAAAAAACAAAAAACACCAATGACTCCAAAAGGTTTTAACACTTCCCGCTTCTTTATTCATGAAGCATAAGCTAACATAGCCCATACCTTATTCTTCCAACCAGTTTAGTCCCCTCCAGTCAGGACCCTGGATAGGTCCCAGGGTATACCTGTGCTCTCCAACAGCTCTATTCCCTCCAAGAGCTAGGGACTGACTGACTCAGCCCAAAGGTTCCAGGCTCTTATAGTCCCTCAGGGGAGGGATCTAAGGCCCAGGACCCTATCCCTTAAAGGGCCCTGTGCCCAACCAGTTAAGAGGGCCATGCCCTAAAACTATTGATCATAAAAGACTGTCAATGGGTAGGAAACGTGTAACCCGTTACAGCTCTAGTCCAGACTGTGGATTCATCCCCTATCCTTGAGTGTATACCCTCATCTCTACTCCCTTCCCCTGAGCTCACTCTTTTAGTGCCTAAGGGTAGGAACGGGGTGTGCATGTCATTTTCATTATATCAATAACAAAAATGAAGTGGCATCACAACATCTGCAAATGGGATAACAATCCTGGTCAGTATTTGATACACTTTGCATAGCTTTATTGCTGTCTGGAGTCACTGAATTATTTTTCAGTTTCAAAATGGTGTCACACAAGCAACAAAATTGGGAACCACTGCTTGGGGGTGTGGGGTGGGGGGGAGGGGAGAAAATATTACACACCAGCAGTCAATTATCCTATGGAACTCATCTCCATGGGATGTTGTGATGGCTAATAGTATAACTGGATTCAAAAGAAAAATTGATAAATTCATGGAAGATGCAGCTATCAATGACAGGAAATACAACCTCTGACTGCCAGAAGGTGGGAATGAACAACAGACCATGTTCTTGTACTCTTACCCTGGCCAATGTCAGTCAGGATACTGAGTTAGATGGACAATTGGTTTGACCCATTATGGCAGTTCTTATGCCCCTCAGTTTAAGTCAGTAGGCTAATAAGGCTCAATTCAAGGTGCTTATATTGACCCACAACTCCTTAAATGGCATGGGTCCTACATATCCAAAATACTGCTTTCTCCCCTCTGCTGCATCATAGTCTCTTAGTTCAGCTGAGATTGATTTCTTACTAATTCTATTAGTGCATCAAGTCCATACAACAAGGGGCACATGGAGAAGTGGTACTGTCTATGGGTGCCTCCACATAATCTGCAGTGGGCTCGATCCCCATGCACCGCGTGGCATGCAATTGCTGCCGCCACACTTCAGGGCCAGCACAGGGAGCAGGACAGACAGTCCCCACCCCACCCCCAACACACACACACAGGACAGCCAGGATAGTGGACTGCTGTCAGCTGTCCTGCCACACACCATGGTGGACTGAAGCACTGGCCACACAAGCAGGTGCCTACCCCATCCATGTTCCACCCCCGGACTGCCCACTATCCTGCCCCCGGCCGTGATATGGCTGCACGGGATTAGTTCTTGTGCCTGCCCACAGTAGACCTCACTGCACAGTGGGGCAGATAGAGACTGAGCACACGAGTGGGCACACACTGCCACGTCTTAAGCAACTGCACCCTACTTTGGTTAAGGCTGCTACATGCTGTGTCCCCAGCCCTTTTCTGAGGACACAGTGCATAGCAGCCAGCTGCCTGTCCCACTACATGGTGGGGTGAATATCTGGCGGCCGCCAGGCACACAGTGCCCTGCATTGTATAGTAAGCCTGCGCAGAGTAGGGTAATCCTGCAGGGGGGGTGTTGGCTCCTCCGGGGGGGGGGAGGGCTGCCCTCCTGTAGCCCAGCAGGTTCGGAGTCTGGTGGTGGTGTTGGATTTGGACCTCTGTCTGGATTGAAAGGTGGAGGCGGTGGCTAAAGCCGCCTTCCGCCAGCTCTATCTAGTACGGAGGTTCCGTCCATACATCTCCGGGCCCGACCTGGCCACTCTCATCCATGCCTTCATCACCTCGAGGCTAGACTACTACAATGCGCTCTACGTGGGGCTTCCCCTGTTTCTGGTCCGGAGGCTGCAGCTAGTGCAGAATGTGGCGGCCTGTCTCCTTACAGGGACGGGCCAGCGGGAGCACATAACACCTGTGCTCTTGCCTATAGCGCACCAGACCAGATTCAAGGTGTTAGTTTTGATCTATAAACCCTACACGGTCTGGGCCCCTCATACCATGAGGATCGCCTCGCCCTCCGCGACTCAGAGCGATCCCTACGATCTACTGGGGCTCCTTCACGGAGGTCCCCCGTGTTAAGCGGGGGGCCACAATGGAAAGGGCGTTCTCAGTGGCCAGGTTGCGACTCTGGAATTCCCTCCCGGAGGAAGTTCGCCTGGTCCCGGGTCTGCTGGTGTTCCACCGAGCCTGCAAGATCTAGCCTTCGAAGGGGCGAGTGGGAGGGTAGGGGGGGTGTATTTTAAGGATGTTAAAGAAATGGGGGGTTGTTTTAAAATGTGTTAAAATGGATACATTTTATGATTATTGTTTGTTTTTATCTGTTGTAAGCCACCTTAAGATGTCGTAAGCATGAGGGGGCGGCTAATAAATATGACAAAATAAATAATAAATAAATAATGTGCAGAAAGCGCATCATGTGGCTGCACCCTATGACTGCTCCACAACTTTGGAACTCCCTTCCCCTGGATGTTCACCAAGCCCAAACCTGAGCATTTTCCAGAGGCATTGTAAGAACTTTACATTTGGCCAGACATTTGTTGAGCACGTAATTTGGGGGGGAATTGGGGTGTTTTGATTTTTAGGAGATTTTTATACCATAATGTATTATTTGTCTTATTTTATACTCATTTGTATATGTTGTATACATTGTGACCTCTCCTAAGCCCTTCAGATAGGTCAGGAAACATATCTATCTAAATAAATAAAGCAAATCTTATCAAAGTCAATGTGGTTTGTTGTTATTCTCCTAACTCCAATCCAGCAAAAGCACTTTGGCATGCTCTCGCCTCTTATTTCTCTAAACATGTGATGTGAGCAGTCCCACTGAAGTCAACATGATTCCCGACATGCTTAAAATGGAAGCAGTGTTTAAGTGCTTTTCTGGATCAGGGCCTAAATCAATTCATATATTACTCAAAAGTGTTTTATCACAGCCATCTGAGATGAATTGTTTTCCCTAATAGCCCCTCCATAGGTTGAGCAGACACACAGGTTGGAATTGCCATAGACTAGATGGAGAGAATCAGAGTTTATCTGAAGCCAACACTTAGGCAGTCAAAATGACTTCCATATGAATGAGCAAACTCTTCACACTCTGAGGCCATTTTTAGATGAGTGCAGCAGTGCCCGCGCTTGTTTTCAAAAGAGCCAGCAGCCCGTTCCACACGTGACGCTGCTGCCGAATACGCGCATGCGCGGGCGATGTGCTTCCATTTCCGGCCGCGTATGACCAGCCTCGATCACTGACCCGGTCAGTTCGCGGCCGGAAATGGATGCGCATCACCCGCGCATGCGCATATTCGGCGGCAGCATCACGTGTGGAATGGACTGCCGGCTCTTTTGAGAAACAAGCACGGGCGCCGCCACGCTCGTCTGAAAACGGCCTGAGTTGGGTTTCTTCCCCCCATTTGCTTTGTGTGGACCCCTGGGTATCATCATGTTTGAACTAGAGATGAAACAAGTAATAAATTTAGTACCCATGGGTAATACCTGCAATTTGGGGGCACCACATTGGGTACCTGATGGGTTATCTGAGAAGTAATCGGGTACCTGGAAACCCCAAAAATCAGGTACTTCTGGTACTAATTTTTTGATTTACTGATTCCAAATTAGTATACTGATCACTATCGAGTTAGAAAACCAAAAAATCAGCACAATTTCTTTTTAAAAAGTGACCGGAAGTAGATTCCCAGAATCAGAGGTTGACTTCCTGGGAACAGAGAGTTGATTTTCTGGAATGGAAACCGCATAAATAAGTGTTTTAAGAAGAAAAATAATTTAAAATTAAAAAAACAAATTGGAAGGAAAAGTGGTTTTCCAGGACCGAATGCTGCCAAAAAATTGTTGGAACTTGACAGAAACCTGATAAATTAATGTCAGGGGACCGTATATCCACAAAAATGTTTAAAAAAAATGTTACCAGAAATTGACATTCTGGAACTGTAAGTTAACTTTTCAGAACATCGGGTATTTTATCAGGTCGTAATCGGGTACTGAATGGTACCAGATCATTGCCAAGTCGATAGGTTACCCGTTTAAGCGGGTACCCTCTTTCAGCTCTAGTCTGGACAATGCCTGTTTTTTCTAAACACTGAAAGGATACATTGAAAATGTGACTTCTTCCCTGAAGTTAAAAAATCTACAGAATGAAAATCAGTATTGTCTCACCTTCCCAATCCTCTGCGCTTAATAAAAATTGCCTTCCCAGTACCTGGGAACAAAAGAAACACAATGCCACTGCAAGCACAATAAGGCAATATCTCCAAATTCAAAAACCTGCACAACAACCTACCGGCCTCAGAATCATACATTGACTGCAAGGTGGCTTTCGCATTTCTTCATGCTAGCAATGAGAGTGCATGTTATTAACCAGAGCCTAAGGCAAATTAAAGGATGTTGCCAGCACTTCCCTGCAGACACTATTCCTTTCTCAATCATATTGGTTCTTAATTTAGCTGCCTTGCCATCCATTGTCAAGTCTAATCTATATCTATATGAAATATGTACAAGTGCATTAAGCAGCAAAATCTAGATCAAGTTCCGAGCATATGAACAATGTATGAGTTCACACTCTCCTTAGGGAATTTTAAGGCATGGACAGGGTTATCTTCTGACTTTCAGGGAAATCTCATTGCAGTGAAATGCACTAGCGAAGTAAAATGCCTTTCAGGGATTCTGGTTGGGTATTTGTTTCACATCTGATAACATTTTTCAAAAAGAGTGCAACAGGGATATCTGAAAGAGAGTAATAGGGGAGGAAAGAAGAAATGAACAAAGACAATCTGCAGACTAGCAGATGGCAGAAATCAAAACTCCAAAAGGAAAAGATGTCTATTTTCTGATAAAGAGTACAGTCATTAGATAATATATCACGTAAAGAAAAAATCCCATTGACTTAAACAGATGAAGACTGAGCTTTCATCCTTATTTATTCAACCCGGTAGCTCTTTATACGTGTTTTAGGAATGTGGGCATTTGTAAGAAAAATTCCAAGAGAGCCCAGTAATGTGTATTATTATAACAGGGTTACTGGCATTCCAGTGATATCAATATGCTTCTCTGGTTTGTGCTTCTGTCAGCCTGCATTTCAGCTTAGTAGCACAGGGCTATGGGCCCAGCCATTAGAGGCCATAAAGCCCAATGAGGATGAGCTGGTTTTGAATGGTGAAAAGAGCAAGGTAACACCTAAAGCAAGAGTTTCGAAAAATCTGTCCTTGTTCATATTGGCCATGGGACCAGCTGAAGAGGGGAAGATTTGAATTCCAGACACAGAAGAGAAACAGCAGAGAAATTTGAATGTGTTCCCTGGCTGTTCCTGCAGAGAGACACCAGCAGAGAGACATCTGCCAATGTAGGCATAAAAAAGTGACCCTCCCTTAATTCCAGCATTTTCCATGAAGGTGCTCTAGCCAGAAATTCTCCAGGCTGGAGCATAGAATGTTGTGAGTATGAATCCTGCTTCTCCTGACTATGCTTCCTAGAGATCTCACACCTTTTCCTTTCAATCAACTCCTTGTTCGGTAACAACGAACTAGGAGCTGCTCCCTCATTATATAAACTAAGCCAACAGAAGGGTAACACAGACACTGTGGTGAATGGAAAACTAAGACTCTCACCATGATATTCCCAAAGGTCATCTACTCAGGCACACTGCTCATGCTGCTGCAGCGAACTAACAGCTAGCTATTTATCCTTCTGAGCAATACACAAAATCCATCTCTAATGCCTAAATTAATAGCCACCAGCCACTCAGGTGCTAGGATTCTGAAAAGAAAATCTGAAGGTTATGTGTTCAAGTGTGTCTTACACAAGGGAATGGGGGGGATGGAGGGACGCATGTGCGGTATATGCGTGAGCGCGCATGACTGACTTAATTGTTTACATTTTGGTTTTATAAAAGTATTTTTAAAAAGCAAATGAGGGGGCAGGTCAATGAGACAAAACTGTTTCCAGATTCATAGCCCCAAAAGGTTTTGGAGTATCATTACTCTACTGCCTGCAAGTGAGAAGCTGTGGCTGGCTAAGGTACTCACCTACCCACAAATTCCTGGTGAGTGGCAGGAATGTCGCTGTCAGCGTCAAGCACAGCTGAGAATCAGTGGCGCTGATTAGACCGCCACTGCCACTGCTTGTGGCGTGGCCAGCGTGAACATCCGGTGAGCAGGCTATTTAAAACCAACAGAGCCACAGTCAAGGGGGGGGTAGGCAGGAGGGAGCCATTGGCGGTGTTCAGTGCCCGTAGAAACGGAGAACTAGCAGAGAACTGAGGGTTAACAGGCTGAGCAATAACACCCCAATAACACCCCCAGTCTCCAAACCTGCTGGGCCACAGAGGGGCGCACCCCCTCCACAAGAGGGGGCAACACCTCCCCCGCCCGACCTACCACAATCACCTCTGTCTTATCGGGATTGAGCTTCAGTCTGCTCTGCCATAACCAACTCGCCATGGCCTCCAAACACTGAGACAGCATGGAGCTGGCAGGGCCTGGGTCGGCTGAAAAAGAGAGGTAAAGCTGGGTGTCATCCGCATATTGGTGGCAACGCACACCAAACCCTCTCACGATCTCCCCCAGGGGCTGCATATATATATTAAACAGTAAAGGAGACAGGATTGAACCTTGCGGGACGCCACAGTCCAGGGCCCGGGGGCTAGATGTTTCTGCTCCCAGGACAACTTGCTGGGTCCTCCCTGAGAGGAATTACTGGAACCAACCAAAGGTGGTCCCATCCAGACCTCCCAGGTCACGCAACTGTCTCAACAGCAGCCCATGGTCCACTGTATCAAACGGCCGAGAGATCTAGCAGGACCAGTAGTGTTGAACGTCCTGCATCCATCTCCCGGCGGAGATCGTCCAGCAAGGCCACCAGTGCTGTCTCCATACCATGGCCGGGCCGAAACCCAGATTGACACGGGTCGGAAAAACGATGCTGTCTGGGTGAGCCTGGAGCTGCAAGGCCACCGCCCATTCAATAACCTTCCCTAAAAAGGGAAGGTTAGAGATGGGTCGGTAACTGGCGAGTGCGTCCACATCCAAGGATGACTTCTTCAACAGGGGGCACATCACGGCCTCCTTGAGACTGGGGGGCAAACTCCCCTGCCGAAGCGACACGTTGACAACCCCTGCCACCCCTAAAGGGCTAATGGGCTTCCCTAATCCTTGAGGGGAGCTAGGAAAGGAGTGTACTGACACGGATCAGTTGGGGTAGCTTCAGGCTCCCCTACAACTTCCCAAAATGACCAGCCAGCATGGAGGAAAAGAGGGACCTGAGATGTGTACCAGAGGGAGCCTGGGGGCCACCGCCTGAGACAGTGGAGTCAGCAGGGTCAGCAGAGAGGGAGCAGACAGAGAATGAGAGACTGGCAGAACTCATGAGTCTATTACAGAGCCTGAGGCTGACAAGATGGTAAATTACGAAATATTGCTAGAAAATTTTGAAATACTTTCCATGCTTTTTGGCATTAATGTTTTGTTGCAATGTATGTAGTTAAATGTTTTTTAATTATAATTGTAATTAATTTTCATGTTATTTGGCGTTTAAGCTGGAGTAAAATTCATTTTATGCAATATTTTTGAAACTGTTGTGCCTTTAACTGTTTTTTAAACTGTAAGGTTTTTTGTTTTGGAATTTTCATTTTGAATACACTCAATATGAATTTAAAATATACAATAGGGCCCAGATCTGGTTGAGGTCTCTTGTACAACTGCTATATAAATGATAAATAAAAATAACACATAATAATTTAAATGTCTTGGAGTTTTTGTGTGTGATTTACTAGGCACAAAAATGGACCTGATGCAAGTCAGGCAATAGTACAGGAAGTCCACCTTCTTTAATTTGTCTACCAAAATGACCCCACCTTTTCTCCCCTCAAAGCTCACTTCTTTACCAGACCTGTCCATTGTAACAACACATTCCTTCATTCCTTTTCATCTGGAAGAAATGAAAGAGCTATATAGAAACTCACACTGAAGTCATCTCACATCCCTCATCTTCACACAGGCTTTGCTGCACATCCACTCACAGTCTGTTTGCCCTTGGTCTACATTGTGATTACCTCACAGAAAGAACCTTTAAGGCATTGTGGACATCTGTGTTGCTATGTAAATGGGAATAATAATTGATAGAAGGTAAGCAGAAGACAACAAATGAGGTACAGATTCCTGGAACAGTTCAATCCTGGTCCAGCTGAAGCAAAGGAAAGCTGTTTGGGCTGTTTGCCCATTTTACCATGCCGGGAAAACTAACGAGAAACAAACTCCCAGCAGGGACAGCAACATGAGACTTGGAACGTGGGTGCGTGGTTAAAGAGCCATTGAACATGTCTCCCATTGTTTTCAATCATGAAAGGCAGGACACAAAATCCTACCCTGCCTTTTGCAACTGAAAACAGGAGACACGTTAAATGACACTTTTAACCATGCACCCACATTCAAAGCCTCACGTTACTTTCCCTGCCAGGGGTTTGCTTTTTGTTAGTTTCCCCTGGCATGGTAACGTGTGCAAGCACCCTTTATTACAATGGGAGCAGAGTAGCCTAGCGGATAACATGTTGGCCTTGGACCAGGAAGACCAGGGGATCAATTCCTGTTTTAGCCATGAGCTTTACTGGGTGGCCTTAGACAAGTCACTATCCCTTAGATTCAGTTCCCCATTTGTCAATTGAAAATAGCAAAAACCTAACTCACAGAGTTGTTGTGAGGGTGAAGAAGATAAAGACTGTAAAGCACTCTCAACACTGAAATCACTATAGGAATAATAACATTAATAAAAGGTCCTCTGTTTCAGTAACCTGTTTTCGTTTCTGTTAAGCACTTGACTGACATTTTTTGAGACACACTCAAAGCGCAGTAACCATGGGGGGGGGGGGGGAATTAGGACATCATTTTGTCCCAGAACCAGATAAGGACACAAGTAGGGATGGGCAAACAGATCGTGGTTCGGGTTCGGCCGTTCGGTTCGGCTGCGTTCGGTTCGGCAGTTCAGTTCGGCAGTTCAGCTAGTTCGCCAAGTTCGGGTTCGGCTGTTCGGTTCGGTCGTCCGAACAGGCCGTTTGGTTAGGCTGTTCGGCTGTTTGGTTCGGCCGTTCGGGAAATGTTGTTATGGGTGTTTTTTTTTTTTATATATGGTTTTTTGGTTTTTGATTGAGTTTTATATGGTTTTCTTTTGTTTTTTATTTGGTTTTTTTGTTTTTATATGGGGTTTTTTATTTATTTTTTTAATCTAATATTATATATCTATCTATCTACACTAAATCTAACTGCTATTAACTATTCTAAATGCTATGAACTAAATGGATTATCTAATAAGTACACAGACCTACTCCTACAAACACTAAAACTAAATCACTA
>QEPC01011608.1:6415787-6432591 GCA_003113815.1 Sphenodon punctatus | reverse complement strand
TATCATGCGGCGTTCCGCAGGGTTCTATTCTGTCTCCGTTATTATTTAATGTATATATGCAGCCCTTGGGGGAGGTCATGAGAGGGTTCAGGGTGCAGTGTCACCAGTATGCTGATGATACTCAGCTGTACCTCTCTTTTTCAACTGACCCAGACCCGGCTGTCTCATTGCTATCCCAATGCTTGGAGGCCGTGGTGGAATGGATGAGCAGACTAAAGCTCAACCCCGATAAGACGGAGGTGATGTTGGTGGGGAGAGCGAGGGAGGTAGTGGCCCCCCTGGCTGGGGGGGGTTCGCCCTCCTATAGCTCAGCAGGTCCGGAGTTTGGGGGTGATACTGGACGCAGACTTCCGCCTGGAGCGGCAGGTGGAGGCAGTCGCTAAGGCTGCCTTCCGCCAGTTGTATCTGGTGCGTAGGCTGCGTCCGTTCGTCTCCAGCCCAGACCTGGCCTCCCTCATCCATGCTTTCGTCACCTCGAGGCTGGACTACTGTAACGCGCTCTACATGTGGCTTCCCTTTTTCCTGATTCGGAGGCTGCAGCTAGTGCAGAATGCAGCGGCTTGGCTCCTTACGGGGGCAGGCCGTCGGGAGCATATTACACCTGTGCTCCGAGTTCTGCATTGGTTACCGATAGCGTGCTGATCCAGGTTCAAGGTTTTGGTGTTGGTCTATAAGGCCCTTCATGGTCTGGGCCCCTCGTACCTCAGGGACCGCCTCGCCCTCCACGCCCCAGAACAGCTCCTTTGGTTCGCCGGGGGTGCCTTCTTGGAGGTCCCCCGTGTTAAGCGCGGGGCCACAATGGAGAGGGCATTCTCAGTGGCCGGGCTGCGCCTTTGGAACTCCCTTCCGGAGGAAGCTCACCTGGCCCCCAGTCTGTTGACATTCCAGCAAAGTTGTAAAACTTGGCTGTTCGTCCAGGCCTTTGGGGAGGGTTGGAGGGTGGGGTGAGGGTTTTTTTAGCTCCCCCACCTAATTTATTATTTATTATGTATTATTGTTTTGAATCTGAACCCTGTTTTAATAATTTATATTATTATTGATGATTTTAAATTGTATTTTATTGTATTTTAGTGTTGGAAGCCGCCCCGGGCTGTTCGCAGGAGGGGCAGCGTATAAATGTATAAAATAAATAAATAAATTTATAAAAATAAAATAAAAACTCTCGGTTCTAAAATTCAGCATTTGCAATGTGAGAGCTTTACATCAATACAAGTGTGTCGTTGGGTGGAAAATAAATTGAAGTCTCTTCTGCTCACAGAGTATCTTTAAGCACCACGTTTGTCACACAAAAATAATTGGTGATTAAAACTTTTCTTACTTATTAGTTTCCCTTCTTTGAGACTCCCTCTACTAAGCCAAATGTTTTAATCATCGAAGAAGACCTTCTCAAGGGTCTAGATATCACTCAACTTTCAGCTATTTATCTTCAGCAACTAAAGAAGTAGTGTCCGTAGAAGGCTGCTCTTTACAGAAAGAAGGAAGTATCTTTGGGGTCTAAGAGCAATCTGTGGCAGCACACAGAGTTTGACTCGCACTAGCCAAAAGCTGCGCAGAGTTCAACCGGTGTGAAAGCCCCTTCCCTTCCGCCCCCCCAACCCCCCAATGCAGCTTTGCCAGAGATCACCTGGAAGAGTACAGAGCAGGGAAATCCAGCTCTGTACTCTTCCGGGTAATCTCCGGCAAAGCCATGCAGGGAGGGCTTTCACACTGGCCGAACTCCGCACAGATTTTGGCTCTCACAGTTTCTCTCAGAGCCAAAATCTGTGTGGGGCTGGCTGCCACCGCAAGTGTGAATGTGGTCTAAGAGAAGCCCTGTGACACACAATGTGATTTACAGCTGCCATATCAGCCCCCACGACACAACAACAGCCTGTGGAACAGGAGAAAATCTTTTCCTGATGTTTTAAAAGGGAGGCTACTTTTACATGAGCATTAATCCAAATTAAGCTGCTCTTAATGGATCGTGTGAATACTTTAGTCCAAACTAATGACCCCAGATTCAAAATTTAAACCGGGGGTTCTGAAAACCTAATTTTTTGAGGATTTATTTTAATGCAGATTAAGGTCAGTCCAAATTAATGATCATGTGAACAGTTAATCCAGACTGAGTGCCAGGCACCATAGAGTTCTGCAGATAGCCATCCGTATCTCCATGGTAGCCTGCAGTTTTTCCAGCAGTCTCTGCTTGGCACGTCAAATTTAAAGTCCACCGTGCCTCTCAATTTTCCAAGGTGAGTGCTGTATCTGTTGCTGCCCCTGTACTCCCAGAAATTAGAGTGGAAGAGGATGCTGAAATTAGGGCTGAACCGGAGAGTACTTCTGGGTACTCAGAATGAATTCTAAATTTCCAAGTAGTTGGTCTGGGTACTTGGAGGCACTTCAGTACTCTTTCCGAAGCTCCGGACTTTGGAGACCAAAGTCTGGGATGTCGGAAAAGTTCGGATTCAGAAACTTCGGGAAACTTCAGAATTCTTCGTTGCCAGCTTGGCGACTCAGCAGATATTGCCATGTGCAGCAGCTGCAGTCACTGAATTGCCTAGCAAATCAGGGTGTGCACAATGTGCACAACAACCCACCAAAGAAAACTTTTTTGGTCCATGTGGCGCCCCATGGGTGCCACCAGCCAGACCAGCAACCATAACAAACACACACAAGAAAACGTGCAACTGCATGCAAAAGAAAGAAAAAAACCTCCAACAGTAGTGCACCCACTGTAAAATCATTATGCCAACCAAGCAGTGCACACAAAAAACAACAGGCTAGCAGAAGTGGGACATTCACTCAAGAAGACTACAACCTCATGAAACAGTGCAACTGCATGAAGAAATCTCAGCCTTATAACACCCACAAGAAGGAAACCAGACGTTCACACACACCCACAGGCACCCTCTTGGCATGGCATTGCTACTGTAGCACTTGTGGTAACTTGAACACACCAGACACTGATAACTTGAAAAGATCAGACTTGAACAGACCCAGACTCTGGAAACTTGAAGAAAAACAAAAACCCCACCCATGTTCCCATGCAAGATCACTCTAGTCTGGGCCTGGGGGGCCCTGGGGTGAATGGGTGAGCCTAAGAGCATGTGGTCCTCCTTGCCCTCCCAGCAGCAAACCAAACAGAAGCAAACCAGAATCCCAGCAGCAAACCAGTAAGAAAACCAGACATTCACCACCACCCCACCCTCTCTCTGGTTCATGGTACCAAATGCCAACCAAGCAGCAGACAGAACTAGAAGCAATGTGGCACCCAATTATTATTATTTTTTATTAATTTTTTTAAAAACTGTGAGGTAAATGTAACCCCCATCCTCCAGCATTGACCCTATGGACAGGACAAGCCAAACCATATTAGGCCAGGCCACGCCAGGCCAGACCAGGAACCCCCCCACCCCAACGATTACTTACAGATCCAGCAGCACTGTAGCACACAGCCAAATTCACCAGAGATAATGGACAAAATGGCTGCCGTCACTTTTATTCTGTCCTGCCAACCAATCAAAAGCTTTCCATCTGGCTTTCCATCACTCAACTGTCTCCTCCCATACCCCCCTCCTATCAAATATGAAACTAAGTTTCATTTCCAGAAGAAGCTCAACTGTCCACCAGCCACCCACACGTGCAGTGGTTTCCAAAGTTTCCAAATTTTCCTGAAATTTTCCAAACGGCCTTGGTCCTCGGAACTTCACAATTCAGCCTTTCTGAACCGAATACAGTAATATTTGCTGAATTTCAAAGTTTTCCAAAGACCGAGTTTCAGCCCTAACTGAAATCTGGTTGCGCTGTACCATGGAATTTCAGTCTTCCTTGTGACTCCTAATCTGGATTAACCTGTTCACACTGCAAGTCAGGATTAACTCTTATTCCTGATTAAACATGACTGTGTAAACAGATATTCCTGAATAATAACCCTGAATGAATGGATCTGGATTAAAAATTAATTCGGATTAACTGTGATTGTGTGAAAACAGCCTCAGTGAGGATTTTATATTTGTGCTATATGATTGGTCTTCTAAGTCTTAGGCTGGGGTTTTTTTTTTTTCTGATCTGTGCACACAGCTCTAGCCTTTGGAAATATGTAAATTTTTATATTCTGTGGCTATTTGCACATGGGACCTTGAAATTCACTTGTTGTGCCTGTGCAGATCGACTGCACTAATGTCTCTGGAAAGCAACAGCCAGCAGGTCAAACCTAATCTGTTTCTTGTTTGATCTCTCTCTTTATTATTTAGCTTTTCAACACATTAGCATAGAGTCAGGAATGGCAGCAAATAGGCAAAAAGATAACTAGGATCAAGTAGAACCACGTGTCTTTCAAACTGAAAAGAGTCATATAATTTAAGTGTCCCTATCTAAGAGTGGCTCTACGTACTCGCTTTGCTATCGTAAAGGAGAGCAACACATGTGGAACTCTGTACTGCAGGGCCGGCCTTACCCAAAGTGGGGCCCAGGGCAGGGAAAGAAGGTGGGGCCCTAACTTCCGGCAGCAAAGCCGCCGGTGGCCAGCGGGCCTAGGCACGCTCCCCGGCTCGGGGGGGGGCGCTCCCCAGCTTGGGGGCGGCGTGTTACCCGGACCTGGGCTCAGGGATGGGTGATGGGGCACTCCCCTCCAACCATCCCCAAGCCCAAGCGGCCATTCGGATCATCTACCTGATCCTCTGTCGCAGCTCTTGGCAGTCGCCACTCGTTCCCACCGCCGCTGCTGCCAACTCCAGCCGGAGGCGGCCTGGGCCCCAGCCGGGAAGTGGAGGGGCCACCGGAAATGAGGGAGAAGAAGACAGAGGCCCCACCTCTCCCTCATGTCACGACGCTGACCGGCCAGGCCCCCTCCGCTGCCTGGCTCAGTCTGTTAAGTTTTGGCCAGGGGAAATGAGGGAAAGGCAAGGCCTCTGCCTCTCTCTCCTTTGTTTCCCCTGGCCGACTGCGACAGGCTGCAGAGGGGGGGCACAGAGTGTGGGAGAGGCAGGGCCTCTGCCTCTCCCTCAATCCTGCCGGCCCCCTCCGCTGGCTGTCAGACGCGACAGTCTTGTCAGAGAGGAGTCGGCCAACTCCCGAGGGCCCCATGCTCGGGGTTCCAGCTCCAGGCCACTATCAGGCCGGGAGCTGGGGACCCCAAGTGCGGGGGTCCCCAGAAGCAGGGCCCTGGGTGGCCGCCCCTAACCGCCCCGTGGTAAGGCCGGCTCTGCTGTAGTGCAGCAGTTCCAATCATTTTTCCGTCAAGGAAGGACCCCTTTGGCATCTGAATAAATTTCACAGACCCTTTCATTTTTTTATCCATAATTTTCATGTTGATGTTGCTATTTTATTCATTAAACTAGTGTGTGCATGTTTAATATAATTAAAGTAAGACTCACAAAGTAAGCAAAGTAAACAGCCTGCAATTATTACTCTCTCTTTCATCTCAGATTGGGATTTCTGGCTCAACAGATGGACCCTTGCATAACACCTTATCTAGTTTCGCCTAGAGGATAGGGTGGTGGACGTGGACGTGGGAGATGAGGGTTTAAATCCCATCTTAATGAACTCACTGGGATGCCTTCACCAAGTCACTCTCTCTCAGCTTCAGTTTCCCATCTGTAAACTGGGAATAATAGTGACGTACCTCTCACAGGGCTGTTGTTGTGAGGGTGGTAAGAAGTGTAAAGCGCCTTGAATATTGAAAGTGCTATGTATGTACATAAAAATAATCCTCTTTAGGCCTCACCCCCCAACCAAAAGTCCCCAGACTCCACTTGAGGGAAACACTGTTGTATCAGGAGTTCACTCATGCAGTTAGACATGTTGGAGCAACCAGTTCACCTGCCAGTAAAGCACTCCCAGTGCACTGGCTCAATCTGCAGGACTGGCCCTACCATGGGGCAACTCTGGGCGGCCACCCTGGTCCTCACTCCTGGGGGGCCCCCGCACTCGGGGGCCCCAGCTCCCAGCCACTCCCCAGCTCCCAGTCTGATAGTGGCCAGGAGCTGAAGACCTTGAGCCCGGGGCCCCCGCCCGAGTCCAACTTGACTCCGACTGACAGGCAGCGGAGGGGGCCATCAGGAGTGAGGGAGAGGCAGAGGTAGTAGCTAGTAACATGATTCTCTTAGGGGCCGCTCCATCACTTTGACTTCAAATGCTCACACCGTTGGCATTAGCTAGCCACCAGGAAGCCATAATTTTTCACAAGGAGGTACTTTTCTTCAAGGCACCATTAATTGGGGGGTGGGGGTGGGAGGGAAGACTTCTATCTTTTGTGCCAGGGCCCGTTCCAACCTGGCTACACCTCTGCTAGTTATCTTTGCTTTTCATTTCTGCCAACTGCCAATCCTCTCTCATTTTTTGCACACAAATGCAAATTCTAAGATTAGATGGCATAACTTCCCTCTTTTAGAGGTCACAGATCTTGAATGGAAACAGAAACACAGTTAATGTGCCTCAGTCAGGTAAAGTCTTGTTATATTTTATTTTATTTTATCTTATAGCCCACCCCATCCTGAGGGTTTAGGGCAGTTACAAAACAAAACCAAAATACAGTATACACATAAAACTCCCAAATGCCTCTCCTGCAAGCCTATCCTCACTCACCAAATGCCTGTCCAAATAGGGAGGTCTTACACTGCCTCCAGAAAATACTCAAGCTTGGGCTTTGGCAAATTTCCAAGGGAAAAGAGTTACAGAGCTGGGGGGCAGCCACTGAGAAAGTCTCACTGCAGGCCTTGGCTGTACACACTTGAGTAGGGATGTGCAAAGCAAGGGTTGGGGGAGGTGGATTTTATATTTCTGATTTCTGTTCTGGTTTCAGTACCAATTTTGGAGGGTTCTGTGCCTCAGAATTTTTGGATGTTTTTAGGGGGAAAAGCCAAGCCCCCCCAAACAAAAAAGTACTAAAAAATCAACCACATTAATAGGGCCCGGACAACTTCAAATTGATTTCCACATCCAAGCATATCTGTCCTCTGGAGCTGGGGCCCCACCCCAGAGGGATGCTTTTATCATGTTCGTCACACTTTTTTGTTCTTTTAGCCATTTAGTTTCCCTTGAGGCGTGTCTAGTCTAAGCTTGTTTTTAGCCTTGCCGTTTTACCTTGTTTTGTACCTTTGATCTTTACCTTTTCTTTGGTGCAATATGGCCTGATGGCTGCTGCACCATTAAACCCGTTCCCAGTCACTCCTTCACTCCTCTGGCTTGGGATAATAGTGGGACCCTATCACGTTTGTGCAATACAGTAACAGGTTTGTATGCTCATTCAGGTTTGCTGATGCTAATATCCATTGACACTACAGTCAAAGCTATGAATGGATTCTTCATTGGACTATCAAAGCTTGGTTGAATTTTAACTACAGACTGGATTTTAACTGCAGAACTCTTGGGAGGTACTCACACAAAACATCCGTCGATACCTCAAAATCTACAGTAGTCATCTTGTAACGATGGAGTAGTCAACATGTAATGATGGAGGGAAGAAATTTTGTAATGTAACATTTTCTTGAGTGAAAATACACATTAATTCTTCTCTATAAATGTGTGATTGAAATGTCTAAATATTCTACCAACTATGGAAAAGTCAGCATCTAGCAGCCATTGGCAGACAGTTAACCTGTTCAGTGTGCTCAGTTCTTAAACAGAGTTTTCAATGTAAGGAGTTTAGTTGTTTGTCTGGGAGCAAAGGGTTTGAGCAAGAAAATGTGAGATGGCTCTGTGTTTCTTCTGAACATTAATTTAATTTTATTTATTTATTCCTTTCTCTTCCTCCTCTTCTTATCATAATAAACGTGGGGTGGGGAACCTTTTCCTTTCCAGGGGCTACTTTGAAAATTAGTACCAACTCCAAGGACCACATAAAGATGAGGGTACGGGTGCTTAAAGGATGTGCTCAGGATGAGGGAAGGAAAAGGAGGGTCCAGATCATGAATCTATGTAATGGATACATCCCCTATCCCTGTATGCCCTCATCTTTGCTCACTTCTCCTGAGTTCACTCTTTCAGAGTTTAAAAGCAGGAACTGGATCCAGGAACCAGATAAAAACTAGCTGTACACTTTGTTTGGCCCCTAGGCCTGTTATTTATTTATTTATTTATTTAAAACTCTTATACCCCGCCCTCTTCAACCACAGGCGGGGGAGGGAAGGAAGGGAAGACCCGCCTGTGGTTGAAGAGGGCGGGGTGACTTACAACAATAAAAACAAAATAATAATAATAAAATTAAAATTCAATTAAAATATGACATAATATAAAAACCCTCCATCATCCCATCTCCCCCCACCATCCCTCCCTCACCCAATCCCTCCACCAATGCCTGGCGGAACGGCCAGGTTTTACAAGCCCGATGAAAAGTCAGCAGGTCTGGGGCCAGGCGAGCCTCCTCCAGGAGGGAGTTCCACAGCCGAGGTGCAGACACCAAGAACGCCCTCTCCATAGTGGTCCCCAATTTATTCAGGGGACCTCCAAGAAGGTGCCCCCAGCAGACCGCAGGGGCCGATCCAGGTCCCGGGGATGGGGCGGAGACGGTGCCGCAGATAGGTCGGGCTGAGGCCATGTAAGGCTTTAAAAGGTGAGAACCAACACCTTGAATCGGACTCAGACGAAGATAGGCAGCCAGCCAGTGCAGAGAACAGAGCACTGGTGTAATGTGCTCCTGGCGACCCAACCCCGTAAGGAGCCAGGCCACTGCATTCTGCACCAGCTGAAGCCTCCGGACCATCACCAAGGGTAGCCCCATGTAGCGTGTGCCATAAATCATTGTGCATTATAGTGTGTACATTTCAAACATCTGTCTAAATACACCAGTCACAATCAAACATGCACTTCTTCACATCTATAAAGATTTTCATCATTGAAAATTGCATTAAAAAAAACACTTGACATTTCCAATTAACCTGTTCTATCCTCCATAACTGCAAATCAACAAATACAGCTAAATATCACTTCATTACCATGCTGTGAGGATACAGTATGAAAATTTTAAAAGCTGTTTAAACTTTTAATGTGCATGCTAGTTTTATTTGAGAAATTTAATAGCTGTCTTTATTACTCGTTGACAATCATGGCTACTCATACCCAATTAGAAATTTTTATGCTGTGGTTATTATGGAGCGACATGGGAAGCTATTGCAGGATAGTATAGCAGAAGGGTGAAACTGGATCCAGTCCTGAAACTCTTAGGGCTTGTTCACATGGGCATTAGTTGGAGGTAAGTACCTCCTACTTCACTTTACTTTTCCCATTGTTCCAACAAGCAGGGAAAGGTCTAAGTGAGGCTAAAGGGGAGCTACTTACCTCTGCAAACAAGCAGGGTTGAAGTGGAGAGGAAGACCCCTACTCCAGGGAAGATGATCTTCAGTATGAGTGTAATTACATCTAACCCCCTCTGCAGAAGCCATCAGTTCTTCCTGCTATTTCGTTCCTCTTAGAGCATCTCTGCCTCACTGACTGCTTGTTGTTCCATGTCCCCCTGCTGGCAATTCCCTTGGGAAATCAAGGGAATGGAAGAGCGTTCCTCATGGTTGTGGGAACAGAAGCGGAGGGAAGTAGTAACTCCAGAGGAATTACCCTTGCTTATGAAACACATTCCTACTCCAGTTGCTCACCCAAAATGTCCTGCCCAACCCCATTTTGAGACTTAAACACAATTCTGTGACACCCCTTCTCAGACCGGAACAAAGATGTGCAACGTATATCAAGTTGGAATCACAACCCCAGCCACAGATAGCATTGTGGAATGTCCCTTATTTTAAGGAAACCTTTGGTTTTTGTGATTAATTTTTTTTAAAATTTTATATAGACACTAAAACATTATCAACTCAATCCAAAGTACACATAAAAAACTAACAAAAATTACAAATATCTCTGAAATTTACTTATATTAATTTCACAGATAAATTCCACATACATACAAAGAATATACAGAACATAATGGATGCCCCTTGTTTCAGAAACCCCCGGCTCCACAGTGTTCCCTAATTTTGACATTCTGATCTGGCCACCCTGTCTATAGAGGCGTGACCTAACTTGGGGACCTACACTGGGTCATGACTCTGCCACATTTCATCAAAACTCTGGCCCCAAGTGGGTTGGAAGTTGTTTACGTTCTTCAGGTTTGTTCCTGAGGTTGCTAATTAGGAAATCAGCCCCAAACACTTCACAATTAGTGCAGCTATGTTTTCCCTAACTTTGAAAATATTTGTAGCAGTTTGGTTGGTTTGGAAAAGTATGCTAATTTCTCCAACAGCCAGTATTATGAGTCTGACAAAGTATGCAGCTGACCTCATTAGCACTTGGATAATTTTCGGTTGCCAGGACAGCCAATGCTGCACTCTCATACTCTTGGAGCAGAACTAGGACTTCCTGTGAACTGGAAACGGCTCTGGAGCTAAGTCAAGGCCTGTCTGTGCTGAAAGGAAGAGCCTTTGAATGCCACAAGCTAGTTTGAGATTTGTTATATAAACTCTTTCCTTACACCTGAGAAGTTAGTTACTTGTTCTGCATTCTCTTACCCTCATACAATAGCAAAAGGTAAAAGGAACCAACCCACTTTCTCTAAAATCAATGATCATCATTACTGTTTGACACTGATGATTTCCTCTGATTAGTTTTATGCAATAGGAATATAAAACAATACCCTTGGTAGAAAAGTACAATGAAGGCCATTGCTACCTTCATGTGAGAGAGTTGTTTTACCCCACAATATCAATCCCCTTTCCAAACAATAGGAGCCATCCTTTTTTCCTTTAAAAAGAAAATAGCCTTTTCTAATAGATTCTATTACTACCCTGTCTGTTTATAGAAATTTTGATTAGATTCCTAGTCTTCCTCAGCTTAATTTCACACTTCCTTGTTCTTGTATCTGGCACTAGATCAAATTGCCTTGTAACATTTCTCGAGTCCCTTTGAAATAGCAGATAGCTCAATACGGTCCCATCCTCATCTTCCCTGTTCTATGAAGAAAAGAGCCCAGTTGTTTTAAGCTTTTTAAAAAGATTAAGGCTACAATCCTCAAATCACTTACTCTGGAGTAGCCCCAATGACTTTCAATGGGACTACTCTGAAGTAAGCAGTTTGAAAAGTGCAACCTAAACAAATTTTCTATTTTCTCTTGCAAAGGAACCTGCCAGCCCTGTGCTCAGAGTCCTTGGGACTCATTTGTCCTTCAGATAATTTAATATGCTTTGCTTTTTAAGCAGTGGGAGGGAGTTGTATCCACTAGTTCTTGCCCTATTCAATAGACCTTTTTGGTAGAATTGGATGGATGTTAGAATACAATAGCTGTTGGTACATATTCCTTTTGTTCTCTAATCCTTTCTCCCATACAATTATCTTCTTTATATGTGTACAGTTATCTGGTTTGCAGATTAAATACATTTATTAAAATGATTATGAGCAGTGCCTAGAGCATAGGTTATGATTCTGTGCATGGGATCATGATCCTGTGTGATACTTCAAATAATTTGCATGTCCGTGACGCTGGCTGAGGTAATGGAGCTGTATTTAAGACCACATTCATACCTGCAGCGACACACAGATTTTGTCTCCCACAAGCCAAAATCTGCGTGGAGTTTGGCTGTTGTCAAAGCCCCTCCCCCCTTCCGTGGCTTTGCCAGAGATCATCCAGAAGAGTACAGAGCAGGGAAATCCAGCTGTGTACTCTTCCACAAAGCTGCGTGAGGGCACTTCAGACTGGCCAAACTCTGCGCAGATTTTGTCTCTCGCTGTTTTCCTGGAGCAAAAATCTGTGTGGGGCCCACCACATGCGTGAATGTGGTATAAGTCTTTAAATGGGGGACACACAGGTAAAAGGTAGGCCTAAAACAACAAATTACAGTGAATGCTGTATCCATTGGAAACAGGTCATTCACCTTTATTTGTACGAAGCAGAAACTTACCAACTTTTCTGCTGTTTTCACCATTTGTTGTTATTTTTTGTGAGTTGAACAGAGCCTCACAGGGCCAATTCCAAGTCCTATGTGCACCCCATGCCCACCCCTAGGGGCTGTAGAGATGTGTAAGTGCCAGGAAATAGCTAATGATTGCCATAAAAGTGCCATACAAGTGCTGTAAAACTGTCATAAAAGTCCCAAAAAGTGACGGAAAATGGCAGAAAGTGACAAAATTGATGGGAAATGGCAGAAATCACAGGCACCAATACCGATAATGGCAGAAGCGGAGAAATCACCGTAGACTGACCAAGTATCGAAGAACACTCGCAAGTGCTCCCAAAAGGTCAGTGTTCCTCTGCAGAACAGGAACATTTGCTCATCTCAGTGCTAGTAAAAGGCTGGGAAGCCACTGGTCTAGAAAGTTGTTTCCACTTGAGGCAGCTGCATGATAATGGTATTACAATTGTCCCCGCTCTATGCAGTCATTTGGCGAGGTCATGAGACGGTATGGGGTGCAGTGTCATCAATATGCTGATGATACCCAACTCTACCTCTCATTTTCATCTGACCCAGACCCAGCAGTCTTGGTGCTTACCCGATGGCTGGCAGCTGTTGGGGATTTGATGAGGGCGAGCCGACTGAAGTTGAATCCCAACAAGACAGCTGTGATGGTGGTGGGAAGGGCAGTGGATGTGGCGGTTCCCATCATTGATGGGGTCTGCCCTCCGCTGGTATCCCAGGTCCATAGTCTGGACATGTTCCTCGATCCGCAGCTCCACCTGGATCTCCAGGTGGGAGCTGTGGCAAGAAATGCGTTTCGCCAATTACATCTGGTAGGATGGCTTCAGCAGTATGTTTCAGATAGTGATATGGCCATCATCATCCATGCTTTCATTACCTCAAGATTGGACTACTGCAACACACTCTACGTGGGGCTACCTATGGTGACGGTCTGGAGACTGCAGCTAGTGCAGATTACTGCAGCCCCTCTCCTTAAGGGGATGGGTCGCCATGAGCACATTACACTGGCTGCCCTATACTCTTCCGGGTCCGATTCAGGGTATTGGTTTTGGCCTATAAAGCCCTATACGGCCTTGGCCCGACTTACCTGTAGGACCGCCTCACTCTCCATGCTATGGAGCAGCCCCTGCGGTCCACTGGAGACACCCTTCTGGAGGGCCCTCATGTGGCCGGGGGGGGGGGTACTATGAAGAGAGCATTCTCGGTGGCCACACCTAGGCTGTGGAACTCCCTTCAGGTGAAAACCTGGCTGTTCTGCCTGGCTTTTGGTGAGGGAGATGGGGTGTAGGGTGGGATGAGGAGGGGGTTGGTTTTGGTTTCGTGCCTTCTCTTTTTATTGTATTTTGTTGTAATTTTTTGTTTTATTGACTTTTTGTGTTTTAATGTTGTAAGCCGACCCAGGCTGCTTGGAGCAGGAGGGGCGGGGTAGTAAATGATTTTATTTATAAATAAATAAATAGATAATTGTCTCCTATCTATGCTTATGATATCCACTTTTCAGTCAATTATCACTTTAAACTTTGCCTTCTGCATTGCTGCGTGCCTAACTGCTGTGCCGATTTCCTAACTGTATGCATACCTCCCAACATTTCCAGTGGCCAGAGGGACAAGCTTCACCCCCTTGGCCAATTAGCTCCACTCCCCACGCACTTACATGTGTACATATGTCACTTTTTATAATTTGTGGGGTTTGGGTCACATGGGCTATTGCTCCCCACCACTAGTCTGAGTAATTTGAGTAAGCTTTCCCGAGCTCTTCACTCTTCCAGATTGTTTGCTGATGTTCCTTCTAGGGGTGTGAAAAAGAAACCCATTTCAGATTTTGGCATTTCAGAATTTTTTCGGAATTCCGGAATTCAGAATTTCAGAATCAATCAGAGACGGAAGTTCCGATTCCGATGTTGACTGGAAATTGAAGTTCCGATTCCAGTTTAGTCAGTCCGAAAATGGAAATTCCTCTGGACTGTGTGTGGTGGCTGATTGTGAGAGAGTGTGAGAGGGGCTATGTTTTTGTGCTGTAAGTGCGTGATAAGATTAACTGTTGTGTTTGCTTGTGACATGTTCTTTGCTTGTGTGTGCTTCAGGTACAGTGGAATGACAACTCATGGGAGCTGAATGAAGGCACCAGTGCTTTAATGAAGCCTCCTGGAACTGGAATGACAGCTTCAGGTGCAGTCGAATAACAGTCCCCTGGGATAGGAATAAAGGGGGGTAGGGTAGGGTAGGGACTAAGGAGGGGATGAGTAATGGGATTAGGTTAGAGGGGGGAAAGGGTTATGTAATGTGTGTGGATGGGTGCTGAGGTGTGAAGGTTTGAGGAAGGAATCAACACTGAGGCCTAGCGTAATTTGCTATAGAAGTTCTGAAAGCGCCACCTGACAAGTCAGACACTAGCCCAGAACAAGAGGAAAAAGACTGGCTGTGACAATATAAAGCTTCACAGTGCCCTCCCCCAGTCCTTTTGATTGGATCCGAGAGGCTGGTGCCTAAGCAATCACAGCGTGCCATGCAAGTGTCAGTGGAAAATACTTAACTTGATGCTCATCGGCCAGCATAGACACCAATCAATTCTCCTGACTCAGTGCTCTCTACTTCCCCCCTCCTCTCCCAGGACTTGTTTACCACATTTTTCCCTCCCAAAAGGCTGCCTCTGCAGACAATTCTGAAGTAATTCCAAATTCCGAACTTATTTCTGAAATTCCGATTTTGGAATTAGTTCTGAATTCCAAAATCGAAAATTTCGGTTTTGGAATAATATTTCCAAAGCCGAAATGCACATCCCTAGCTCCCTCTACTGTCCTATCCTTCCCTTCTCCCCTAGAATCAAGCTACGCATGTAGACTTCTCAACTTCATGAATATCTCTCTCTTTGGTCCTCTCCCCTAATCTCCCTTCCCTGCCCCAGATTACTGTAAGCCCCTCAGGGCAGGAACCTGCCTCTGACTCATGATTGTTGAACAATAGGCATATTGTTGGTGCCATATAAATAAGAGCAGACTGCAGACTAGTCAGAGGGCTAGTTTCTGCAATCCCTACTTGTGCATAATAGTGCCCTACTTTGCAAACTGTCTCGTTTGTGTGTGCCCCATGACTCCCACTGAATTGAATGGAACACACACCAGCATGAAGGGCTAGTGCCATCACCGAACAACTGAAGGATTATTATTAATGACTATTATTGTTTGTATAGCACCTTCAGAGTTCAAAATGCGTTACAATCCTTATCTAGTACACCCGCTCAAGAATCCAGTGAGGTAGGTTATTACTATTCCCATTTTACAGATGGGGAGCCAAGGCGGAGAGACAGCCATTTGCCCAAGGCTACCCTGAGTCCTTATGGATAAAATGGGATTTGAACCCTGGTCTCCCAGGTACAAGTCCAACACCTTATCCACTAGGCCTCACACACCTACTACAGCCATAATCAGTGACAATGTCAATAATGCATACAATAATGAAATCAATGGTAACAGTCCCTGTTTTCTACTTGTTTCCATACAGAATTGGTTATACTTGAAAAACGATACAAAAGATACTATTCTCTTTCAGCAAATGTCACCACAAAATGGGTAGAAAGGAACTGGCAAAAGCAGATTGGAAAATCTATGCACACACAGCATGGTCAGATATCACAGCCCATAGCAAAATGTCCTATCTATCCATGTTGAGCACTAGGCAAGTCAGCCTGGGATAGTGGGTGACTGGGATATTGTTGTGTATTGTCAGAACAGGCTGAAGATTTTAGCTTCTTCATTTGGTGCAGGTAACAGACACAATTACAGGGAAAGCTATGTTGACAAACAAAAAAGGTTTATAATATTCTCTGCCTGTGTTACCATAGCTCCTAGAGGCGGCAGAGAACTAGAGCAAGTAAACAAACCAGGCCTAGAATGTAGACAAGGGTTCCAAATGATATAAAAGTGCAGTGAAACTTGGGTTCATGTGACATACCAAGAATGTAAAAGAACTGCTGTCTCCACAAATATCACAGTGAAAACTGTCACTTAGTACGCAGATTTGCCTTGTAGCATTTAGCCTTCGCGGTGTTGCCTGGAATAGAGTGGTTATGAAAGAGGGTCTTTGAAGAGATTTTAGATACAGTTGTTATCAAAGCCTAAGTAATTGCCCATTTACCTTAGAGTGAAGGAAAGGGGTTTTTTATGTAGGGAAATTGACTGATTACAAAAGCACTCTCAACAAAAAGGAAATGGCAAGTCTTTCAAGCCTGAGTCAGTTGGAATGATTCAGGTGGTGTGCAACTAAACAATATTTAGTGTGTATTACAGAGACCTAGCTAGACAATGAATTGGGCCCTATTCTGGCCGATCTTGTTCCGGCTGGGTTCTCTGTGCAGCATCAGCCTCGGCTGGAGGGACGGGGGGAGGGGGCAGGGGGGCGGTGTAGCTATTGTTATCAAGGATGCATTGTCTTTTAGGAGGTATCCGGTGCAGGCTCCACCAGGTGTTGAGTGCCTCCATCTTGTGTTGGATTTGGCCGGGGACAGATTAGGGATGCTGCTGGTGTACCGTGCACCCAATTGCCCGGCGGCATCCCTACATCCTCTTGCTGATTTGGTGTCTGATGTGATCCTCCGGACCCCAAAATTAGTGGTCCTGGGGGATTTTAACATCCACACTGACACCAATCTTGGAGGAGCGAGGTATGAGTTCATGGTCTCCATGACAACCATCTGTGGCCCCATACATGAGGAGGGACATACACTGGATTTGGTTTTCTGCACCGGCCTTGAGGCCTTCTGCACCGGTCAGTTAGTAGTAGTGGTGGGACCCCGGGCCCATTACCGGTTACCGGATTTACCGGTTACCGGTTCTACGAAAACCGGATTCCCGGATTAAATCCGGTATACCGGTACCGGTTTTATTTCATTGGTTTCAATGGGGCGCTGTGTCCCCATTGAAACCAATGAAATA
>QEPC01011608.1:6370838-6407518 GCA_003113815.1 Sphenodon punctatus | reverse complement strand
AGTTTGTTGGTGAAGCTACTAGGGATGCTGGTCTGGATGTGTCTGATTTGGTGGCAATGCATCCCTGAAACTGGCCAATTTTTTTTTTAAAAGGCCTGTGTGCTTGCACAGGTGTTTGGCTGCCGGGGATGCCTTTGGGGGCTTGTGGGAATGGTTTGGTTTGTTTATGTGTGGTTTTCTGGTTTTACATGGGTTTTGTTCACTTGATGATGTGGAGTGTTAAATACTAATTCCCCCCCTCCCGAAACACACACGCAACAGAGGGTGAGGGGGAATTAGTATTTAATGTCCCGTGATTCAATTGAGGTTTTTAAATCATGAGATGTAACAGTTAGTCTGGTGATCGGTGTTCAAAATCCTAGAAATGTGATGTTTGTGATAAAATTGAGGTTTTAAAATCGTGAGATTTAACTGTTAGTCTGGTGATCTGCCTGCTTTTAAACCTGGCAGAGGAGGTGAATATAACCTGACTAACTGAAATTGCTGGATTAAGTAATGTAATGTCCATCCAATGTTAATCCTGGGAACTCCTTGCTTCTGATTGGGTTATGCCCCTAGGCCCACCAACCTTACTATCCCAGTGCCCCTCCAACATCAAAACCCACCAGCCGCCCCTGCACCAAAGGTGTAATCATTGCAATGACGTCAGAACGGCACCCTAACCATCCAAAACTGTGTGTTCCCTTTGCCTTTTTATGAGAGATACAAGGGTTTATAGAATCATAGGCAGGGACTTGCATTCACTGTTTTTTCCCATTGGCAGCAATGAGGGAAATGCAGTGAACGCAGGATCCTGATCATAGGGATTGGAAAGTACCCCCCCAGTCATACTGCTCCAAGGCAGGATGCACTATACCTAACATATCACAAAAGATGCTTGTCCAGGAGTCCAGGCAGTTTTTGAAAACTTTTGTAGAGTCTTTCTTCTCTACTCTAGTGCATCCAGGACTGCTCTGAAGCTTCCTTAGTCTGACACAGCATTTACTTGGGATGCATTTGACATCCAGAAAGAAAGCACTATACTGGAGAACACACAGCAACATTTCAGGGACTTAACAGGTATGCTGCTAGGCTCATTGCTAATGCTTCCACACTGACCTTAAAAAGATGAAGGAAATTAAAAGAACTGAGGGGGCAGGATGGCTTTAACATAACAAAATCACTATACTGACTAACTAAAGTACATCAAAGTCCTGGGAGACAGTTGACTCAATGCAAACAGGAGCCAAACCATGGTGGTCCTTTTTTTATCACAGGATCAAGTTCAGCTGTTTAATCTCCAAAGCAGCAAGAATATTTTCTAACATTCTGTACACTCTTGCCGGAAACACTGTCCCAGGCTTTGGAAACTCTGGTTTAATGCAAGCTCAGTAGATTCAAATAGGCAGGAGAGGGTAGTTTCAACTTTAAAAAAAATAAAATGCTGGAAACACTATGAATAAAATTACCATCTGTGAGGAAGGCCTGGGCTCTTGCTTTAAAAGTGTCTGAGTTTGTTTTCAACAGATCCAATTATTTCTCTGTAGAATAATTTCCTCGAACCTGTAATTTCAACCAGATACAGTAAGAGGACACACATAATCAACAAAAAGCTTCTCTTGCTGCTACATAAACCCAAGCAGACCCTCTAAGATATTCAACTGTCTCTATACAATGGAAACTAGAAAAAAGAACTCTTCCTCAAGACCTGATTTTTCTCACTCAAACTGCAGTTGCCTCCATTAGTGGAGAGACAGTGAGCTCCATCAACACTTTCCGATTTCAATGGAAGTAAGGGGGGCTCCTGGAGCTGTTCCGGGTGGTGCGGGAGCTGGTCAGTCCGGCCTCCCTCCACCTGGATGGGGACTTGTCCCAGGCCTGCTGTGAGAAATTTGCCACCTACATTGCAGACAAGATCGCTCGGATCCAGAGTGACTTTGACACTGGATTAGGAACAGTGGGAGAAGAGTGCGAGGCTATGGAGGCCCTGTCTGGTCCATCTTCTTGGGATGAGTTTCAGGAAGTGACACCAGTCGATGTGGTGGATGTTCTGGGGTTGGTCAGAGCCACCAGTTGCAAATTAGATCCATGCCCGTCCTGGTTGGTGAAAGCCTCCAGGAAGTCGCTGGGGACGGTGCTGGCAAAGGTAGGGGAGGGGAGATTGTCACCCAGTCTCAAGGAGGCTGTGGTGCGCCCCCTGTTGAAGAAGTCATCTTTAGATGTGGACGCACTTACCAGCTACCGACCTGTCTCTAATCTCCCCTTCTTAGGGAAGATTATTGAACGAGAGGTGGCATGGCAGCTCCAGGGTCATCGGTTTCCTCGATCCTTTTCAGTCTGGGTTCCGCCCTGGCTATGGTACAGAGACGGCCTTGGTGGCCTTGGTGAACGATCTCCGCCGGGAGATGGACGCAGGACATTCAACATTTCTGATTCTGCTAGATCTCTCAGCCGCTTTTGATACCGTGGACCATGGGCTGCTGTTGAGATGACTGCGAGCTCTGGGAGGTCTGGACGGTACTGTCCTTGGGTGCTTCCGTTAATTCCACTCAGAGAGAAGCCAGCAGGTGGTGTTGGGGGATGAAACATCTAGCCCCCAGGCCTTAAACTGTGGCGTTTCACAGGGTTCAATTCTGTCTCCGCTACTGTTTAATGTGTATATGCAGCCCTTGGGGGAGATCGTGAGAGGGTTCGGGGTGCAATGTCACCAATATGCTGATGATACACAGCTGTACCTCTCCTTTTCAACCAACCCAGTACTTGCCATCTCAGTACTTTCCCAGTGTTTGGAGGCCGTGGCGGATTGGATGTGGCAGAGCAGAATGAGGCTCAATCCCGACAAGATGGAGGTAATGATGGTGGGTAGGGTGAGGGAGGTGTTGGTCGCCCTGGTAGGGGGGGTCCGCCCTCCTGTAGTCCAGCAGGTTCGGAGTCTGGGAGTGTTATTGGACCCAGACCTCCGCGTGGATCGACAGGTGAAGGCAGTGGCTAAAGTCACCTTCCACCAGTTGCATCTGGTGCGGAGGCTGCGGCCGTACATTTCCAGGCCCGACCTGGCCACAATCATTCATGCCTTCATCACCTCGAGGCTAGACTACTGTAACGCACTCTATGTGGGGCTTGCCTTGATGCTGGTTCGGAGGTTGCAGCTAGTGCAGAATGTGGCGGCCCACCTCCACATGGACACGGGTCGACGGGAGCACATTACTCCATGCTCCACGCTCTGCACTGGCTGCCTATAGCATACCGAGCCAGATTCAAGGTGTTTGTGTTGGCCTATAAAGCCCTACACAGTCTAGGCCCCTCATATCTTAGGGACCGCCTCACCCTCCGTGCACCAGGACGACCTCTTCGGTCTGCCGGGGGCACCTTCCTGGAGGTCCCCCGTGTAAAACGGGGGGCCACAATGGAAAGGACGTTCTTGGTGGCCGTGCTGCAACTCCCTTCTAGAGGAAGCCCGTCTGGCGCCAAGTCTGCTGGCTTTTCGCCGAGCCTGTAAGACCTGGCTGTTTGCCCAGGCCTTCGGAGGGAATGATGGGAGGATGGGGTGGGAATGTGTTTTATAGAATTTTAAAATGATATTGTTGTTTTTATTTTTAAAAATGTATTGTTGATACTCTGCTTTGTAAGTTGCCCCGAGATGCCATGGCATGAGGGAGTGACTAAAATATGTAAATAAGTAAATAAATAAATCATGGCATAGAAGATGCCCAGCTTCTTACAAATGAGGACCCCAGAGACAGAAACATTCTGGCATAAGTGCAGGATGAAATCCAAAGCAAAAGTGAACTATAAAAAGGAGCCCACCCAAGAGCTGCCTCTGGATTTTTTAGTAGCACAGCTCCATAAATTTGAACCTAGATTTACTTTCCAGAGGCTGTATTTCTACTCATGATAGTGCTGCTTTGAAAGAATGTGCTCTTTTAATTTACTTTCAGCCTACTTAGCCTCAGGGTTTATTGAAGTTACAGCTATTTAAACTGGGTACTGGTGCTGCACATATATAATGCCACCGCAGCATAAACACCTGCCAGCTAAACTGACAGCTTATCAAAGACGCCCCAAGGCACCAATGCCCAAGAGAACTAGGAGCAGTTGATTTGCACTGGAGGCTCACAGGCCAGCTACACAATGTAACTGACATGTACAGTCTGCTGTCTTCCCCAATCACAGCTTGACTCCTCTCCCTGCAAATTCAGGCAATCTAAATCATACACAGCACTCTCTCCATAATCTGTGAACAGTTTCTGACCTACATGAACAAGAATCCAGAAATTGTGTTTTGAGCAATGTATGTAGCCAGACTTATCGATCCTGTTACCCTACAAATACAGGTAAGGAATACAGTACGATATGATCACTAGACTTGCATGGGGAGGTTTGCAAAGACCTAAACACTACAGCAGGTAGCTCCTTAACTCCCAAGGACGTTCAACAGAAGCTAAGCCCCTAATCGGCCAATGGGACAGAAAACGTTCGCCACATAAAATAGACAACCACCATGACTTTAATAGGATGGACACAGAGGCAAACTTATCACTGAACTGACACCAAAGATTAATTTAACTCTGGCCCAATCCCCAAGGCTAGAACATCTTTTTGCCTGACCTCCTTCCTCATTTACTTGAGAAACTGAGTTCTTTTTTTGGCCTCTAAACTCATTCAGCTGCAGGATCAGCTGCTTGGATCCTTTGTCTCCAAGTTACTCAGCTCTTTATCATCATCTACTGTCACCCCGCAGCCTTCCATTGTCATTTGCCAATATGTCTTTCCATTGCCTTTTCAATCCTACTCTGCTTTTTTCCTCCTCCACCTACATCTCCATCACTCTTCTCACTATATTCCCTTCTTCTGATCTCAGCATATGAGCATTATGATTTCGAATCTGGCATTCTCTCTGATGTGCCTCACTCCTCATCACTTTCCATTATCATTTCCGAGTGTCTCTCTCTCTCTCTCTCTCTCTCTCTCTCTCTGATTTGCAGCAATATCCTTCTTCACATCCTCATTCCTATGTACATGAGTGGCTTTTGGCCTGACCTAAAGCCTCTGAGTGCTCTCATGGACTTCAGTGGGCTTTGGCTTGCTAACAAGCCTTGTTAACAATATATTGCTGAATCCAAGAACAAAGAGTATCTTCTGATTTTGTTAAATACGGAACAGCACCCTTAAGATGCAGAACAAGCACTGCAAACTTCCACGGTATCGAGGTTTTACAAATCTGGTTTAAAAAAATAATGCACAAGCCGCCAGGCACCGCTGTTTTTAATGGCGGCAGGTGTATTTCGGTGCATGTAAAACACTGTTCACACGACTTTTTAGAGAACGCTAGATTCCTCTGCTCGTCTAAAAACGCTCTAAGAGTCCTGTAGGATTGAAACCTTTGTTTTTAGACTTCAGGGCTGAGATACCTCAATGGACTCAAGTTGGGCAGATTCCAATGTCAATGTAGTTCAGTGTAGGCTCAATTGTGTCTGTGCAGAGCCCCACTTACATATACATCCACCCACATGAAACTCATTGCAGAATTAAAGCTCAGATCTTTATTTATTTATTTATTATTCAATTTATTTGTCGCAGCCGCTGCCTCCTGCACAGCAGCTCAGGGTGGTTCACATCATCTTAAAAACAATATACTATACTAAAAATGTTAAAAAACAATAAAACCCACAAAGCATAAAAACCAAACATCACCACCACACCCAGCCCCCCACCCATTACCCATCTCCCTCATCAAAAGCCCAATGGAACAGTCACATCTTACATTATCTTCAGAAGGGAAGGAGGTCCGGGGATAGGTGGACCTCCATTGGGAGGGAGTTCCACAACCGCGGTGCGGCCACAGAGAACGCCCTCCCCATAGTAGCCACCCAGGGGGGAGGAGTGTCTGCAGCTGTGGGGGAAGGGAGGAGAAAGAGACTCCCTGTGTTCTGCTGGTGCCTGGAGCTTATTGGCTGTTTCTCCCCCTTGCAGGTACTAATACAAGGGCTGGGACACCCTTTGGGCGTCAGCCCTTGGGCGACACCAAAGGGTGTTGCCCGTTGGTGGGGATGTGAGTGGGCGTGGGCGCCCCCCCCCCCTTTGAAGTTATCTGCGGGGAAGCAAAGACCTACAGCCAGTTTGTGGCCGCGCCCCGGAGCAGGAGTGTGACATTCCTTTTTGTGGAGCTGCAGAGGCTGAGCGGAGAGGAGCCCGGAGCCAAGCCAGGGCTGAGGAAATTGACTGCACCTTGCCATGATTGAGACGGGGGTGGAGCTTTCTGCAGGGCTATTTGTGTGTCCTGGGAGCCCACAGTGCCTTGGGCTGCCCACAGTGGACTAAGGACCGCGCGAACAAGGGCGCGCACCCTTAGGCGCACCCTTTGGAGCAACCAGGAGTAGAGCAGCCAGGGCCTATACTGGTAGGAAATAGTAACCCTAGTTTAGATATTTAAATTGGGGGATGTGGGTCCCTAGAAATCTAAAAGGGATCATTAAGTATTGATTGATCTTAGCCCATTGAGAAAGCAGGGGGTCAAATCTCCGTATATGAACTCTGGTTTATACTGTATCCTGAAAGCTGGAGTAAGCTGGGCTGTAAAATGGCTAGCCAGAAACGTTTAAGAAAAGATATAGCTTCAGTATCCCCCCCAGGTCCAAATACGGCTAAGCAGAGATGGATAGATATGTATATCTCTGAGAAAGCTGAGTTATGCCCTATAAGGGATAAATCTGTGACTAGGATAAGTGGGATTTCTATGCAATCGGAATCCCGTTTTACCATGAGGGGAAATGATAATGGGATTAAATCCAATTCGTTAGAGGAAGGGGCTAAGGCAGTAGAAGAATATGAAAAGATTACCTTTTTAGAACAGAGGGATGATGGGTTTCTAGATCTACTTGGCGATTTAGCCATAATAACTTCTCATACAATGAGAGTATTGATAACAAAATTGAATAATATTGAAGAGAAATGTTCGGTCGCGACCCAGGTCCTTGCTTTACCTGACAAACAGCAACCGTTGGGGGTGACCATGGATGTCCAGACTATTACTCCCCATAAAAGAGGGTCCAGGGAAAAGGGGATGATAGTAGATCCGGCCCCAAAAGAATTGGCTCTATTGGATAGTCACAGAAGTTTTAAGTATGCCCCTCTAGCGCTATTATTTATAGTGTTGCCACTTCCTTCAGGAACCCTCCCTTTTTGGAATACGCCCCGGGATGTGGCAGAGCATTTGAGAATCCTACTGAATGATACAGTCTCCAGGAGTGATATTCTGGAAATTGAGCATATTCCTAACACTAAGAAAAGGTGGATCTTACAGATCACCTTTCGTTCGGTGTGTTTGGTAGAGTTAATCTTAGAAAGTAAAGCGATATTAAATAGTCGAGAGGTCTACGTGTCTAGAATACTGCTGGCAAATGATAAAGAAATAGAGCAGTCAGAGAATGAAAGTAAGGAAAAAGGAACTAGAATGAAAATGAGGGGAACATCTAAAGAGGGCCAGTCTCAGAAGGAAATCCAGACAGGTTTGGTACCGGAAAATGTTAAAGAAACAAAGGAATCTGTGTGTGAGAGTCAAAGAACAGGGACCAGGAAGAAATTGGGGGTTAAGTTAAGAGAGAGGCAGAGATTGAGGGAACTGCAGGAAGGACCATTGTTGGTAGACAACAAAGTAACAAAGGAAGTAGTATATAAAAGTCAAGGAAAACAGATCAAGGAGATAGTGGGGGATACATCTAGGGAGGAGTGGAGGGTGAAGGAAACCCAGATGAGGCCAGTTCTAGCAGAACAGGGAGGCTTACCCATGGAAGTTCAAGAGGCTGGGCAGAGGGGGGCAGCCCGAAGTGTGATACATAGTAACGCTAAACAAAGTGAGCAACTGGGGGGTGTTACAAGCCCAGATAAGAGATCTCTAAATACGAATCTTGATAAGATTTGTATTGGGTTAGACAAGTTCTGTTTAAGACTAGAGGAAGCAAAAAGAACAAGGTCAAGGACAAGGGCAAAATTGGTTAGACATCATAATAGGGTGCAAGGTCCAAATGAGACAAGGATCTCTGTTTCCTCTCAGTCTCGGATTGAAGTCGAACACCCTACAGCCACCTCCACCCCACGTGCAGAGAGATACTCTCCCAATCTATCATCAAGGAATGGTATTGGTGGCCAGGGAGGAATTCAGGAGAAAAGTGGGGTTGGAAATAGACCATCGGTCCCAAATTTAGCATTACAAGAGCAGGATTTGGTACCGGTTTCTCCTATGCCTCAGGTGGTGGCAACTGGTTTATCCCCTATCCGGGAGAGTCGTTTACTCCCAGGGGTGTTTTCCTTTAAGGACAGGAAGAAGGACAGAGAAAGGGAATTGAGGAATTCCTTTCCGCCACATCTTTATAATCAAACTCAATGATTAGATATACAGGACTCTACCCGACTATCAATTTTATCATGGAACATAGAGGGGATTAGAACAAAGATATGGGATCTAGAATTTTTGGATTCTATTAGGACTGCCCATATTGTTCTCTTACAAGAGACATGGGCTGTTCAAGACTTTGTGGTACAGGGTTTTAGGACTTATAATATCTTTGCCCACCCCTCAGGGGTTGGGGGCAGGCCCCATGGGGGTGTAGCAGTTCTTGTTGCATTGGACCTAAAGAACTCCCCGAAGCTTTTGGATTCTGTTCCTCCCTTCTTTGGTCTATGGTATGTAAGGATTGATAAGAACCAAGGGAGGGAAAGCCTTTGCTATCGAGGGAAAGCCTTTAGATAGTTTGATAAGGTAGTAGGTAGTATAAATTGCTGGGGGATGACAAGGTATTTATGCTTTCATGATAAGTTTGTTTGCCTTAGATACTTTTATTGTTATTGTAGCCAAAGTTTTAAACTTGGTTTTATACTAATTGCGAATGGCCTTAGTATATTTGAATTGATACATTTAATTTTGTGTGTAGATTAGTGTTTTCATTGTAATATGTTCGTGAAGAAATTGGGAAATATCATACTATGCGCATATTGCATATATTTTGAGTCTTTGGATGTAGATGATGTTTTCGTTATTTGTATTTTAATAGTTAAATTATTTATGACCTATGGTCAACAATAAAGTTTAATCAATCACACGTAGCCACCCAGGATACCTGGGGGACCTCGAGGAGGGTGCTCCCGGCTGACCGCAGAGGTCAATCCAAAACCCAGAGGCTGAGGCAATCCTGCAGGCAGGCAGAGCCCAGGCCATTTAGGGCTTTATAGGTCAAAACCAGCACCTTGAATTGGGCCCAGAAGACTATCGGCAGCCAGTGCAGAGAACAGAGCATTGGTGTAATCTTCTCACAACAACCCGTCCCCATAAGGAGACGGGCCACCACAGTCTGCATCAACTGCAGTCTCCACATCATCACCAATGGAACCCCCACATAGAGCGCATTACAGTAGTCTAGTCTTGATGAGATAAAAGCATGGATGATGGTGGCAAGGTCCGAGTCTGAGACATAAGGCCTAAGCCGTCACACACCATATGTAATTGGCGAAATACTCCCTTCACCTCAGCCACGACCTGGACATCAAGGCAGAGCTGCAGGTACAGGAGCACCCCCAGACTACGAACCTGAGGAACCAACAGAGGGCAGACGCCATCGATGATGGGTGCCACCACTCCCTCAGCTCCTCCCACCAGCATCACCTCCGTCTTGTTGGGATTCAGTTTCAGATGGCTTGCTCTCATCCAGTCCCCCACAGCTGTCAGACATCGGGTAAGCACCAAGACTGCCAGGCTTGGGTCAGCTGAAAAAGAAAGGTACAGTTGGGTGTCATCAGCATATTGATGACACTGCACACCAAACCCTCTGATGACCTCACTCGAAGACTGCATGTGCACGTTGAACAGGAGAGGGGACAAAATAGAACCTTGCGTGACTCTACACGTGAGGTCCCGGGAAGAAGATGAACAATCACCCAGCACCACATATTGAGTTCTCCCAGCCAGGAAGGAACTGAACCATTCAAGAACAGTTCAGCCCACCCCAGCTTGGTTCTTCAACCAAGTCACCAACAACTCATGGTCAACAGTATCAAATGCAGCCGAGAGATCTAATAGGATCAACAGGGTCAACCGACCCTGGTCCAGCTCATGGTAGAGGTCATCGGCCAAGGTCACAAATGCAGTCTCAATGCCATAACCCAGACAAAAAACAGACTGCGAGGGATCTAAAAAGCTCATCTGATTGAGATACCCCTGAAGCTTCCGGGCCACTACCGATAGCTGGCCATGGAATCAATGTCAAGTGATGGTTTTTGAGCAGAGGCCACACCACCGCCTCCTTGAGGCAGTCCGGCACTCTGCCCTCCCAAAGAGAGGCATTAACTATCCCAGCCAGCAATGGCCCCAATGTCTCCCAGCTGACCTTAACCAGCAAGGACGGGCAAGGGTCCAGTCCTCAACAGGTGGCCCTACAGCCCCAAGGACATCCTTCACATCAGAGGACAACACCCACTTGAATTAGATATATCTTAAATGAGATATAGTGAGTCAATGGGCTAGTTCACCGCCATGTTTATAAAATCAAGCTCTTAGTGCCTCCTTGTTTGATTCAAGAAGGTTAGATGGTGTTGAAAACTGAATGTGTTCTTTTAAAAAAAAAAAAAAAAATCTCTGAAAAGTTTTAGAAAACTGAGTTAATCTGACCTAAAAATAGTTCATTATTTAGCAGGAAGTGTGCATATGCTTTATTGTCTCATGCATGCCGAGATGCGCACACATTTGTGAATTAATGTACTGTCACTAAGACAGCTTTCCATGGCTCTGACCACTTTCTCACATTACCTGGGTGGGGAAGGACTTCTGTGAGGGCAATCGCAGCTCTGTTCTCACAGGAATGAGTGCATGTGCTATTCTGCTTTTTCTCACGCAAGAAAACCCATGATTGTAAGAGTTACATTGGGGAACTGGTCATGCGCAAGTGTTCTTATGGAAGAAAAGTGGAATAGCGCATTCCTATGTGAGAATTCCTGTGAGAACGGAACTGCGATTGTCCTCATAGAAGCTCCCCCCCAGGTAACGTGCGAACGCAACTTCCGTTACCACATTTGTATTACTGCCCTCTTAAAATATGCCATGACAGATTCAAAATGTGTTCACCAGTACAACGACACGTATGCACTCCATAGCAAAACCATGCAGTGTTGTTAGTAAGTTGCAGTGGAAATATTTTCTTTATATAATGTGGACATACAGAAGACTGATCATACAGTCATTAACTTGCTTCAGTTTCAGACTACTTACTTATTCACGTAGTCACATTACAGGATGATAATGGGTAAGTGGATTAGATCAATGGATATTATTTATTATTTAAATAGCGCCGGCAATGTACCTGGTGCAGTGCTATACAATCAATAAAGACAGGTCCCTATTCCAAGGGGCTTACAATCTAGGAAAGACAAGGAAGAGGGGAACAAAGGGAGGGGCGGGGATACATTTGTGAAGTTCAGAAATCGCAGGTGCACATACTAAGCTTAGGGGACCTGAGTGAAGGATGGAAGAGGAGGTATCATGATGACTCTCTGGGGATGAGGAGCTAGGGAAAGCCTGTTGGAAAAGAAAGGTTTTCAGGAGGAATTTGAAGGCTGGAAGGGAAACAGTAGACCGAATATATTCAGGAAGGGAGTTCCAGGCATGTTCATTACCTTCTTTCTTCCTTGGTTTCACAGGAAACAGTTGTACGTGCTCCACTTTCCATATTGAGTTTTTGTACTTTAGCATAAGGAGTGTCTAGGTCACTTCATATGGGCAGTTATTTACAAATAGCTGAGGTTTTCTCCTTACTATCATATCAATCACTGTCAATTTTGCACCAATTCTTTTAATTTCTAACATGATCCTGCCAGCTTACAACAAGCAACGGATATTTATATTATATTATTATTATTATTATTATTATTGCAAAAGCTTGATTGCCCGCCTACTTAAGATGCAATGGCAGAACCCACAAAACAGCGCCCATCAGTACGAGGTCTTGAATATAGCCAGGGCCTACACCATTCAGGGTAAAAAAACCAAGCAGCAGGTAGGAAGATAATATGTTTATATAATTTTTTTAAATCATGTGTTATACAAAAATACAATGACTGGGCTCCACTGTAATCACGTCTAAAAATCAAATATTCATATATAAGAAAAATAGATAAAGCATCCATAGACTGCTATATACACTCACAGTCTTTTAAAATATGTCAAGTACATAGCAAATGAGCAACAAAGCTTAATGCAAACACATTGAATACCCAAACGCCTTTCAGGGAAAACTTCCCTTCTTCAGTGGGATATCTGTACATGCACGTAATGTCTGATGGAAAAGAACGCAAAGAAATGTTGAATTAATGTCAGAGGAAGGCATACCTAAATACTGGATCGTTATATTGGTAATTTTTATATATATATATTTTAGAGCCTTACCCACAGTAGCCTCTTAGAGCACACTTATCATACACTGCTGCTCAGTCATTTAAATCTTGGGGATAAAGTCGTAACATTAAGAAGGTTCTATTTTTATTTTGTTGTAACTTCATATTTTTTGTTTATGTCTCTATGGCTACTTCAGCATAATATATTACCTTCTAGGCAACTCATGTTCTAAATTAAAATAAGTTCCTAATGAAAGAACTCCCCAAGAACATTCAAATACTTATTCCACAGTGGTAATATTTATCTCCATTGAGTAAATCTCCCTGAAGGATATTATTATACCATCCCTAATTATTGTATCAATAACAGACTAACAAATGAAAATTATTAAAGAACTAACCAATAATGGTTAGCCTATCTCCATTACATTGTGCGCATCCCAACTTCTCAAGTTCATTTCCTTAAAAAAAGCTGGAACATACAAACCTTCCCAAATGGGGAAATGGATAATGAAAATGCCACAGACAGCCAAGTCTTCTGCTGGGAGCACTGTGACTTATAAATCAAGTCTCCAACCACTCCTTCTCACTGATCAAATGACCAACACCTGATCAGTGAGTGATACCACACATTACTCATTTAAATAATTCAATAAATCAAGCCCCAATAAGTATAAAGAGAAGAGGAAATGCTCAGGGAATATAATGATCCAATCCACTGGGATCTAATACAATAATTAACCTACATACAGATGAAGGACCCCACATAAACAATCATGAAGTGATCTTCAAAAGCAAATATATTGTCCATTTCTCATTTCTCCCTTAGTCTTCTCAAATGATTCACTGACAAAGTTGTATGAGCTATATCAAGTTGGGATGTATGATGTATCCTTCCACCGCTGCACGTCCTCTTGGTCCTGATGGTCTACCATGATTGCATCCTGAGGCAGCATGTGGAAGCTTGCTGGAGACTGATGGAATCTATATAACATTGTCTCTTGAAGATTGCTAATGCATTATACAGAGTATGAATGTATATACAAAACAACTAACCCTACTACAAAATCTCTGCACAGAATGATACAAATATAAACATTACTAGATATACAAAACTATAAGTCAATAAAAGGGACTGACAAACATTAAGCTATAATGAAACAATAACTTTTAATTCAAACAGACAGACCACTTGTTATCCTCATTAAGCCCATTGGGGGCAAAGGAATTCAGTTTGTGAATCCAGATCACCTCTCTTATGTGTAGCTGTTTTATGTTCCTCTGATGCAGAGATAAAACTTCAATACACAGAAATTTCAGATCTTCAACTTTACGTCCATTATCAATAAAATGAGAAACTAGAGGTTCTTTGAAAACACTCCTAATATCACTACAATGTTTGCTGATTCGGATTTTGACTGATCTTGAAGTACATCCAACATAAAAAAATTTACAGAGCTGTTTTTACAGGAGGGGCGGGGTATAAAGTGATAAAAAAAAAATTTAAAATTAAAAATAAATTAAATTGCACGGGTAAGTATGAGATAAATCACAAAATCAGTTTGGCACATAGAAAATGCTGAAGTCTATATCTCCTCTTAGTTATGGGGTGCATGAACACTTTAGTGGGCACATTATGTGCCCAGAGGTTGTCTTTTTGGAGGCTAGGAGGGATTTTTACAGTATTATGGGATTGTCTCTTCCCTCCCCCCTCCTTTTTGTGGTACCTAACTGTTCAGAGCCCAGAAAACCAGCAGTGCAATATTATATTATATAATAATATAAATTTTAAATAGAGTTATATTTATATATGTTATTTTATAGCATAAAAATGTATATGTTACACTATTATACAATTCACTATTATACAGTTCTATAGCCATAGACAGTGTCTATGTTGAGTCACCGTAAGTAAAGTCTAATATTACCAAAAATGAGGTTATGGTTCTAAGGGGCTTCTCAAGTTCATTTCCTGCTCGGTTTGTGCTGAAGCCTTGCATTGCACACAAAGGCTGTAGAACTGTGTAAAAGTGTAGCAGTCATTATTCTTGTCCATTCCTGGTGCCATACACAAACTCGCCTATAATATGTTCCCATCAATTGTCGTCATCTCCAATCTTCCTGTTGCGGTTGTCAGTCACCACCCCAGGAGGCTTTCCTTGGGACGCTACATAAGCATTCCTCAACTGGGACACAGAATAGTTTGACTTCTGATTTTCTTTGTCAACATCCATTGTAGGAACATTGTACAAAAAATAACCAGGGTTCCTGTGCCACGGATTACCACAGCTTTGCTAAACTTTTGGTTATCAGCATTTGGGCATCACAAAAAACACCATTAGCTTGCAATCTTAAAGCACAGGTGGGCAAAGCTCAGGCCCAGGGACCCATGTGGTCCATGGCTTGTTTTTATTTGGCCCTCTTCCAGTTCCTGGATCCTGTCCTGGATCCAATTCTGAACCCTAATCATTGAAAAAACGAGCTCAAGTTAAGTAAGCAGAGACGAGGGCATGCACACAAGGATAGGGGAGAGATCCAAGGCACAGATCCACAATTTGAAACCTCCTCTTCCTGAGCACTAGAGGTGGGACCCCGGGCCCATTACCGGCTACCGGATTTACCGGTTACCGGTTCTCTGAAAACCGGATTCCCGGATTAAATCCGGTATACCGGTACCGGATTTATTTCATTGATTTCAATGGGGCGCTGTGTCCCCATTGAAATCAATGAAATAAATTAATTCCCTCCCCCTCCCAGGCTGCGCGGGTGGAAGGGGGGACACCCCCCACCCACCCTGCCCAGCCTGGATTTTTGTTTAAAAAAAGACTCAGAGGCGAGCCCACCCCCCAGCACCAGCGGCCGCGGCGTCCCCGCAGCCGCCGGTAAGTATGACCCGATCCCTGGGGGGGGTGTTTAACACCCCCCCAACCCCCCAGGGATCACCCCTACTAAAGTTCAGTGCGCTTACCTTGCGGAGCTCCGGCGGCGGCGGCGGGCGGTCCGGCGGCCTCAGCGCCGGCTGTGGCTGCCGGCGTCAGAGACGCTCTAGGCCTTCCGGGGAAACCCGGAAGTTCCCCGGAAGGCCTAGAGCGTCTCTGACGCCGGCAGCCACAGCCGGCGCTGAGGCCGCCGGACCGCCCGCCGCCGCCGCAGCTCCGCAAGGTAAGCGCACTGAACTTTAGTAGGGGTGATCCCTGGGGGGTTGGGGGGGTGTTAAACACCCCCCCCAGGGATCGGGTCATACTTACCGGCGGCTGCGGGGACGCCGCGGCCGCTGGTGCTGGGGGGTGGGCTCGCCTCTGAGTCTTTTTTTAAACAAAAATCCAGGCTGGGCAGGGTGGGTGGGGGGTGTCCCCCCTTCCACCCGCGCAGCCTGGACTCGGGGAGGGTTTGTTTTTTTAAACTTTTTTGCTGGGGCTTTAAGTTTTTTACATTGCAGCCATTTTTAAATGGCTGCAATGTAAAAAAATCCGGTACCCGGAATCCGGTACCCGGACCGGATTACCAGGTCGAATCCGATAATGCCGGTACGCCCGGTACCGGCATTATCGGATACCGGATTTACCAGTTTTCCCGCCCCTACTGAGCACACTCCTTTAGCACTCCTGCCCCAGCTTCTGTACAGCCCATGGAACTTATACTAATTTTCAAAGAGGCCTCTGGGTTCCCCAACCCTGCCTTAAAATAACACTGTGGTGCTGCTGCGTGATCCCTGGGAGGAGGCTGTAATGCCGTAATGCATGCACTTGGATAGCACTTTGTGTTTTGAGAATGCATGCCATGTTGGTCCTGAGCATGAGACACAGAAGAGGCAAAATAGTTAAGATGATACCTTTTATTGGCCAAACTTCTCAGAAGCTTCAAAGCGTTCGCACACACATCGCCAGAAATTGGTTCAATAAAAGGAATCATCTTTAACTTGAGAGAAAGCAAGTGTAGAGTGAATAAGGTGTTGAACATGGGAGACTGGTGCAGCAAGTCAGTGCTCTGTTTGGCTAAGTCCCAGCCTTGCACAGGTCGTTCTGCTTGTCCCAGAGGTGACTGCTATGCCTGCATTCTCCATCATATGTGACAAGCTCGGCTGGCACCTGGTCTAAGTTGCTGCAGGATTCAATTTCGAACCCGGCCAAACACTGCTCCAACCACTCTTCTGTCACCAAATGGTGCTTTATTTTACAAAGTGTTCCCAGTCCTCATACAACACAGTTTCTAGACCTTCTTCCTTGAGGGTTTATGGGTACCTGATATGCAGACCCCTAGCCTGGTGCATACCCTGCTAGCCAGTTATCCTTCCGGACAGAGACCCTATCCATCCCAGTTGCTTACCAGCCAGTTCCCAGTGGCAGACCCATGGGCCATAGGGCCAATTCCCTGGCCCTCTTCCACTAAGCCTTCAAGCAAGCCCCATCCGACACAGAGCCCTCTGGCTTGCTGCCTCTCCCTGGTAGTATCTCATTAATTTTTCAGCTTGCCTTTTCTAGCCGAGGCTCAGCTGGCTTGTTGAAGCTCAGCTCTCCAACACCTTGTGTAATTAGTTTCCCTTGAGGTTTGTGTGACAGCGACTGGGTAGAGAAAAGGAGGGGGTTTTTATATAATAAAAATACATGCAAATTGAAAGGACCACTCCAGGGTAGACAGGGGCTATACCTAAAAAAATTGTTTTAATGCACTAGACTTCAATTTGATAGAATTTCTTCTGAGATGTAACAATGTTATATGGTCTAGGTTTTCAGCATCCGGATGTTTATTCCTTCAGCAGATCACATGCACAGAGCTCATTCTAATTTCCTACTGACTATGTTGCCACATGACAGGACACAGCTTGCCTTGCTGCTGCTGCCAAAAAGACTCTCACAGCTTGCTTTCCCTGCTCCAGAACTCATGCAGGTTTGCCAAGCTTTATACCTCATTCCCTCAGTCAGTCTGACAGCTCATGTGAATAGATATTTGATATCTATCAAGAGTCTTCTAGGACTCTCTCAGCAGGAACAAGGACAGAAATGCCTCTGTCAGGGTTCTCTCCTAGACACCAATCAAGCAGTCTTGACCTGAAGAATACTTTTCTTTTGTAAATTTATTGATACTGTCCAATGTCGGGTTTTTTGTGGCTGTGAAGTTGTTGTGTAATGGAAAAGCGGAAGCACTGCCTTGCCTTATGAGATTTATGAACTTCGACAGAGACAGGCCTTTCAGAAACATGAGTGGATGTTCAACCACTGAGAACTCCACTATATTTCAAAGTTTTCTTCCAGTTACAGATGCTTAATGAAAAATTAAAAACTTACAGTCATAAGTCATCGCACAGAACTCTGTGTATGAATCAATGGCCTAGCAAGGCTGTGGCAGGCCTGGGCTCATGTCCCAATTATGGGCCTCCCTAAGGGCAAAGGGATGGGGTTTCCCTAAGCAGTAGCCCTACCAAGGGGGCACTCAATCAGATGGTGGTGCTGCCCTGGCTCCCAGTGAGCCCACACTCCTGGAGCAGCAGCAGCCCCTTCAGGAAGGACGTTTTAAGAGTGGGTGGGGGCGGATACACTACCAATGCCCACTCTGAAAATTTCCTTCTTGGCAGGGCCCTGGTCCACCACCCTGGCCTGTGGTCTACCAGATGATTTTCAGAGTGGACGGGGGCAGAGTGTTGGCCCTGCTCTCCCTCCTTCCCACAGAAATATGTCCCAGAATTGCTCAAGCTACTGACAAAGGGCCCTCCTAGAGTCCAGGGTTCAGGCTCAACTGAACCCCCTCACCTCATGGTTGCTACGTCCCAGAATGAACGGCAAGCTTTAAAAAACAACACATTTGCATAATTTGCCATCTTCATTAAGGATAGACACAGGATTCAGAAATCCAATACACTGATAATGATCTTCTTACATTTAATATAGAGTCTTTCATCTTGAAACATCAAAAAATGTAAACTCTCTCTGATGTTGCAATGATTCACAGCAACATCATCATCCATCACATATCTGGCCACCTTTCTGTGGGGATGTGGGAAGGCAAGGAAGGTTATGGAAAAATATGGGCAGGTAGAACAGGATTATTTTATATGGGAACATAAGCCAGAAAGCTGAGGTTAACAACCTTATCATTAAATATCATTCCAGAGCACTTTTAGGATTGAACTCGATCTTAGTTGTCTGAACCGGTACACATCTAGGCCAATCTGGGGTATGATCCCCAGGCCATTTATTCCCAAACAGTACTGGTGATTTCAATTGACCACTTAACTCCTTAGTATTCCTTGGGTGAAAGCAAATGAGATAATAGTCCACATTTCCCACACCCGGTGGATGTCCACCTGCTCATTTATTTTTTATTCACCAGATGTTTGCCCACACCGTCCACTCACCAGACAAACAGCCGCCACTCATGGCAGCATCTTGGAGAATACAGAGCCGACTGCGCGAGCAGTTCCACTCTAATGTGTGCCTACCTAGCTGCATGGCGTCAATTAGGGCGCATGCAGTGCCTCCACGCATACAGGTCCACTAGGACTATAGAGCCACAGGCAAAAAACCTAGAGCGTTCTGTGAAGCAACCACTTCCTGCCCCTCCCTCTCCCATGTCCACCTTAAAAGTCCAACACGTGCCAGCTTCAAATGTCTTGCCCAACCTCATCCTGGTTAGTAGTACATTCTCTATGCCTACTCTTTTCCAACAGCCTCTACATCACTGTGGCCATGGAGAACAATAGCCAGGCAGCCACCAGCACCCACACTGCCACCACCTCTACCTCTAGTGTGCCACTCTCTGCCTACCAATCTGTCTGACAACAGTGCATTTCTTGGACAGAGGGGACAACCAAAGGCCTTCATTGCTCTGTTGGGGGAGCAGAAGATTCAGTACCAACTGGTTAAGTACTACAGCAATGAGGCCATGTTCCAGGAAATCTCTCTCCAGATGGCACAGCAGGGATACTCCAAGGGCATGTCTCAGTGCCGGCAGCGTATCAAGGATCTACGAAGGGGGTACAAGGAGATCTGGGATTACAACTTTGCCTCCAGGCATGGGAGGCAACATCTCCTTATTACAAGCTGCTGGACCAGTTCCTCTGTGTCGATTGAGCCATCATGGCATCATAGCTGCACCTTCACCAGGGGGTAGAAATAGGTGCATATGGCTTACACTGCAACCGTGCCTGCTCCCACCACGGCACTCCAGTTCCCACGCCAGAGCCAGCCCTCCTCAACGAGGACACAGACCCCATGACTCTCCAGCTCTCCCCCCATAAGCTGGAAAACCAGCCTTCATTTGAGGAGTCAGGAGAGGTACTAGTTGAGGGTACGGATGGCCTGGAGGCCTCCTTCATCAAGGAGGTGAAGGGAAATGGTAATATATGCACCAGGAAGGGGGGGGGAGAGGGGGAGGATTGTATTTACGCAACTGCCTGATAAACCTGGGGTATTTTCTTTAATATGTTGCCAGGTGTCTTGGGGGGGGAGGGGGGAGACACAGAGGACCATGTCCTTCCTTGGCAACCACTCTAGCAGCAGCAGAGGCCAGGTACTCATTCTCCCTACCCTTCAGGCAAGCAAAGAACTCTTAATTGGATGGGTGGAAGCTGAAGCACTGAGTGGGAAGGGTAACATGGCAGGACAGCAAACTGGGAGGTGGGGGCCTGAAGGGCAATGTTAAAAATGGGTAGAAGGAGTGGGGTCTGAAACACCGAGGCAGGGAGGTGGCCGGGATCTGAATTGATGGTTTTCCTTGTTGCCTTGCTACAGGTCTGCAACAGTCACAGAGAGAACCACCAGCCACAAGCGTCAAACACAACGGTCCACAACCAGCAGCACAAGGAGGATTTTATGAGAGAGCTGTTCAGGGACACCTTACAGAGGCCAAACGAGCTCCAGGACAAGATTCGGGGCATGACCTGGGAGCACAAGCCGTTTGTGTGGCAGAATGCTGCGCATTGCAAAGCCTTGGCTATCAAGGCCTACCTAGACCACCAGCGGGAGGACAGGCAGTGGGCCTGCCTCTGGCAGCAGTTCCAACAATCAGACAGCATGCTCAAGAAGTCTGGACCAGTCTCTCCATCTCCAGAGCTCCCTTCTCGAGCATGTAGCTGCTGTGACTGAAAGTATTACTGGTCACTGGCAGGCACCATTTCCTTCCTCCCATCATGCCCCTCACGCCTCTTGCTCCAAAAAAGGGGAAGGCACAGGAAGAAATGAACAAAAGAGTTAAAGGAAAAAGTTAAAGGGAAAGTAAGTTACAAGTAAAGTTAAATGAAGTTTGCATGGTAAAATAAAGTTGTTTATTTTCCACAGTCCATGGTTTCTGTGCTTATTCTGGGAAAGGTGGGATGTCTGGAGAAGTGTGACCCATGGAGAATGGCAATATGCCACATTGGGGGTTGGGAAACAACTGTGCAGGTAAAGGAGAGAAGGAAATGGAGGCTGTGGAGAATGGCAGTATGGCATAGTGATAAGTTGCTTTGGGGGCTGGAGGTTGGAAGCACTTGAGGACAGGGGCATAGTATCCTACAGTAAGGATGTGCGAACAGAACCGAGTTCGGAAATTTGGTTCGGTTCGAAAATCGAGTTTGGTTCGAAAGTTCGGTTTGGTCGACCGAACTATTCGAGTTTGGTCGAATTCCGAACTTCCGAAACGAGTTCGTACATTCAAAACCATGTTTTTTGGCCTTCTGAACTGGTTCGGATTCGACCGAACAGTTCGGTCAAATTCGAGTTCGGTTCGAAAGTTCGGTTCGGTCAACCAAACTATTCAAATTTGGTCCAAACTCCAAACTTCCGAACCACATTAGTTCGCACATCCCTATCCTACAGCACGCTTTTGCCTCTGTGCTTCCTATTGCCATTCCTAGACCCGGCTAGCCTGCAAATGCCAATAGAGAGCGCACAGGGAAAGGAAAGGGGCAGCAATAGCAGGGGGGGGTGATGGTTGGCCAGAGGAAAATACACTGACACACCAGAAACATTTCTAATGGCTTTATTGAACAATTTTTTATTAAACATTTTAAAAATAGTTTTATTAAACTTGTTAAACTTTTTAAATTTTATTAAACTTTAAGTGTCACTGTGAAAGGATCATTATTTTCAAAGTGTCACTGATTTGTCAGTGCATTCCTCTCTTGATGTGCTGGCACGAGGCATCCCTGATCTCTCTGGCTATGTGTTGTTCCGCTCTGTTTATTTATTTGTATTAATTGGCCGCCCCCCCATGCCTATGGCATCCCGGGGCGGCTCACATCAAACAAAACAATAATAAAACACATAAAAACATCATCAAGTATAAATGATTAAAACCCCACTGCCATCCCCACCCCAAAATTCCCCCACCCTCCCCTCCGAAGGCCTGGGCGAACAGCCAGGCCTTGCAGGCTCGGCAAAAAGCCATCAGACCCGGGGCCAGGCAAGCTTCCTCTGGGAGGGAGTTCCAGAGTCGCGACCCGGCCACTGAGAACGCCCTCTCCATTGTGGCCCCCCGTTTAACATGGGGGACCTCCAGGAAGGCACCCCTTGCAGACCACAGGGATCGCCCTGAGGTGCGGAAGGCGAGGCAGTCCCCAAGGTATGAGGGGCCCAAACCATATAGGGCTTTATAAATCAACACCAACACCTTGAATCTGGCTCGGTACGCTATAGGCAGCCAGTGCGGAGCACAGGTGTTATATGCCCCTGCCGCCTCGTCCCTGTAAGGAGATGGGCCACCACATTCTGCACCAGCTGCAGCCTCCGGATCAGAACCAAGGGAAGCCCCACGTAGAGAGCGTTGCAGTAGTCTAGCCTCGAGGTGATGAAGGCGTAAATAAGAGTGGCCAGGTTGGACCTAGAAATGTATGGGCGCAGCCTCCGCACCAGATACAGCTGGCAAAAGGCGGCTTTAGTCACTGCCTCCACCTGCTGATCCAGACGGAGGCCCGGATCCAAAACCACCCCCAGACTCCGAACCTGCTGGGCTATTGGAGGGAAGACACACACACACTAGAGGGGCCGGCACCTCCCTCGCCCTACCCACCAACATCACCTCCGTCTTATCAGGATAGAGCTTCAGTCTGCTCTGCCGCATCCAATCCGCCACAGCCTCCAAACATTGGGAAAGCAACGAGACAGCAGGGCCTGGGTTGGTCAAAAACGAGAGGTACAGCTGAGTATCATCAGCATATTGTTGACATCGCACCCCAAACCCTCTCACACTCTCCCCCAGGGGCTGCATATACACATTAAACAAAAGCTGGTTCAGCTGGCTCCAGAACAGGGGCGCTGGTTTGCTGAAGCTAACTAGCAGTGGGGTTTCCAAGGTGACCCCAGTGGTGTCACAGATACTGCGGTGGTGGTTAGCAGGGGAGCGGTCTCAAGCTTGAAATCGATCCTGGCTGCAATTGCTTTCTAGTAGGACTGAAACACGAGCCAGTGTTCCAATTCTGCAGGGAAACACTGACCTTTCGGGAGAGCTTGCAAATGTTCATCACTACTTCGCCAGTCTCTGGTGATTCCATGATTCCTCCACTCTTGATATCAGCACCTGTGGATTTTTTCCCCCCAATTTCTGTCAATTTCATCACTCTCTGGCATTTTGGGGTCACTTTCTGGGACTTTCCAGAACTTTAAGACAATTTTAAAGCACTTTTATGGCAGTTTCCAGCACTTCCCCAGCACTTATAAGTTATATATGGAGCTGCCTAACTGAGTCAGACCTAAATGGTCCATCTTAGCCCAGTATTGTCACAACCTGACACAGCAGCAGGGTTTCAAATCCAGGTCTCCAGCAAGGCCTCACCCAGGCATGCTACCAGAGATCCAGAATCAGATATACTGGGGATTGAACTTGGGACCTTATACATGCAAGGCATGCCCTCTACCACCTGAATCACAGCCCACAAAGAGGGAGGAAGAACCAATATGGACCAAATGGGACATACTGGAGGCCTACCTTGGGAATAAGCATGACTTGAGCAATTAATTGCTAACAAAAGCACTGCACAAAAACAAATGCAGCCTTTTCTGCGTGCTGCTTGCAGCAGGCTTGCCTATCTGCATTCAAGCAGTTGCACTGTGGTGGGAGAGCTGAAGAATATGAATCACAAGCTACCACTGCTGCTTGGGGATTCAAAACACCTCCTCCAAAAAGCCACCGACTGCCAAGCACAGTCAGCCACCCACACAGTTAAGACTGAAATCAAACCAGAATGGAGACAAGATGACCTCATGCTACCTTTACAGGTACAAGCAGCAGTGAACTAAATGTAATTGTCCTTCTGCTGAAGAGAAGAAATGGATCTGGAAGGAGGCTTCCAAGTGGCTGTAAAAACAAGGCTGATCTCAAGTTTGTCTCCACCTGCTGACAGTTTAAAACAGTAAATTGCAGAGACCTATGTAGCAACAGAAAATATTAACTGTTGTCTACTCTCGCTGCCTTGACTTCCTTTCCTCCAACTCCTCCCTTGACCCCCTCCAATCTGGCTTCCGCCCCCTTCATTCTACTGAAACTGCTCTCGCTAAGATCACCAACGATCTTCTGGTGGCTAAATCTAAACGTCTCTATTCCATTCTTGTCCTCCTTGATCTCTCTGCTGCCTTCGATACTGTTGACCACTCACTCTTGCTGGATTCCCTTCACTCCCTTGGCTTTTGTGGCTCTGTCCATAACTGGTTCTCCTCCTACCTCTCTGACCGCTCCTTTAATGTGTCTCTCTCCAACTCCGCCTCCTCCTCCTTCCCCCTCTCAGTTGGTGTTCCTCAAGGCTCTGTTCTTGGCCCTCTCCTCTTCTCGATCTATACCTCATCCTTAGGCAAACTCATTGCCTCCCATGGCTTCCAATACCACCTCTATGCTGATGACACTCAACTCTATCTCTCTACTCCCTCTCTCTCTCCCTCTGTTCAAGCTCGTCTCATCAACTGTCTCTCTGACATCTCTACCTGGATGTCTCAACGTCAACTCAAACTCAACATGGCTAAAACTGAACTCCTTATCTTCCCCCCTCATCCTTCCTCTCCTTCCTCACTGTCAATAACTATTGATGGAGTCACCATCCTGCCTGTCCCCCAAGCCCGTAGCCTAGGCTTCATCTTTGACTCACCCCTTTCTTTTAAACCCTACATTGACTCTGTTGCTAAATCCTGTCGCTTCTCCCTCCATAACATTGCTAAGATTCGCCCTTTTCTCTCTGTCTCGTCTGCCAAAACTCTTGTTCATGCTCTGGTCATCTCTCGCCTCGATTACTGTAACCTCCTTCTCACTGGCCTTCCCCGGTCTCACCTTTCTCCCCTCATCTCTGTCCAAAACTCTGCTGCCAGGGTCATCTACCTCGCCAGTCGCTTCGACCATGTGCAGCCCCTCCTCTCTTCGCTTCACTGGCTTCCCCTTCCTGAACGAATCCTGCACAAGCTCCTAGTCTTCACCTATAAAGCTCTTCACAACCTTGCTCCCCCCTACCTCTCTGCACTTATCGCCCTCCATACTCCAGCCCGTGCACTTCGCTCCTCCTCTGTCCCTTCTCTCACCCTTCCACGCCTTCCCTGCTCCCCTAAGCGCCTTCGTCCCTTCTCACTTGCTGCCCCCCATGCCTGGAACTCCCTCCCTGTCCACATCCGCCTTGCCCCCTCCCTTCATACCTTCAAATCTCTCCTTAAAACTCACCTCTTTCGCTCTGCTCTGTCTGACTCTTTATCCTGCTGAGCCACTATTCCTATACCTACGATCGGTTTACCCTTATCCTTGCAACATGGACCTGCCTGCTGTCATTCTCATCGTAACCAAGCCAAGTACGTGCACTTGAGACCTCGCATCTTCATGAATGTTAGACCCCTTGTCTCTCCCTCTGTTCCCCTTCCTAAGTCTCTCCCCCAGCTCCTGTCTCTCAGATTGTAAGCCCTAGGGGCAGGGACCGTGTCTATTTTATTACTTTGTAAAGTGCCAGGTACACAGCTGGTGCTATATAAATGTTTGTTAATAATAATAATAATAATAACAACTACCTGAGAAGTTTCAAGTTAAAATCTACCAGCGTATATTCTTGGTGTTCCACTGAGGTCTGTGTTCCTGTGTACCTTGGAAAACTCTGTTATCTTAACTGGCATAGCTTTGGGGTAAATGATGTGGGGGGGGGATGCTGGATCCGCTCTTGACTCAGAGAAATCCCATCTCTGCAATACAGATGCACCACACCCCGACTCAGGAGCCCCAAATAACATTGAAATAATTTGAAAACAATACTCAGATGCTTAAAACTGTAGATGTTTATTGCTGTGGAAGGTTTTATTATTCCAGAGTTTGCACCTTTCCCGTCTATTACATTTGCAGTCTCTCTCTTGGCAAGGAGACACAGGGTGTCTTCAAATGTGATGGCGCCAAAGCACCGCCATGAACTTACACCACTGTGGTCAGGATCCAACCATGCCCCCAAACTGACATGATGGGGGGGCTGACTGCCAAGGAGGGCAGGGAGCTGGGCGGATGGGCGGCTACCCATCTCCACCCCCACACTGCATACGACATCCTGCCCACCCAATGGGCAGCCTTTGCAGCCAATGACACCTGCTATGCCGTCCAGCACCTAGGCGGAACCCCGACCAGGTTAGACAAAGCAAGTTTTCATGTGGTCACAGCCCAGGCTAGCCCCCACCATGGTTGCCATCAATCCCAGGCAAACATCCAGCGTCCGAGATGTGGCCGCTTTCTAATGTGATGGTGGCCCCCAGGCCAAAGTGGGGGAAACCCTGGCGATATTGGCCACCGTCCATTTGAAAGCACCCAAAGTCCATCCAGGTCTGCCCAGAGGACCTGTTCCTCCCCACCCACCCCTTCCTGAATCACAGTGGGACAGCCTCCTCTTACTCAAAAATCTTTTGTCCTGCAAATGAACAAGCTAGAGTGCCGCAGTTCAATTAGCCCATCAGCCATTTCCTCCCATTCCCTCCTCCATCTACACAAGCAGAGAGCTACTGGAAGGTTTTGGGGACTCAAAAGTTGGGTTATTATTCATCCCCTCTTCTCCCTGCTCCTCTTAAAGTCTGAGGGGATCTAGCCCTTCTATCTCCCCATCCCCCCTCATAATTATGCCTGTTGCGATTCCCTACTAAATTACTCATTACCAACACGGTATAATACACTTGCTTTCATTAATATTGTTATTGCTATCACTATCTTATTTAACCAATGGAATTTATATATTTTTCTTTTACTTTGAATTACTGAAAACCCCACAGCTAGCACAACATCTGTTGGTCCTTAAATTGCTCTTCTCTTAGATTTCATTAAGTCTCCACTTACAATATTATTTTATTGTTTTGTTAATGTAGGTTTTAATATTTAATTGCAAGAACATCTATCTTTTATTAATAAATAGTGAAGGTTTTATTCTACTCTTTCCCATGAGCACACTGCCTTTATGGGTCGTGAAAATGTTTCATAATGATTGAATTTCACATCCCAGTGTGAAATACAAAAAGTGGCTTGCAAAGAGTACGGAGATTGTGGGTTACACCAGCTATCATCAGAGAGAACATTTCAGCAGTTTAGGAACACCACTATGGGTGTTTTTAAATGAGAAGCTACCATGCCCGGCCACCCATTAATCATGCATCCAACTGCTCATCTGAAGGTGGTGCGTGGGGGGCATGCACCCGTGAGCCACACAGCACCCACTAACGGCCACTCACGGGGCACTGCCAAAAAATCTGGATTGCATTGTGCGGGGCAAGCCAAAAAAGTGCCTGGGGACAGTCGCCCACCTATCCCTGCCCATATGAACCGGGGTGCCCACCCACACCAGCAGACAGGTCTGTTATGTGGCCAGCCACCTCCCTGGTCCCACCTACAGCCCTGATGGGAGCTCTCTGGGGAGTTCTTAAAAGGACACGCGTATGAAATACACCACCATGGTGGTTCAAAGAACAACAAACCCCCCTCATGAGGCACAAGAGAAGAGTCAATGCTATGAAGGACAGCAGCTTCCTGCGTATTCCCCCTTCCTACAGTATGTGCCTCCGCTGTTGTTTGGGACTGCCAGCGGCTCCAGCGGCTCCTGGACAGGAAGGGATTACTGGCTGCTGCAGCTTCCTGTTTACATGGTGTCTGTGGCTGTGTGTCATGGCTCATATCCATAATGACTTTGACGCTGCACTTGATGGGGTGGCCGTACCCAAGGTTATGAATGCCCTGTCTGGTCCAATTTTGTGGGATCAATTTCAGCAGGTGTCGCCTCCTTATGCGGTGGAGATGCTGGGGGATATGAGGACCACAACTTGTGAAGTGGACCCGTGTCCATCCTGGCTGGTGAAAGCCAGACAGGAGATGTTGGGGCCATTGCTGGCATGAGTGGTGTGAGGTAGAAGGGGGTACAAGGGCGGCAGGGAAAGCAGGGACCCGTTCCCCATGCGCACACCAGCGAACCCCGGTGGTAAAATAGCCTTCAGGATCAAATTTGGCCTTGATCCTAACCAGAATCGAGCCTAGATCATCACCGGGCCCGGGAATCAGTGTAGCCACCCACAACACACACAACCGCACGTGACCTTCCCCGTGACATGTAGGTGCAGGAACAGAGGGACCCCAGGGAACCCGGAGAGACACACAAGAGGGGGGATGCTACGGGGGGGGGGCGGTACAGGATCCGGGACCAAACTCTCTCCACACCCACGCCAAGCAGCTAAGGACACACACGGGGGGTTGGGGAACACAAGAGACACACGTACCCACACTCACCTCCGCACACACTCGCAGTCATTTTCGCACCTTACTCTCCCCAAGCACTGATTACCAGCACTGGAAGACACCAGTCAAGCCCCTCTTATTCCCTCCAGAATGCCTTACTGCAGCTGTGCTTGTTTGCGCAGGTGCTCGGAGCACCTGGGTGCTTCCACGCTATTGCAAGTGCGCCCGCTGTCCCCATTGCTGTCAGCCATGGCTCTCTGCTTTGACGGAGCGGCTGGCGGCATCTGAGAGGAGGCAGTTTCTTCCGCCTGCAGCTGCGCCGGTCCCAACACTGGCAGGGATCCGGGCTTCAGCCACTTGGAACCCCTTCTACCTCATCATGCCAGGAGCACTCCCTGAGTGGTCCTTCTCACCAGGTACGCGCGCCTGAAGTGGTCAATGCATCCCTTGGGAAGGGCAGCTATCGACCAGTCTCTAACCTTCCCTTTTTAGGGAAGGTTATCAAACGGGTGGTGGCCACACAGCTCCAAGGATATCTGGACTGCATCCGTTTCCTTGACCCTTTACAGTCAGGCTTTCATCTGGTTCATAGCATTGAGACTGCACTTGTGTCCTTGGTCGACAATCTGCGCTGGGAGTTGAACAAAGGCCGATCTACTCTTCTGATTTTATTAGATCTGTCAGCAGCTTTTGACACGGTTGACCATGAGATGCTGGTGACTCGCCAGCAGGACCATGCTGGGGTGGACGTGACAGTTCTTGAATGGTTCCGCTCTTTCCTAGTCAGTAGAACTCAGCGTGTGTTGCTGGGGGAATCTACATAATCCAAGCAAAAAGGTATAAAGGCAAATGGGCTTGCCCCAAAGGAGCATATACTCCCCATATACTCAAAACAAAAAAAGGGGGAACAAGCAACAATGTGGAGATAACCACAAATAATATACAAAATTGTTTTTTATATAAAAAACTCAATTACAAATATATCAACATCCAACTGGACCATAAATCAATACAAATGTCAGACTGAAACAATCAATGTGACCGGCCGTGGACAGACCCTCTATACGCCAGAATAGCGGCTTCAGATTGGGGATTTTATTTACACCCCGGGGGTCTACCACTGTGCATGTACCATCTTCGGTCACATTGATTGTTTCAGTTTGGCATTTGTATTGATTTATGGTCCAGTTGGACATTGATATATTTGTAATTGAGTTTTTTATATATAAAACAATTTTGTATATTATTTGTGGTTATCTCCACATTGTTGCTTGTTCCCCCTTTTTTTTGTTTTGGAATCTACATCATCCCTCCTGGACCTCATGTGTGGCGTGCCGCAGGGCTCTATTCTGTCCCTCTCCTGTTCAACGTTTACATGCAGCTTCTGGGCGAGATCATGAAAGGGTTTATGGTTGGCTGTCATCAGTATGCTGATGACACCCAGCTTTACTTTTCATTTTCATCTGACCCAGGCCTGGCTGTCTTGGTGTTTACCCAGTACCCGGCCGTCTCGGTGTTTACCTCGTGTCTGGCTGAGGTGTGGGAATTGGATGAGGTTAAGTTGAATCCGGATAAGAGATTGAGGTGATGCTGGTGGGGAGGGGTGAAGGAGTGGAGGCCCCCATCATCTATGGGGTGCATCCCTCCTTGCTCCCTCAGGTTCGGAGCCTGGGAGTGCTCCTCGATGCACAGCTTTGTCTGGATGCCCAGGTGGTGGCTGTGGCGAGGACTGCGTTTTGTAAACTACATCTGGTCTATCGCCTTCGGCCAGATATTTCAGGTTCCGACCTGGCCACTGTCATCCATGCATTTATCACCTCGAGATTGGACTACTGCAACACACTCTACGTGGGGCTACCCTTGGTGACGTTCCAGAAACTGCAGCTGGTGCAGAATGTGGAGGCCCACCTCCTGACAGGGACAGGCCATTGCGAGCATATAACACCGGTGCTCTGTTCTCTGCAGTGGCAGCATATAGTCTACCAGGTCCGATTCAAGGTGTTGGTGATTACCTTTAAGGCCCTATACGGTCTGGGCCCTGTGAGACCACCTCAACTTCCGTGTCCTGGATCGGCCCATGCGGTCATCTAGGGGCACTCTTTTGGAGGTTCCCTGAGTTTTCCGGGTGGTGACCTCTGACAGGGTGTTCTTGGTGGCTGCACCTCAGCTGTGGAACTCTCTCCCACTGGGGATCTGCCTCTCTCCAGATCACCCCTCCTTTCATAAACATTGTAAGACCTGGCTGTTCCACCAGGCATTCAGTGACGGAGAGGGATAGTAGGTGGAGTGATGTTTTCATTTTCTTTTTGTTTTGTTATGGGGGGGTGGGTTGACTTGACCTCTTTTAATGTTACATTTTTAACTATTTATATTGTCTTATATTGTTTGTATTACGTGTGTTTTTATTTTGGTGTACTCCACCCTGAGCTGTCATTTGGCAGGATGGGGCAAGTTAAAAATATTGAAAATAAATAAATAAAAATTAAAATCACCCTCTCTCACTATTCTGCAAATGCATTTGTGAATGAAATCTTGATCAATTTTTTCAGCAGATATGCCCCCCACTCACCCCCGGCACAAGAAAGTACATCTCTGCATGAATGAAAACCCAGAAATAGCTTCTGGTAATATAAAATGAACCAAGCGATCTTCTCAATATCATTTCAGATTTGCACTGCAGACATTCATCTGGTACCGAAGCCAATTCATAGCTTCAACTCAGAAAATGCTACTCTGCTGTTTTTCACTGAATGTTATTAAGGCCAATTATTTTTTAAGCCACCTAAATCAGTGGAATTTGTGGAAGCCAATTAAATTTGTCCATTTCTGCAAAATTTAGAACCTGGTATACACAGTTCATACCTAAGGAATAACTTAGTTCTCCATCTTCTCTGGTCCATTTCCAATAAAATATTACATTAACATTTTAATTTAGACTGCTGTGTTTTGGACTGTTTGAGCACTTTAAATGCAATCATATAATCTCTCTCAAACGAAGGCCATTTTTGAACAGGCAGGGGGACCAGGTCCATGTGCGCTCGGTGGAGCACCCGCACACTTCCGGTGGGTGGGGGAGGATTTAGATGGCGGTAGATGGGTGTGCGCTTGGTGTGCATGCCCATCCACCCGCCAGACACCCATGCCTCCGCATGGTGCAACCTGGGATTTTCCGGGTTGCACCGTGTGGGGAGTGGATGGAGGTAACTGGGGGTACATGGGTCATGGGAGCATGTGCTCACCCACACTTGTACACGGGCACTACCACATGTGTCCACTGAGAGGACCTGTGTGGTAGCGTCTTGTGTAAAAAAAAAGGCTTAAAATTAAATCTCTTGGCTCTTACAATGGTTCCCTGATCTATTTGTTTAGATGCTCTACCTCCACTTCCCCATTTTCAAAATCAGCACAACAACACCTAGGTGTGCTGCAAGGATGAGTCAATGCTGTAAAATACAATGCTGTAAATGTAAGACACTCTGTAAAGAAGTGATGAGTAGTATTGGTGAAAGTTAGAATGGGCAGAAATTCTTTTTCCCCATCTCACTGATGTGCTCAGAAAGTCAGTGTCAAATTCCATTTTAGAATGATGTTTCTGTAAATCAGCCTTGAAAACACTAACTTGAGATTTTAGTTGTAATTCTGTTTTGCTATTACACCAGCACAGAGAATTCCATTATATGCACATACTACAGAGAAACTGAAAGAGAAAAATACATCTCAGATGGAACATAGCTATCTGTATGCATTAGAAAGTAACTGGGACATCTTATAATGAAAGGGAAAGATAGCAAATCTCGATATAAATAAACTGAGCTATTGAACAGATGCACTGGCCTGCTGTGGCACACATGGCCAGCCCTTAGCCTGGGATATGCGTCTGGGATCATCCGGGAGACATATTACGGGTCAGCCACCTACCTGCCCTGGAGCAGTAGCAGGCCAGCAGGGAAGCAGACGTGCACTGAGTCCCGGGCCACAACAGGTCAGCATCACATCTGTTTTCACCCTTTGTTACTGTTTGGAATCACGAGATTAGAAAGACCATTTATCTTCCACAGCATAGTTAGCCGTACATGCCAGCACTCAGCACAGATGTGTATGAAGACATGTTCAAGAGAAAGAGCGTCTGTGTGAAAAGGGTCTAACACTGATAAAATGGGTGTTACATTTTATTATACATGCCGCAGGGCACCCATAGAGCACACCTGCAGCCCTGCAACATGTATAATAAAAAGTAACACCCATTTTATCACTTAGAGTGTCTATGTGAAAAGGGCCAAAAAGTGATACCAGGATCCTACTCACTTTTTACTCATTGCTCTACTCCCCATGCTGCTACTTGCAACAACAACTTGAGAGTCAGTGTGGTGTAATGGCTAAGTGTGCAGTACTTGGACTAGGGGGGGGCACCCTGGTTCTAGTCTTGCCTGAGCCATAAACTCACTGGGTAACCTTGGGCCAGTCACAATATTCTCTCAGCCGAACCTACCTCTAACAGAGTTGTGTTAAATTGTTATATGTAAAGTGCTCGAAGTGCTATGGTGGGGGGGGGGCAACACCACTCCTCNTTGCCGACGTCTCTAACCCCTCTCAGTTGAATGTCATCTGCACATTTAATTAATGTGCTGTTTGTTCCTTCTCCTGGATAATTAATTGACGGTGTTAGAGAAAACTAGATCTTGCACAGATCCCGGCAGACACCTCCCTTCCATCTCAACAGATTTCTCGTTCCCTTTTGTTTATGGTCCTTCCTTCTCCTGGTTTTGTAATTCGAGAGACAAGGCTTGTAGCGGAAGGGATTGGAATTAATTCTTCAAGTAAGATATCACGAGGCAGAAGCATTCCCTGGTGCCTTGCAAGAAATGGGAATTATCGTGATGCATTTTGCTGCATTCTTTCGGGCTGCTAATTCTGTCCAGTGCAGTAATGACTACAAGGGTTTAATTGGTACCAGCACACCCCCACCCCAGTACCGTTTCCAGTTGATGCTCTGCAAGGCCCCCACCCAAAGCTGGATGCAGAAGCGCCTGCCTCATCCCCAATCTCTTCCCTGATAGGGCTGGGGCTAATGAACATGCACCAGCAGCAGCAACCCAGGCTCCCCTCAAGCTTAATCAGGCCATGAAGTTGAGCAAGGGCTGGCAAGCTAGCAGTGAGAACAGGGACTGGCAGAGTCAGGATGAGGGGACTAGCAGCTACTGGCCCTTTCCTGGTGGCTGCTAGGCAGCTCTGGAACGTTGCTAGAATTGGTGCAGGGTGGAGCAGGCAAACCAGGGACTGAGTGGAGGACTGTAAGCATAGGCCAATGGGTCATTAGCACCCACTGAAGCCTTGCTAAGAGCCTCCAGCTGCAGTGTGAGCAGATGGCATGTGCATCGTGGGCTAATCGAATTTAGTCCCATAAGTAGCTTGGGACGCACTTATCTGGGAAATCACCTGGTCTACCATGCCCCATTTTGGCCTTTGCAGTCGACTGGGGATGCCTGTCTGTAGGTGGCAGTTTTTAACTTGGTGTTCTCAGCCGCTGCTCTGGCGCTCTGGAACTCCCTCCCCTGGGAGGTCCGTTTATGTCCGGGCTTTAGGAGGCCGTGCAAAACTGTCTTATTCACAAGGGCATTTGGCAGTAGGGGTTAAGGGGTGTGTGTGTGTGCTGCAGGGGTGAGTTAGGAGGTTGGGGAGTTAGGGTGGAGAGGGGTCAGGGGGTAGGGCTGTGGGTATTTTATGGTTTTTGAATTTGCATTGGTTCCAGTGCAGCCCTGCAACATGTATTTTTCATAAGCATCCTCTTTTAAAGGGAGAGTATGGTCACCCTATCTGAAACTGACTATGTGCATTCTCTTCCCCTGGGAGGGAAAGGAAGTCCATGACATCACAACATTTCACAAGGGGGTGGAGCCACCTCAGAAAGGGCATGGGGAAGAGCCTCTGTGTCCTCCCCCTTTCTAATGTGGCCCCGCCCCTTCCCAGAGGGAGGGGGGACAACTCGCTGGGTCATCCAGAGGCTCCGATACCCTGGGGAAATCAGGGTTTCATCCAGAGCCTGGAGATGATGCCTGGAAGTGCAGAGGGGTGGTTACTCCACATATGTGCTGCAAGAGCGGGGGAGGAAGAGAAGGAAGCAGCTGCCAGTGCTAGAGGGAGGATTGCAGGCTTCTATTTTGACCCCTGGTTTAGGCTTCTTAGGCAATGATGTCTCCAGCCTCCCCTGGATTTGATCCGCACTCAACTGCTATACATTTCTCTTCCAACCTTCAGCAAGAGGCTCCCTTAGGTGCCGTTCGGAAGATGGGGCGGTTAATTACAAAGCTAATTTACCTGGGCGTTCATCGCAGTTCACAGACTCCTTTCGATGCGGTTCAGGAAATGACACGGTTAATTACCGAGCTAAATTAGCTGGAGCCTCAGGTGGGAGCCCTGTGATTGCACACATCTCAATATACACACCCACCCACAGCCATTTCCCTACATTGTTCTGTATTGTTTCCCTTCGACACAGGAGGACATTGGGTCGGTTTGACAGCCTGGCTCTTAGGCGAGGGACGGAATTACCTTCTGGAGAATTTGGGATCTTGACGCATGGGCCTGTGGCAAAGGAGCTAACAGGCCTGCTTGCCTTGGGCAAGTTTAGTAGCACTCATTAACCTTTTGTTGGTCCAGTGCCACCGTTAGATGGAGACAGTTCAGGACATATAATCCAGTTGGTCATCTTATGGGTTGCAAATTGCCTCTGCTTGAAGGATGCTTCTTCCAAGCCCTTACTTTACAAACAAGGGCTGCCACCAGGTGTGAACCAGTAACCGTCAGCTCTAAAAGTATGTCTCATTACATTCTGAGTGTCAATGGGGCAGGGTAAGACCGGGAAAAGGGAAAGGAAGTCGTCCACACACGCTGCTTACACACGGGGAGGCTCTGCTCTCAACAAGCGGGGTAAAGAAGCCCGTCAGGATAGTATGTGGGTCTTCCCATGTGCCTTCGCTAAATGGCTAGGTGTAATGGCTAAATGCACAGTACTTGGACTGGGAGGTAGGGGGGGGACCCCTGTTCAAATCTCGCCTTAGCCAGGAACTCACTGGGTGACCTTGCCCAGTCACAATATTCTCTCAGCCTAACCTACCTCACAGGGTTGTTGTGAGAATTAACAGTTGTGTTATATGTAAAGTGCTCTAAGTGCCATGGGGGGGGGGCGCTATATAAAAATAAAGATTTTTTTATTATTTATTATTATTATTATTATCATCACTAGCATTATTCGCATTATTATTAGCATTATTATATATACATTTAATGCCAAGAGTAACAGGACACATTGCATCACCATCTCCCCCCTGTGAGGTCATCGTCCGTGCAAACCAGCAAAAGTCATAAATCAGATGCTAGATGCTTACGTTTCCTCTGTACAGAGTTATTAGCAGAGACCTGTGTTCACTACATTTTCCCCAACTGCCACCAATGGAGAAAGTGCAGTGAACACAGGTCCCTGGTTATTAACAACAGACTTAAGTCAAGATTTTTTTTATTTTATTTTTTTGCAGTGTCCCTTTAATCAAATTATACATCTTCCATTTGAACATGCACCGAGTGGCTTTGTACACGTAGTATGTGCACCTCATAAAGCCAGAACGGTTCCAGTAGGGGTGTGCATGTCATTTTTGTTATTATAAAATAACAAAAATTTCATTTTCGTTATCGTTATTGCAATAACGAAAATGCCAAATAATAATAATGAAAATAGAAAATGAAAATGACATTTTGTTTTTCAAATAAAGGGAAAAACTTAAAAACTTATTTCTGGTGATAACGTTTTTGTTTCTTATTCCATTTTGATGACACTTGGGGAGATTGTACCCCCAATGGAGGGCATTATGTGTACCACTTTTCAAAATTATTAGATAAAGGGAACCGCTTTTAGAAGCAATTGAATGTTGTGATTTTAAGAAAAGCTCCAAACACATTCATGGCTACAACTTCTTCATCTTACATCCAATTTGCATCAACATGTGGATATTATGTCCTTCGACATGCTTAACACACCTGCCAATTTTCAGAAAGATTGGATAACGGGTCCTGATGGTATTAGACATTAACCTGAAAATACATTTCCAGTTGTAACATTTGTATATTCCATCCTCTTTACAAGACATTTGGCAGGGATGTATCACATACCTTCCCTGTCATCCCTGACAAATTACAGGACAATTGGATAAAGGGACCCAATTTTATAAGCAATTGAGTTGTCCCTTTGAAAACCATTATTCAGATAATAGCAGCAGATGCAGTGCCAGTCAGAGGCAGGCACCTGGCATGGTAGGGGGAGGGAGGCTGTAGGAGGGAGGATGTGGAGCAACCCAAAAGACTGACAGACACACTCACTGCATGCTTCCAGCTTTACATGCAATTACTGCATGCTTCCAGCTTTACAGGACCAATTGGTGATGGCTTTGAGGTGGGCATAGGGGGTGGCCCTCAGGCAGGCAAAGAAGTGACATAACTGGGACTTTGGTGATAGCATCCCAGCAATCAGGAAACATAGTTTACACACACAGGCTGGCCAATTATAATCACAATCACATCCTGCAGCACTGTGACAGAGGACATCAGAGAATCTCTATTGGCTCTTTCCTAAACAGATGCTTCTGACTTTCCAGTAATAAGTGAGGGAGAGATGTTGGGATGGTCACAGCACAGAATGAGGATATTTG
>QEPC01011608.1:6341734-6370300 GCA_003113815.1 Sphenodon punctatus | reverse complement strand
TGCATTCGATACCATTGATCATGAGTTGTTGGTGACTAGGCTATGGGACTGGGCAGGGATAAGCGGGGCTGTTCTTGAATGGTTCCGCTCTTCCCTGGCCGGGAGAACCCAGCGTGTGGTGCTGGGTGATTATTCATCTTCTCCCCAGGGCCTCACATGTGGAGTCCCACAGGGTTCCATCTTGTCGCCTCTCTTGTTCAATGTTATGCAGCCTTTGGGGAAGGTTTTTAGAGAGTTTGGCGTAAGGCGTCATCAATATGCTGATGACAGCCAACTATCTCTCTCTTTTTATGATTACATTAATTATTATTATTATTATTATTATCAAGCATTTATTCTCAGATTGTAAGCCCTAGGGGCAGGGACCGTGTCTATTTTATTACTTTGTAAAGTACCAGGTACACTGCTTGCGCTATATAAATGTTTGTTAATAATAAATAATAATAATATAGCATCAGCAATGTACCTGAGGCTTTACAAAGTAATTGAATAGACACGGTCCCTACCCTAGGGCTTACAATCTGAGAGACGAGGCTGGGCATGGGGGGAAGACAAAGGAAGGGGAACAGAGGGAGAGACAAGGAGTGTAACATTCACGAGGATGTGAGGTCCCAGGTGCACGCGCATGGCTTGGTTTTTCATCAGACCCAGATCCAGCAGTCTCGGTGCATACCCAGTGTTTGTCAGCCGTGGGGGACTGGATGAGGGCAAACTGCTTGAAGTTAAATCCTGACAAGACGGAAGTGATAGTTGTGGGGAAAGCCAAGGGAGTGATGGTCCCAGTCATTGATGGGATCTGTCCTCCCCTGGTATCCCAGGTCCGTAGTCTGGGGGTGCTCCTTGATCTACCGCTCCAACTGGATGTCCAGGTGGCAGCTGTGGCGAAGGGTGCATTTCGCCAATGACACCTGGTACATCGGCTTAGGCCATATGTCTCAGACTCGGACCGGGCCATAATCATCCATGCTTTTATTACCTCGAGATTAGACTACTGTAATGCGCTCTATGTGGTGCTACCCTTGGTGACAGTCCAGAGACTGCAGCTAGTGCAGAATGCAGCGGCTCATCTCCTGAACGGGACGGGCCGACACAAGCACATTATTCCAGTGCTCTTTTTTCTGCACTGGCTGCCGATATTCTTCCAGGCCCAATTCAAGGTGTTGGTGTTGATCTTTAAAGCCCTAAATGGCCTGGGCCCCACCTACCTGCAGGATCGCCTCACCCCCTGGATTCTGGATCGACCTCTGTGGTTGGCTGGGGACGCCCTTCTTGAGGTCCCCCAGGTTTCCCGGGCGTCAACCATGAAGAGGGAGTTCTCGGTGGCTGCACCATGGCTATGGAACTCCCTCCCATTGGAGGTCTGCCTGAACGATGACCTCACCTCAGACTTTCCATAAGAAGTATAAGACCTGGCTGTTCTGCCGGGCCTTTGCCGAGGGAGAAGGGATGGGTGGGTTGGGTTAGAGTGGGGTTTTATTGTTTTTAGGGGGGGGGTTAATTCTGGGAATGTTGATTTTAGTGGATTTTATTATAGGTTTTTAAATGTTGTTAGCCGCCCCGATATGCTTGTAACAGGAGGGGGCGGCATACAAATACTATTATAAATAATAAATATACAATAAATGTTCCTCAGTTGCAGGACATTGAAGAGTGTACTGGGAGAGCCCCAGTCCAGATGTCCACTCCCTTCTTCTACAGTTCAACACCTTCTGCCTTACCCTTGGGTCCCTTCTCATATATATACACTCCTCTGGGTGAAAACAGACATGATACTAACTCCACTAAAACACTGCTTTAACATTCCTTATGCATGTTGCAGGACTGCATAGTTCACCAATACAGCCCTGCAACTTGCATAAAAAATGTTAAAGTGGTGTTAAAATGGAGTTAGCGTCATGTCTGTTTCAACCCTCTGGCGGCAGGGTTGAATTGAGGAGCGGGGCTAGCCTTAAAGGGCCCAGCCTTACACATCAGAAGAGTGCAAATGTGATCCTCTAAGGTCTATGGGAGTTTTGTATTGACTTCAGTGGGATCAGGATTGCACCCAGAGCTGTCTCTTATACACATCTAGATGTGTATAAGAGACAGCAGAAATACATTTATAAGTTAATTGCTTATACCACCAGGACCCTTTATCCAATCCTTCTGAAAGTTGGCAGAAATAATAAATATGGGAAGGGGTGTAAATGTGTCACGTTTTGTCTACATTACATGGGACGCAAAGAAGTTACAGTTAAGAATGTAGATGAAGATTTCTGCAAAATAATATAATTCAACTGGTTATAAAATTGGATTCCTTTATCCAATCTTTTTGGAATTTGGTACACTTAATGCCTTCCATTGGAAGTACAATCCCTTCACAATTCAGCCAAATATAATGAAAAACAAAAAGGTTACAGCCAAAAATTAGTTTTCCATTGAAACTAATGGAAAACAAAAGCAAAAACAAACAAAAATTTGATATTTATGAAAACGAAAATGACATTTAAATAACAAAAACAACATGGGCCCCTGGTGCACACATCTATCCAGTAATTCTTAGGGATGGGACTTTGGATGGATTTCTGGATTCAGAACTGTTACAGATTTGCATCTCTCCTGCCCCCCTTTTCTTTTTTTCCAGTTTAAGGATTCATATTATGGATCTGTATTAAAAATCATTCAAAGATTTTAAAAATTCATTGTACATGTGCAAAATGGCCTCCACCTTTAACCAAAATGGTAGTGGTGCTATTGTCACCATTTTGGTTAAGGGCAGCATAGCAGCCATTTTGCACGTGTCCAAAACAGCACGGTGGCCATTTTGCTCATGCAGAATTATTTTTAAAAATATTATTATTATTTTGAATATAGATCTGTAATATGAATCTGTAACTGTCTCAGCATTTTCTGATTAATCCGTAAATGCCATTTTTGGATAGCTGTGGATTCATCTGAATCTGTAATGCCCATACCTAGTCATTGTTGGCTTTCACACAAGTCCCGTATCAGGCTCTGTAAGAAAACACTGCCTCAGAAAGCATTTTCTTTGTCATTGTTATTTCAGTAGTCCTGATTTTCTTTCCTTTTCCTGCTTCTCTTATAGAATCGGGCATTGTTCCCCCAACTGGAATGGCAAAAGCAGATTCAGAAGCTGATGCCAACAATGCTCTTTTTATGGAATTAGCCAGGTTTTTTGTCTCAAGCCACCAAGATATACGAGCTCAGAAACAAGCCTTAGTGACTAACACTTACCTGAGTCGGTCCCCACTCCAATTAAAGTTGCTGGAGCTGTGGTAGCAAAGACAGCCAGTGTTTAAATTTTTTTTTAGAGTGCAATAGAAGTATGATGGTTTTGGGTTGCAATGTTTTAGAGCTTTATACTTAAGGGCTGCTTTTTGTCCTTGTGGAAAACTACAAGATTTAGTGACCTGGCTTCCCCCACTCTGAAACCATGACTGTTTTGGAAAATGAATTTAAAGCTTTAAGTACAAAAGAGTACAAATTAGAGGCTTCTCATACTAATGCTTGTGCAATGTAGGCAATATGGATTTTGTTAACGTTTTACCATATGGCCCATCAGTTTGCCAAAGTTATTCTCTAAACATTCTGATACAGTCTTTCACCGCGCTGTCTTATAAAGGATGGATCTGTTCAAATGATGAACATCAAGTAGAGGGATTCTGAGAGGAAGCCAGACGTATGGAGGTGGGAAAGAATTACAGGAGAGACAAGCTAGAGACCTTCCAGGGAAGCTCTTTGGTACAGTTCTTTTAAACTAATAATTATCCCCAGATGGCAGGTAAGAGTTTACCACTGAAAATTAATTCACAAATGTCCCAATGAATGTACATACCTAACTCCCATATGTGATATACAAGAGGCCATTATTCTCTCTGCATTACAAAACCAATCACAACTATGGCTGGTACCTTCCCTTAGACCTAAAGGAAACAGGGCTACATTATAAAGAAGGTGGGGCGAAAGGCCCTTTCCAATGTGGCTAACCCCCCCCACCTTTGGAGCATTGTGATGTCAAGATGCTCCATAGTGGGTAGGGCCACACCAGAAAGGGAACAGAACAGCATTGGTTCCCCACTACTTTTCAGCATTGTTCCATTCCAAAATCAGAAATCAGGGTATCACCCAGAAACAAGATACATTGCCTCAAAACCCAGAGATGCCTCAAACCATGAAGGGGTGGTAACCCTAATCACAACACACTAGCAGCCATTGTCCACGTTGGCACATGGAATACTGGTCACATTGAACACCCTGAAAAGCACCATCCATCCAGTGATATCAAGACATGCTGGCTGCATGGATTAATCTGAGCCTTTCACACAAGGAGATAGAAACCCTCCATTCCAAAGAGGTTGAGATGCCAGTGGGAGGTAAAGACAACTTAACAGCAAAGCCAACCAAGAGAAAGGGCAAACAAAAATACTGCGGAACATGATCAACAAGAGACAACAGCTTTGGAAAAGGAAGACTTTCAGCAGAAGGAAAAGGAATCAAGGGGGAAGAGGGATTTTCAATTCAGTTAGGCTAGGCAAACGTGAGTTTTAGAAATGTGAAAGGGAAGGAGGAGCTCCTATCTGAGGAAAAGAATGGCGAGTTACTACCCAAGTAGGCCTGAAACCGAAATTGCACCCAGTTTCTATTTTTGACAGAAATGGGTGCTTCAGTTGATCCGATCAGAATTTGGATCGGATGAAATTTCGATTGAAAATAATTTAAACATTTCCGCATGCACATAATAGCTGCAGGCCATTCTGCGCATGTACAAATCATTCTGTCAGAATTCTGATCGAAATTCTAACACCATTCCGATTTATTTATATTTTATTATTTATTTATTAATTCAATTGCTACCCCGCCCCTCTCGCCTCTGGTGTCTCAGGGCGGCTTACAATAAAAAGTAATATAAATACAAATAGAAAATCTTAACAATAATAAAAATTCAATTAAAAATCTACTCTTAAATACAATAATGTGTGACAAACCAAATCCTCCCTACCCCATTCCCGCCACCCCCTTCCTCCTGAAAAATGCCTGGCGGAAGAGCCAGGTTTTACAATTCCGTCAAAAGGTTGGAAGATCCAGGCTGAGATGAACCTCCACCGGGAGGGCATTCCATAGGAACAGCGTGACCACTGATAATGTCCTCCTGTTCGTACAGACCCACCAATAGCACGAGACCTCCAGGAGGCCATCCCTGCCCAGACGTCCACAGGGGCTGCCACAGGACACCGGGGGGCGGGGGGGAAGGGAGGCGATCCTTCAGGTAAGTGGGGCCTAGGCCATGTAGGGCTTTAAAGGTTAAAAACAGCACCTTGAATTGGGCCCAGTAGACAATAGGCAGCCAGTGCAGAGCACCGAGCACCGGTTGAATATGCTCTCTACAGTCCATACCTGTAAGCAGCCAGGCCGCTGCATTCTGCAACATCTGCAACTTCCACACCGCATGGGCATCCCCACGGAGAGTGCACTGCAATAGTCCAACCTCAAAGTGACAACCGCATGGATAATGGTTCTGAGACTGGAGTCCAAGACAAATGGACGGAGCCTTCTTACCCGATGCAATTGGCGAAAGGTGCCCCTGGCCACAGCCGACACCTGAAGATCCAGGCATAGCAGAGAAACCAGGACTATCCCCAGGCTCCACATAGATGGAACCAAAGAAGGACGAATGCCCCCAATAATGGAGGCAAACCCCACACCCAGATCACCGACCGCACCAACCAGCATCACCTCCGTCTTGTCAGGATTGAGCTTCAGCTGGCTTGACATCATCCAGTCTCACACCACCGCCAAACACCAGGACAGCAAGGAGACTGCAGGGCCTGGGTCTGATGAAAAAGACAAATACTGCTGGGTGTCATCCACATATTGATGACAGTGGACCCCCAGCTGTGAACCACCTCCCCCAGCAGCTTCATATACATGTTGAACAAGAGAGGGGACAAGATGGAGCCCCGCAGGACCCCACACGGGAGGTTCTCCGGGGAGGATGTACAATCAGCGAGCACCACCCACTAGGATCGGTCCAGAAGATAAGAATGGAATCACTGCAAAACGGTCCCATTTACCCCAGCCAAGTCCCGCAGGCACGTCACCAACATTTCATAGTTCATGGCATCAAAATATGCTGATAGATCTAACAGAATCAGAAGTCTCATACAACCACTATCTAGTTCTACTAGGAGGCCATCAACCAAGGCCACAAGCACAGTCTCTGTACCATAACCCGGACAAAAGCTGGACTGCGCAGGGTCCAGAAAACCAAACCGAACTATCCTGTGAAATGAGAATGGCTATTTCCAGTCAGCCCTAAACCTGAGGCATTGCAGTTGTCTACTACACTTTTGATGACCTTTTACCTACACAGGTTACCAGTAAAATAAGAATGACACTGGGAGACAGAACTGCAGCACAATGCTTACAAGCAGATAGTGCTGCTCCTTGGTAACAGTTATGCTGTGCCTTAATGACTGCAGAGCTTTCAGATGGATCTGTGTTGCATAAGAAAGGGGGGGAGCCTAGTGCTCCTATCTGACAACTGCACGCTGTCTTCAGGAGGAACATTTCTAAAAATGATTATAAAATCCCTGCTTCTGTTACAAGCAATTTCTGCTGAAGTGGTTAAAGTTCCCTGTCCACTATGCTGGGCTGCAATTTATATGTTCGCTAGTTCTGCTGTAAAATGGTACATTTACCAGAATTAAATCTGCACAGACCCTCTGGGTTTCCCATGCCTGACAAACTATTTCTCACTCACCACATTTGAAATCCCCTACAGCAATGGATTAATGAAACAGGTAAGAAGCAGGTGACTTCCTGCCCCACCCACACCAACGGACAGTGGGTAAATTTACTTCCCATCTTGACCTGATACTCACCAATAACAATGGCCCGATTACTACATTTGGTCTGAAAACCCAAACTTTCTTACATTTTACACCGAAGATACAGCTTCATATCTGACAACTTACTGCAGAATGGTGTTGTCAACCATAAATCATAGATATTTGTAAAGTGCTTTGTAGTTCTCGTTTTACAGAAAGAAAACTGGAGTTCAAAGAGGTTAAGACACTTATCCAAAGGTCACACTGCCAGCTCATGCAGAGCAATAAAAAGGGCTCAGGTTTCCTAACTCCCCGGTCTTGGTTTTAAGCAGGAAACTACACAATGATGTTTTGTACAAAAAGCTTTTTATCAGCACACATATCCAGCCCACAATCCTGCTCTAAAACAAGATATCCAGTACATAAAGCAGTGGTTCCCACATTTTTGCCTGCAACACTTAATTTTGAGATTTAAAATACAATTCTGTGATCTCAGGCAGCAATAAAAAATCCTGCAAAGTTCATCAAGTTGGATTCAATCTCATACTTCATCGGCATGACCCACAACTGAGGTCTCAAACCTTACTTTGGGAACCGATGACCTGAGCATCACAGCCAGATGCTTGCTCTAGAGCCACGCTCCACAGCGCTGACCCAATCTAAGCCTGAGGGCTTTGGCTGGGAGTGCACCCAACCCAAATCTGATGGAACTAGTCAGGTTCCATCAAGCTTGGGTTAGGGTCACAGGCCTCTTGCTTGCCTAGCTTGTACTATGTCATTCTCCCAAGAGAAGAGTTTCATGGCTCATTACTTACCATGACATTCAGGGCTGTAGCAGCATCCCCTCCTGAGGCCTGCTTATCCGCAGGATTACGGTCTACTTACTTGCAGGATCTAGGCCGCCACTCCCATCCCTGGTTCCAGTCTGTTCCTCAACAGCAGACTGCAGACAGTTCATTGGATGCAACACCCATTTATTCCAATACCAGTGCAAGACAATTCATATTGTCGAAGCCCCATCTTGTCCTGTTTTATGGGATGAATTTCAAGACATATCGCCCTCAGATGTGGGTGATGCTCTTGGGACTGTTCGAGCCACCTATTGTGAATTAGATCCATGCCCATCCTGGCTGGTTAAGGCTAGCCGGGAGACGTTAGGGCCGTTGCTGGCCCTGATAGACAATGCCTCCCTTAGGGAGGGCAGGGTGCTGGATTGCCTCAAGGAGGCGGTGGTGTGGTCCCTGCTCAAGAAGTCGTCATTGGACGTTGATGCCCTGCTCAGCTATCGGCCGGTCTCTAACCTTCCCTTTTTAGGAAAGGTTATTGAACAGGTAGTGGCTCGGCAGCTTCAGGAGCATTTGGGCCAAGTCAACTTCCTTGATCCCTCGCAGACTGACTTCTGTCCAGGTTATGGCATGGGGACTGCGCTTGTGGCCTTGGTGGACAACCTCTTCTGAGAGTTGGACCACGGTCATTCGACCGTGTTGATTCTGTTAGATCTCTCGGTTGCATTCGATACCATTGATCATGAGTTGTTGGTGACTAGGCTATGGGACTGGGCAGGGATAAGCGGGGCTGTTCTTGAATGGTTCCGCTCTTCCCTGGCCGGGAGAACCCAGCGTGTGGTGCTGGGTGATTATTCATCTTCTCCCCAGGGCCTCACATGTGGAGTCCCACAGGGTTCCATCTTGTCGCCTCTCTTGTTCAATGTTATGCAGCCTTTGGGGAAGGTTTTTAGAGAGTTTGGCGTAAGGCGTCATCAATATGCTGATGACAGCCAACTATCTCTCTCTTTTTATGATTACATTAATTATTATTATTATTATTATTATCAAGCATTTATTCTCAGATTGTAAGCCCTAGGGGCAGGGACCGTGTCTATTTTATTACTTTGTAAAGTACCAGGTACACTGCTTGCGCTATATAAATGTTTGTTAATAATAAATAATAATAATATAGCATCAGCAATGTACCTGAGGCTTTACAAAGTAATTGAATAGACACGGTCCCTACCCTAGGGCTTACAATCTGAGAGACGAGGCTGGGCATGGGGGGAAGACAAAGGAAGGGGAACAGAGGGAGAGACAAGGAGTGTAACATTCACGAGGATGTGAGGTCCCAGGTGCACGCGCATGGCTTGGTTTTTCATCAGACCCAGATCCAGCAGTCTCGGTGCATACCCAGTGTTTGTCAGCCGTGGGGGACTGGATGAGGGCAAACTGCTTGAAGTTAAATCCTGACAAGACGGAAGTGATAGTTGTGGGGAAAGCCAAGGGAGTGATGGTCCCAGTCATTGATGGGATCTGTCCTCCCCTGGTATCCCAGGTCCGTAGTCTGGGGGTGCTCCTTGATCTACCGCTCCAACTGGATGTCCAGGTGGCAGCTGTGGCGAAGGGTGCATTTCGCCAATGACACCTGGTACATCGGCTTAGGCCATATGTCTCAGACTCGGACCGGGCCATAATCATCCATGCTTTTATTACCTCGAGATTAGACTACTGTAATGCGCTCTATGTGGTGCTACCCTTGGTGACAGTCCAGAGACTGCAGCTAGTGCAGAATGCAGCGGCTCATCTCCTGAACGGGACGGGCCGACACAAGCACATTATTCCAGTGCTCTTTTTTCTGCACTGGCTGCCGATATTCTTCCAGGCCCAATTCAAGGTGTTGGTGTTGATCTTTAAAGCCCTAAATGGCCTGGGCCCCACCTACCTGCAGGATCGCCTCACCCCCTGGATTCTGGATCGACCTCTGTGGTTGGCTGGGGACGCCCTTCTTGAGGTCCCCCAGGTTTCCCGGGCGTCAACCATGAAGAGGGAGTTCTCGGTGGCTGCACCATGGCTATGGAACTCCCTCCCATTGGAGGTCTGCCTGAACGATGACCTCACCTCAGACTTTCCATAAGAAGTATAAGACCTGGCTGTTCTGCCGGGCCTTTGCCGAGGGAGAAGGGATGGGTGGGTTGGGTTAGAGTGGGGTTTTATTGTTTTTAGGGGGGGGGTTAATTCTGGGAATGTTGATTTTAGTGGATTTTATTATAGGTTTTTAAATGTTGTTAGCCGCCCCGATATGCTTGTAACAGGAGGGGGCGGCATACAAATACTATTATAAATAATAAATATACAATAAATGTTCCTCAGTTGCAGGACATTGAAGAGTGTACTGGGAGAGCCCCAGTCCAGATGTCCACTCCCTTCTTCTACAGTTCAACACCTTCTGCCTTACCCTTGGGTCCCTTCTCATATATATACACTCCTCTGGGTGAAAACAGACATGATACTAACTCCACTAAAACACTGCTTTAACATTCCTTATGCATGTTGCAGGACTGCATAGTTCACCAATACAGCCCTGCAACTTGCATAAAAAATGTTAAAGTGGTGTTAAAATGGAGTTAGCGTCATGTCTGTTTCAACCCTCTGGCGGCAGGGTTGAATTGAGGAGCGGGGCTAGCCTTAAAGGGCCCAGCCTTACACATCAGAAGAGTGCAAATGTGATCCTCTAAGGTCTATGGGAGTTTTGTATTGACTTCAGTGGGATCAGGTATGCTGCCTTTGTTGTTAGTATTATTTTTATTATTTGTGTGATACTAATGTCTAGTGGCCCCAATCAGGATTGTTACCTCGCTGTTAAGAGAGACAGAAGAAAATATAGTCTCTGCCCTGAAGAGTTTACAATCTAGTTAAGACACATATGTGTAACTCCTAGATCCCATTTCTACCACAACACAAGTGCAAGAACCCATATTTCCTCTGCTGCAAATGGGGAAAACATAGTCAACATGGGCCACCACACAGGTGTATCTCCTACAATTTCAGCATAAATGAGGGTATAATTAATCTGACAAAGTTTGTGGAATACCCAACTTTGGAGCTAAAAATCAAAGATTGAGTTGGAGCTGTCTGAAGTCATGTTGGCATAGTTTATACCCCGCATTTTCTTACAATGCTGCAAAGTTACAAATGTGTAAGTAATGGTAGATTTGATCCCCACAGTTACACTAGTATAGCGCACACACAATTTACTGCCAATTACGTCCACTCATTGCCTTTCCTTGTGTACTCTCTCCTTCCATTCCCGATGTGCATAAGATCCCCTTAAACTTGGATTTTAGTCTAGAAGAGTATAGTTGTCATGTTGGTCCCAAATGTGAGCAATGGAGACAAAGTAATTCAAATGATTTATTTTATCGGACCAACTTGTGTCGGTGAGAATATGCAAGCTTGGAAGCTGGTCCAATCAAAGACAACATCTAAACTAATTTGTCTCCACTTAGACTTGGACTCAGTTGCCCAAAATGAGAGTTGAAGTGTGAAGCAGGGATGTGCAAAGTGAAAGTCAGTAAGTAAGGTTGAGTCCAGGAAGTCTACAATTAAGAGAAAATCAATCGCAATCCCACAGCTGTTTGGCACTGGTACAAGTCCTTTTCACCAACGTGAATCCCACTGAAGTAAATGGAACTCACACTGGCACAAATGGCACTGGTGTCTAATAGCTTCAGAATGGCACTTTACGTTAGTATAACTTACTCTTTTAGGTTTATTCTGAATTTTTTTCTTTGCCCTTTTTTCCACTGAAAGATGCATTCTCTCATATTTTCCATTGATTAATATTTTAAATAGAAGCCACTCCATTGGCATCACCAGCACTTAGAAGGGCCAGTCTTTCAGGGATCATTTCAAGAAGGCCCAGGAAAGATGCCACTCGCATTTACAATATTATACTCTGTTGAATTGTTTACATCCATGTCGCAGCTCAAGTCATAGACATTCCATTGTTCATCCTATGGGAAATGGTCAATTGTTTCTTTCTGGGATCCCATTTCCATTCTTTTCAAGACTGTGAGTGCTTAGTCAAACTGAAATTCTGCAATCTGTCCTGAATTATGGATCAGAGCTCAAACGGTTATCATGTGGATACTGTTATCTGAGGATTTGCAGAATCCCACAAACCCTGTGGCTGGTATCCATATGGGTAAATCTATGAAGTTCAGAAAGGGCCGATTTGCTAACTGATCTGCAATAGTTTCAGAACTGATTTCTTGACTCACTAATCTGGCAGTATGCAGATAGCCCGGATTTAGCCATTGGGCTATATGCGTACCATCAGATTAGCCAGCGGTTAGCAAATCAGCTATTTGTTTCAACTCTAATTATGACGACTGTCCACCTGAAACAAAGCCAAAAAAGACCACTTTGGTGGGAAGTCATTAACGGTTTATCACATATAAAGGCTATTAGAAACACCCTGTTACTATATTATTTGCATAACAGCAACAGCTATACACTATGGGCTTGATAATTAAATGTGCCTTCAGAAAAAAATAGTTCAAAGACAAGTTACTGAATATTTTACAGTCTCCTTCTGCCTGTAGAAAAATGTCATTAAAGCCAACAGCAGTTCCATACTTGGATACCTTGGGGAAGATTGCAAGACTGGGGGGGACTCAACAGACAATGTACAAAAAAGGGAAGAATGATGAGATTCAACAGAACACAGTTTGCTATTTTCATTTCAAAGCAAATGCGTAATATCCTACCATTTCTATATTAAATCTAGTAGATACTGCATTGATTAGCATTCTGCAAATGCTGAATACAGACGTATCATTTAACAGCATGTGTTTTATCATAGACATGACTGGAAAAGCTAGTCTTTATTTTTGTGCAGGTACTTCTTAGCTGTCAGAGGGACTGAACCCACTTTGCTAATAAGGAAAGATGTGTCATTCTACGAACAACCTGAATCCCTGGTGAAAATAAGATGTAATTATCCTATTACTTTCCTTGACTTATTAATAATCAATATAATAAAAACACTAACACTTCCATTACACCAGGCCTCGATTGATTTCCTCAGAGAGGGCAGCTTCCTTGCTGTGCCCATTCTGTTAGGACTGAATTTTGATAGCCCCCTCCACCAGCCTGTCAAAATTGCAAGATGAAAATAAAGCACATCACCCCCAAGGACTCACTCCCTGCCCGAATGCAGACTGTTTGTTTAATTAAGTCAGGTGTACAAAAAAGTCAAGGGCTGCATGTTTGCGCATTACAATACTTTAGCTATTTCTTGACACTGAAAGGTGAATGTTTGGAAACTGGGAAAACAGAAGAAAAGTAAACAGAATGACTGAGCCACACAAAGCAATTTTTTCCTGTCTTATCCACAGGGGGATGCTCATTTTAGAAAACCAAAGACCTACAACTTGTAGCTGGTTGGGACTCACAGTGATTAAAGTCTCAAGGGCTTATCACCCATGAATAGCTCTATGTGACTGGCAGCTAGGAAGTGAAGCTGAAGGGAGGGACGAGGGATGAGTGCAGGAGCAGGAGAAAAATGACACAGTTGGAGACATTAGTCAACTCAAATTCCCTTGAGACAAGGTTAGAACATTGGTCACCGTCTCTCTGAGGAGCAATAGTCTGTAAGATCAGAGGGGAAGCCCTTTGGTAAAATCTCCCTGTTCATCTTCGTGTCATCTTTCATTCAGTTAGTAGCAAATTAAATGACCTGCACAAGGTAATACACTAAAGAGCTAAAGGAAAACCCTGCCATCAGCAAATCATCTTCTGGTTAAGGCTGAAATGAGACTCATTATTGATACTCGTGAGATATCGCGCAAGATCTCAGCCCCGGTGCGAAATCTCACAAGATATCTTGCAAAAAATGATTAAAAGGCACTGCGCATATGGAAAATAGCCACCAGGGCCATTCTGCGCATGAACAGCCCTTTTCCAAAATGACACCAGCTGCGCCGGTCTGCGCATCGGTCCAGCCTCCTTCTGCCTGGAACTGGAGTTTTCTGGTGCCTGCTGTGACATGTTTGTTAATTACTTCATGGATAAAATCGCTCGTATTCACCACAACTTCGACACTGTGCTTATTACACTAGGAGAACCAATCAGTTTCAGCGGGTGTCGCCTGCCAACACGGGAGATATTCTTGGAGCGGTTAGAGATACCTCTTGTGAATTAGATCCATGACTGTTCTAGCTGGTTACGGCCAGTTGGGAGATGTTAGAACCATTGCTGGCAGCGGTGGCCAATGCCTCCCATCGGGAGGGCAGAATGCCGAGCTGCCTCAAAGATGTGGTGGTGCGACCTCTGCTCAAGAAACCATCACTTGACATTGACTCCCTTGCCAGCTATCAGCCTGTCTCTAACCTTCCCTTTTTAGGGAAAGTTATTGAATGGGTAGTGACTCAGCAGTTGCAGGGGCATCTGGACCACATCGGTTTTCTGGACCCCTCACAGTCTGACTTTTGTCCAGGCTATGGTGCTTAGACTGCACTTGTGGCTTTGGTCGACGACCTCCGCTGTGAATTTGATCAGGGTCAGTCGACCCTGCTGATTCTGTTAGATCTGTCGGCTGCCTTTGATACCGTCGACCAAAAGATGTTGGTGACTCGCCTGAGGGGCAGAACTGGAGTGGGCGGAATTGTTCTTGAAAGGTTCCACTTCTTCCTGGCCAGGAGAACTCAGCAGGTGGTGCTCGAAGACTGTTCTTCATCTCCCCAAGACCTCTCATGTGGAGTCCCACCGGGTTCCATTTTGTCCCCTCTCATGTTCAACATGTATATGCAGCTGCTGGGCGAGGTCATGAGACGGTTTGGGGTGCAATGTCATTAATAAGCTGATGACCCCCAGCTCTGCCTCTCCTTTTCATCCAACCCAGACCCAGCAATCATTGTGCTTACTCGATGTTTGGCGGATGTGGGGGACTGGTTGAGGGTGAGCCGTCTGAGGCTGAATCCCAAAAAGACAGAGGTGATATTAGTGGGTAAGGCAGTGGGTGTGGCACCCCCTGTCATTAATGGGTAGGGGTGGGAATTCCGGTTCTCCCGAGAACCAATATTGCTGGTATTTGGGTGTACCGACTTAATCCGATAAATCTGATATTTACCTGTACCGGCATACCGTATTTTTAACATTGGCCGCATTACCAGATTTTTTACATTGCGGCCATTAATTCAATAGCTGTAATAATAGCAGCAATGTAAAAAATCCAGTAATTTGGCCAATGTTAAAAATCCGGTATGCCGATACCGGTAAATCCGGTACCAGGGAGATCAGATAGCGGTAAATCTGGTATCCAGTATTCTCCCCGGTGTCCCACCCCTATTAATGGGGTTTTCCCCGCACTAGTCCCCCAGGTTCGTAATCTGGGAGTGTTCCTCGATTCCCAGCTCCATCTGGATCTCCAGTTGGGGACTATGGAGAGGAGCGCATTTTGCCACTTACATCTGGTGCAGCAGCTTCGGCCATTTGTCTTGGATTCCAACCTGGCCACCATCATCCATGCTTTTATCACCTCAAGACTAGATTACTGCAATGCGCTCTACATGGGACTACCCTTGGTGATGGTTTGGAGACTGCAGCTGGTGCAGAATGTGGCAGCCTGCCTCCTAATGGGGACAGGTTGCCGTGAGCACATTACACCAGTGCTCCAAGCTCTGCACTGGCTGCCGATAGTCGTCTGGGCCCTATTCAAGCTCTCCAGGTGGGGACTGTGGCAAGGAGCACATTTCGCCAATTACATCTGGTGCAGCAGCTTTGACTATTTGTCTTGGACTCCAACCTGGTCTATAGTCTTCCGGGCCCTATTCAAGATATTGGTGCTTACCTATAAAGTCCTATACGGCCTGGGTCCTACCTATCTGCAGGACCACCTCATTCCCCGGCTTCTGGATCCGCCACTGCGGTCTGCTGGGAGCACCTTTCTCGAAGTCCCCTGAGTGGCTCAGTGGGCAACTATGGAGAGGGTGTTCTCAGTGGGTGCACCTAGACTGTGAAACTCCCTTCCAGTGGAGGTCCGGGTGGCCCCGGATCTCCCCTCCTTCTGCTGACACTGTAAGACCTGGCTGTTCCACCAGGCTTTCAGTGAGGGAGATGGGTAGGGTGGGTAGTTTGTGGGTTAGGGGGTGTGTGTTCTTCTGTTTATACTTTTTCTTTTATTTTTTTGACATCCCCATGGTGGACTGTATTGTTTTATGTTTTTATATTTTTTTATTTTATTTTATATTTATATTGTATTTTTATCTTTTATTCTTGTTAGCTGCCCCAAGCTGCTTTGGAAAGAGGGGCGGGGTAAAAATCTGTAAAATAAAATAAAATAGAAAGAAAGAAAGAAAGAAGTTTGGGGTGTGATTTTTTTAACAATTGTAGGGGAGGGCAAGATTCTCACTTTTCTTGGTGGGAGTCAGGGCAATTCTCAGTTCGTTCTCATTTGCAAGAACGAACTGAGAACCAAGAATGAGCCAAAAACACTGATTCTCGTTGAGATTCTGAGAATCAAGTTTTATATTTACTTCTGGTAAATAGATACACTGCAGTTGTTTGTGCATTCTAAAACTGCAGAACCTCAAAGCATAGGAATGCAACAGAATTTTCACTTAGGCCCTTTTTAAATGGACTGCGGTGGGTGAGGGGATGGGTGCGTAGCCGCAGTGAGTGGAGGTGGGTGTGTTCCCATTCCCACAGGTGCACACCCACCTCCACCCAGCATCAGGCATTGGAGCCCATTGCTCCATGCGTGTGTGATGGGTGGAGGTAGGTGTAGCGCGGGAGCACGCATGCACCCCCACCGATGCCCCGTGGCATTCACACGAGCGACTCCACCCATCTCCATGCAGCAAAACTGCGTGAAGATGGGTGGGGGTGTCTCGTGTGAAAAGGGCCTTAATGTGTAGTGATAATTTCCTCGATCCCATATTAGTTATTATTTGCACTGGTGTCCATGCTGCGATTATACATCCATTAGAGAAACATATGTAGCCATGATCTCCGAGTGTAATAGCTCACATCCTATATCCTACCTGAAAACCCATCAATGCAGAAGTTCCCATGCTGTAAGCAAAGGGCCTTATGGAGGTCACAGATGGGGTCATGATCCCAACTGATATTTGATATACTTTGTATGTTTTTGCTACAAGTCTGGATCAGAAGATTATATTTATGTCTCAACATAGGTTAACAAGCAAGAAGTTGGGAATCACTGCATTAATGTCTGTTTTGTCTACAGTTGTTCTCTTTTCCTCAGTTAGATGAAAAACAATTCTGTCAGGCCATCTCCTTGAACCATCCCTTCTCAAAATGAAAAATGTCCAGAAAATCTGTAAACTGAGAAGATAAATAATATTCTGGGTTTCAGACCAAATTGCCAAAACATAACTCAAATGGGCACAGGACAGACTAATTTTCTCTCTAGTGGTCATGTTTCAGACTAACTGAATTGAGAAAGGAAGCTAAGAACTCTAGTCCATGTTCTTCATTTGTATAAATTAGCATAGCTTCATTAAGGTTCTCTAAATTCTTATGGTTGAACGTACATGATAAGAGGTAATTATCCCTATTCAGTAGGGATGTGCGAACAGAACCGAGTTCGGAAATTTGGTTCGGTTCGAAAATTGAGTTCGTTTTGAAAGTTCAGTTCGGTCGACCAAATTATTCGAGTTCAGTCGAATTCCGAACTTCTGAACCAAGTTCGTACATTCAGAACAGGTTTTTTTGACCTTCCGAACTGGTTCGGATTCGACCGAACAGTGTGGTCGAATTCGAGTTCTGTTCGAAAGTTCGGTTTGGTCGACCGAACTATTTGAGTTCGGTCTGAACTCCGAACTTCTGAACCACGTTTGCACATCCCTACTATACAGGTTAGATTCCTACTGAAATTCCACAAGTCCACTATCACTGATTAAAACTGACTAGCTCTGGAAAGTGGATAGACCACACTTGAGGCACAAACCTGGTTACTGATTTGCTTCAACATCCTGAAGTTTCACCTTAGAAGAAAGTATCACCAGGTAGTTTCTTCACAGTAAAATTAAGCTCAAATGGCAAGCGGTTTGTTTTAGTACAAATACTGCAGACTTTGTGAGGAAAGATCATGAGTGGAAGCTTGATTTTGAATAATAATGTCAAGCACTACCTGTTCATAACGTAGTGAGCTCTATTTTGACAACCTCCCATCAATTAGCTGTAACCTGGCCAGATATTGTCTACTTTCAAAGGACTCGGTTTCGTTCAATTTGAATTCACTTGCTTCATCTAGTCCTAATGAGGTTTTCTACTTTAGAAAGAAGTTCTGTGACCCAGAAAGGATTGTGTTATGAGCCACCACATTAAATGTTCAGTTTCTTTCATAAGTTAAGCTATCTCTAGTTAGTATCTCGGGCCTAACAAGCACGAGAGACAAACCCACTCATGCTACCACAGGCACACACTGGGCCCATTCCCGATTAGCACAGGCACGAGCACTAATTTCCATTAGTGTGAATGGGAATCACATCGGCTTTAAGGGATAGTGCTGGCAAGGCTTGACAGGGATCAGCCGTGGCATTTCCTCCAGATCCTGCTGTCACTGCTGTTGCTCTGCAAGACCCTACCCGACAGCTGGATACAGAAGCCTCAGCCATAGTCTTTTCCCCTGACAGGATTGGGGCTCATCAGTGATGCCGACCCACAGCTCTGGCCCCCATCAAGCTAAATTCATCCCTGAGCAAGGGCTGTCAAAGTAGGGAGAGAATAGAGGTTGGTGCATGGAGCCCTGCAGGACAGCCACACCAGTCCTTCTTAATGGGTACAGCCAGACAAGCTGCAGCGGCCTGATCCCTGTGCAACCTCGTTGCAGGCAATCACTACCAGCACACTGCCAGCGCAGGAAGCCTGGCAGACGGTCGCGGGGAAGCTGGGCAGGCCAGCCACTACAGGGGCAAATCCAGAAGTGATATGGATGGGGGGGCTAAAGTCCAAAGTTGGCATAGCCCCGCCCAGGTGAGCAGGCCATGCCCTCAGCCCCACCCTTGCCAGGCTAGCACCATGGTGGCTTCACCCTCTGCTAAGGAGCACTTTTCTTAATAGCTGAATAAATAATAATCAAGGCAAACTTAAAAAAATAACCTTGCTGTATGGTCATGTATGGTCATTATAATTCCCATTTTATAGATAGGCAACTGAGGCAAGGAGATAGTGTCTTGCCTGGAAGATATGCTATTGACTTTGCTGGAGATGGGATAACCCACACCACTGGCTGGGAGAGATCACCCAGTTTCCATCTTTCACCACTTTACCACTAGTATATTGTGGCAGACAGAGCCTCTCCGAGATAAAGGATCATACAGCAATCCTTGCTCAGCACAACTGACAGGGTTAGGAGTCATGCCCATTATTTGTGCAGTATTTTCTAACCATGTTTGCAGAGCAAAAGTGAACAACCCAAATGCACTGTATTTTTTGAATGAATAATACAGTACCCTGGTACGTTAAGGCAGATGCACTCCTTAACAATGGCATTCTGAGGGCAGCAGGGATGCTTAATGGGTGCACTCAGGGCTGGCCCCAGGGTTTGTGAGGCCATGTGCAAAGTCTTGTTGCAGGGGGTCTAATTTGCATAATAAGGCCCCACCTAATTATGCAAATGTGTAAATTTACATAACATTTACTCTCTCTGGACAGGAAGGATTCCCATTCTCCAACCCTCCGAGCAGCCATGGAGACGCATGGCCTCCCAATGCTTCCCCCCCCCGCCCCCACCTCCCCAGCCGAGTGTGTACCACCACTCCCCAGGAGAGGTTCCACTGCAGGGGCAGCTGGGTGGGCAGTGAGGCAGGCACAGAGAGACTGATTATGCCCACTGCCTTACTGGGGGGAGGGGGGAGCATAGCCAACCAGGCCTCCAGGGCCTGTTGCTTCTTGCTGCTGGTGCCACCTGTGCCTTGTGCATGCACACGGTGTGACCGGTCCAGAGGTGCTGCTATCAAACACACAAGACACCTAAAATGCAGCTTGCCCCCGGGACAGCGTGAATTGATTATATGGGGGGTGCAAATGAACTGGTTATGGGGTGCGGGTTTAAAGACAGTATTCCTGTTAGCAATAACTTCATTAAGAATAGTTAGTGAAATAGCAGCCATAATAATCTCAGAACCATATTTGCAGATTTATTTTCCAAGACAGAATAGATATTGCTTTACATCCTAAATTCCTACCTAAGGTAATAGAAGTAAGACAGTTGTGAGAATGTGGCCCTTTTTACACGGGCCCCTCCCACCCATGAACATGCAGATTTCTGTGTGTTCATGGGTGGGGGAGTCCCGTGTGAACAACGCAGTGCACGTGCCCATGGTGAGTGGGGGTGCATGTGCGCCCACCTAACACAATCCCACTCACCCACCACTCGTCCCCATGCACAGAGCAAACAGGGGAAACGGCGGTTACTCTGTGGGTGTGGATAAGTGGGGATGTGTGTGCAGCCGTGTGCATGCCCCACCCATGCACCGGCGCACCCATGGACCACCACCAGCACCACCAGGTGGAGCCATGTAAAAATGGCCTGTGAGGAGCCACTCGAAGACGAACAGAAGGTTGCTACCTTGTAAACAAGGTTCTTTGAGATGACTCCTAATATTCTCACAACACCCACCCTTCCAGCCCCGCATGGATTTTTTTTCTTATATTCCTAGAAAGGGTTGGAAGGAAATGTCATTCTGAGGGGGAGAGTGCTTTTTATACTAGAGGAGCACGAGACCATCATGTGGTCTATTATTTGAATAGGGTGAGCATGCAGAACCCAATTGTGAGAATGGTAGGCGCCATCTCAAAGAACCTGCTTTACAAGGTAAGTAAGTACATTTATTTATGGCCTTAGGCCAAAACCAAATCTTTACGAGGTAACAACCTTCTGATCACTTGCATGGGGAGGAGTTGTTTGTAAACAAACAGCTTTATCTCCCAGCCAGGTATCCCTGTGTCTCGTTGCTGCTGCTGCTGCTGCTGGAGCACTACTAGCATGTAGAGGCAGGTGAGAGATGGGGACCGGAGCCAGAGAGGGGAGGCAGAAGAACTTATTGGGGGAGAAGCTGGCTGCAGTCTGCTGCCCAGCTAGGCAAGCACAGGGGCCCCAGCTGACCACGGGGCCATGTGGCACATACTGGCACCCCCTGGCCACCGAGTCAGGCGGGGAAGCTGGCAAGTAGGCAGCAGAGACCCAGGTGGAGGTTGGTCAACACCCCCATTCCCAGTTGCAAAATCCACCAGCGGCTCCGACGGAGGCTTGGTTATTAAGTCCGGCCTCAGCAGTTTCCCTGAATCTCACAGCCCCACTGCCAAGCCAGGTGGTTCAAGACATGCAGCTAAGCCTACCAGCGGCTCCAACAGAGGCTTGGCCATGCAGCCCTCACCCCCAGCCCCGTTGCAGAGGCAGGTGGAGAAGCCAGCAAGCAGGCAGCAGACTCACAGCATGGGGCTCATATGGCTGGTCAAACACACACATACCTCCCGCCGAGCACTCCAGCAGCTGGGAGGCTCAGCCACACAGCCCTCAGCTTCAGCCACCATGGCCCCTGGATCTCTAGCACCCCACTGGATTACTTAGTGAGGTGATCTAGCGCCCCCCCCCCCCCCATGCAGCCTCTCTGCACGGACTTGCAGGCGCTAGCAGAACTGTCCCATACACACAAGCAGCAAATGCAAGGCTGGGGGGGGGGTCCAAAAGCACTTTTCCTAGGCCCGCCCCCAGCAATGACATAGCACCAGGCTGCAAATACAAGCCTTTGGGGGCGGGTCCAAGCACTCATCAGCCTCCAGGCAGACCAACGGGGGGGCTGATGCCTCTTCAGGCACCCTGGTGAATCCGCCCCTGCACTACATGGGGCAGACAACAGAACCAGCCACATGAGCAAGCACTTGGCCCTGTCCTGCCTCCCTCCCACAGCCTGACCAAGTTCCCACACCCAGCCATGACATGGCCACACATGACAGGCAACAGTTCCCGCTGCTCAAGGCCACAGCGCTGCTCCCCACGTGGCAGGGCAAGCACGGCCCAGGCACATAAGTTGCCCCACTTTGGGCAGCCTTACCCCTTGTCATGTAAGGCTGCTCCATGTGACACATCCTCAGAATTTTTCCAAGAATGCTTCGCATGGCAGCCAGCTGCTCCGGCAAGGCAGGGGAGAACATGTGGCGGGTGCTGGCACTGGCTACACGTGGCCCAGCTGCCCAGAGTGGGGTAAGGCTACCCAAGGTGGGGTAGCCTTCCTGCTCTGTCTCATGTGTCATCACCCAATGGGTGAGGCTACATGAGCACTAAGAGTCCGCTACCCACATGGAGGAGCGGGGAGCACATGTGGAGAGCTGGCCACAAGGTGCAGGATCAGGCCTGCTGCCTGTTTCACTGCTGGGGAACAGCAGAGGAGGGTGCTCGCTCCTCTCCCCCCCCCCCCGCCTGACAGCTGATGTGGAAGGGAATCCTGGGAAGAGCATGCACCCTCCCTCCTGATCAGCTATCTGTCAACTGAATCATTGGGGGAGGAGGAGCCTGGGAAGAGTGCAAGTTCCCCTCCCCCCCAATCCACCCAACAAACAGATGATCATCAGGGGAGGAGGGGCCCAGAGGAGCGCCCGCACGTGCTCCTATGGGCTCCCCTTCCCTGATCAGCTGTTTGTCAGGGTGGGGAGAGGGGTGTGCACGCACTCCTCTGGGCTCCCCCTGATCAGCCCAGCGAGAATGAGAGCCCACCCCCGGACATGACTGCGTGCGACGGGTGCCCCATACCCAGGGTAGGGGAACATCTGGCTGCCGCCAGTTACATGATGCACTGCATTGCATGGCCCAGTTGCCCAGGGAGGGGTAAGGCTAGTCTACCCAAGACATGGTAGCCTCCACTCCCTTTCTTGTGTACCCTCCTCACCCAATATCTCCCTTGCTTCTGGGGTCCAGACATGGGGCTTCTGAGGCAGAGCTGAGCCCCAGCACATTTTAACAAATTAAGCACAAAGTGCTGGAATTAAACACAGGGAGACATGTGCTGCAAAACTGGGATTTGTTTGCAAGGTTAGTTAACTGCATGCTCAACTCCAGCTTGTTCAGAAGCCTCAAAGTGCACAGCTAACTCAGGAGTATGTAAGACGTTTCCTCATTGGTGTGTGCTGTGTGAATATTTGTTTTGACCCCCAAACCTTCCCATCACTTCACCTTAACTAGATAACCAGACCTAATAAAAGATTAAGCCAAAGTTTTCTTGGCTTAGTTGGGAGGAAAAATTAGGAATTAAGAAGTGGAGCAGGGAATTATGTGAAGGAAAACAAAGATAACTAACTGGAACTTAACATTTCAAACCTGTAAAGCGCTTATACAAGTTACAATCCAAATAACTGTCTCTCAAGGGCACCAGAACAATTTACTCCTGGGGTGCAGTTATGTCAGATAAGAACAGGAGAGTCACTCTGTCCCCCCCCCTCCTCCCAATTCATTTTCCAAGCCCAGGCCTGATGTAATGGGTAGCCTGGTCCCCACAGAGAGCTGTGACATCATGGCATTCTTCAGGAGTGGGGTCACACCAGGAAAAGGGGCAGGGAATGCCTTAACCGTGCCCCCTTTCTGACATAGCCCCTACGCTCACTGCAATGCACACAGGCATAAATGAATACACAAAGTCCAATGCAGTAAAAATATCAGGTCCAAAGAGATTTACTGGTATCAATAACACTAGCAGACCCTCAGTGTTGCAAACTCCCCCAACCACTCCCCCCCTCCCCCACCTCTCTCCTGGCCTCCTTCCCTCCCGCCTCCCTTGAGGAAATCTCCTACCTGCTCTCCTCCTCCAACCCCTCCACTTGCCCCCTGGACCACATTCCTTCCCGCCTCCTGACCTCCATTGCCTCCACTGTTGCCCTCCCCTCCTGCACATCATCAACCTCTCCCTCTCTACCAACTCCTTTCCCTCTACCTTTAAACACGCCACTGTCTCCCCCATCCTCAAAAAGTCCACTCTGGATCCCTCTGAACCCTCTAATTACCATCCTGTCTCGGTCCTCCCTTTTGTTTCCAAACTCCTTGAATGGGTTGTCTACTCCCATTGCCTCAACCTCCTATCCGCCAACTCCTCCCTTGACCCCCTCCAATCTGGCTTCCACCCCCTTCACTCCACTGAAACTACTCTTGCTAAGATCACCAATGATCTTCTTCTGGCTAAATCCAACCGCTTTTACTCTATTCTTGTCCTCCTTGATCTCTCTGCTGCCTTTGACACTGTTGACCACTCGCTCCTGCTTGAATCGCTCCACTCTCTTGGATTCCGCGACTCTGTCCTCCACTGGTTCTCCTCCTACCTTTCTGACCACTCCTTCAATGTATCTCTTCCTAACTCCTCCTCCTCCTCTTCCCAGGCCCTCTCGGTCAGAGTTCCCCAAGGCTCTGTCCTTGACCCTCTCCTCTTCTCTATTTACACCCTATCCCTAGGCAAACTCATTGCCTCCCACGGTTTCCAATACCACCGATACGCTGATGACACTCAACTCTATCTCTCCACTCCTTCCCTCTCCCTCTCTGTTCAAGTTCGTCTCACCAACTGTCTCTCCGATATCTCCGTCCGGATGTCTCAACGCCAACTCAAACTGAACATGGCAAAAACTGAACTCCTTATCTTCCCTCCCAATCCTTCCTCTACCTCTTCCCTGTCAATTACCTCATACCACGGGGACTGCCTCGCCCTCCGTGCCCCGGAGCGGACCCTTTGGTCTACCGGGGTGCCTTCTTGGAGGTCCCCCGTGTTAAGCGGGGGGCCACAATGGAGAGGGCATTCTCGGTGGCCGGGCCGCATCTTTGGAACTCCCTACCAGAGGAAGCTCGCCTGACCCAAAGCCTTTTGGTTTTTCGACGACAGTGCAAAACCTGGCTGTTCGCCCAGGCCTTTGGGGAGGGGGGGAGGGAGTAGGGGATCTTTTATCCCCCCTGCTCTAATGTTTGTGTTTAATTTATTGTTGTATCCCTGGCCCTGTTTAATATTTGTTTTAATATTTGAGAATGTATTATATATGTTTTAAATTGCTTTTATTAGTTTTATTGTTGGAAGCTGTCCCGAGCTGTGTTCAGGAGGGGCGGGGTAAAAATCAAATAAATAAATAAAATAAATAAAATCATCATTGATGGGGTCTCCACCCTCCCTGTCCCCCAAGCCCACAGCTTGGGCTTCATCTTCGACTTGCACCTCACTAGGGATGGGCGAACAAAACGCGGTTCGGATTCGGACGTTCGGTCTGAAACCCGAGTTCGGGTTTAGCTGTTCAGTTCGGCGGAGTTCTGTTCGGCTGAACATGGCCGAACAGCCAAAAATAGCACTAACGATACCAATACCGAAACCAAATTCAATTTTTTGTTTTGGTATCGGTACCATTTGACCCTGAAACCACCTCTGGTCTCCACCCCTGGTGCCAGGAAGTCTGCTCCTCAGCTGCCTCCCACTTCCAGTCACGTTTTTTCCCCGTCTTCCAGTCACGTTTTCCCCACCCCTGAACTCATCCAAATTCATCCACATTTTTCCGAACTGTTCGGCCGTTTGAGCGTTCAATTCAGATGTTCCGTTTGGTCGTCCGAAAAGGCCGAGTTCGGCCCAAACTCCGAACTTCCGAACCACGTTCGCACATCCCTACACCTCACCTTCAAACCCTACACTGACTCCATTGCCAAATCCTGCCACTTCTCCCTCCACAACATTGCCAAGATCTGCCCTTTTCTGTCCGTCTCCTCTGCCAATACTCTCATCCAAGCCCTAAGTCATCTCATGCCTCAACTATTGCAACCTCCTCCTCGCTGGCCTTCCCCACTCTCACCTTTCTTCCCTTATCTCTGTTCAAAACTCTGCTGCCAGGATCATCCACCTAGTCCGTCGCTTTGACCATGTGCAGCCTCTCCTCTCCCCACTGGCTCCCTCTTCCTGAGCGTATTCTGCACAAGCTCCTCGTCTTCACCTACAAAGTCCTTCACAACCTCGCTCCCCCCGACTTCTGTGCCCTGATCTCCCTCCGAACCCCTACTCGAGCACTCCGCTCTTCCTCCCACTCCCTCACCCTCCCACGCCTCCCCTGCTCCCCCAACCGCCTTCGTTCCTTCTCCCTCGCTGCTCCGCACGCGTAGAACTCCCTCTCTGCTCTCATCCCCCTTGCCCCCACCCTCCACACCTTCAAGTCCCTCCTCAAAACCCACCTCTTCTGCTCCACCCTTCCTAACTCCTGCTAACCATCCCCACCCAGGATTATCCCCCACCTGTTATCTGTAAACTCCCAACTTGCTGCAACCAAGCCAAGAATGTGTACCTGAGTTCCCGCATCCTTGTGAATGTTGCATCCCTTGTCTCTCCCTCTGTTCCCCCTTCCCCGTCTCCCCTCCCCCTGTCTTTAGATTGTAAGCTCTCAGGCAGGGACCATGTCCATCTTATTCTTTGTAAAGTGTTAGGTACATCGCTGGCACTATATAAATGCTTATAATAATAATAATTACACAGCAGAGGGAAAGTTGCACATGCTTCTGTTCAGGTTGTACCTGTTCTATGCATATGTAGCGAAATGAGGACAGGTCAATGATCAGGGCCCTAGCCTTGGCCTGAAATCCTGCTTTGCTATAGACTTCCTATGTGACCTTCAGCAAGTCTGTGCCTCGGTTCCCCATCTGTAAAATTAGGAGAATAATTCTCTCTTGCCTCACACAGTATTGGGAATATAAATATATAAGAGTGTGAAGAGTTCAAGTATTATGCTGAAGGAAGAAGATGTGGTTACGCAAAGCCTTGGATAGATAAAATTTCAGGTTCCTGCACCGCCAACCCAACCCACTGCCTTTTACACTTTCTACATTCACTTTTTAAAAAGCAAATCTCTCAGTCAGTGATTAATTCATCCATGGTCCTCTTTGGAGATAAGCAGTAAACTTCCATTAGGCTTTTATAATAGCACTTAATTGACCCTAACCTCCATGTAACCCCCTCCAGTATTCAGCCACTAGGCAACTTTCCAGCTCCCTTCTCACATTAAGGGGTGAGAAGACAAGCTGTCATCGCTTCATGCTTAAGTTTAAAATCCAGACCTAGAGAGTTGTGTCACACATTCAGATAGCTACATCTCTCATACCCAAACCACCCGAACTTCTCTTGGATTCAGAATAAACACGCAGGACTAGGGACATCCCGCATCATTTCTTCAACAACGCAGTGAAATAATATGCACAGAACAGATGAAGCCAATTTAATATCCCAATACCCAACAGAGCCAGGGGCTTGAAGGAAACGCCAGAACTGAAGCATTAGTATAAATTGATTTTGTGTGTGTGTTCATAATGTCTCGTTGCTCAACATTCCCAAATGGCATCCCGAAAAGATCATTTGCTTCCGTTCTATAGCCTGATAATATGCAAATTAATAACTCTCAATCTGTATGGAAGCATCTTGTTTGCTTGCTTAGATTCTTCTGCTTTATGTATCATACCCTTGTCCTGAATTTGCTGAATTATTGCAAGCATGCACCACATATAAATCCAATGTTTAAGGGGGGTTTATTTAAACTGTCTTGGTATCCCAAATCCAAAGCTCATTCCAATTAGTGTAATTAATTACTGGTAAGATAGTGGATTGTAACTAAGGCACTGAGCCATTACATTCGTGTATTTTACCACTGTGCTGAATCTGTCAAAATGCACCTTCCCGATAGTTACTATTTATTTTGCGCATGAGTAAATATGTGAAATCCAAAAGGTCATTTTCCCAGTCTTTCAATAAAAACGTAAGATTTTCAAGATGTTTCCAAGGGATAAGTGATCTCTGTGTTTGTAACATTAAGGGTAAGGACACATATAATTTTCTGTCAGACCAGATAAAATTATTGCACAAAGAAAAACCACTTGGGACCTGCGGCACTGGGACCTGCAAGAACCCCGACTTCATTGTCACAGATCCACCCTAACAAGACAGGCACAGAGAGACCTATTAGCCTTCTCCTACTGCCCCTGACTTCCTCTTTTAGATTGGTGAGGCAGTGGCCATCAGTGGTTGGCCAGAGCCCCTATTTATCTTCTGAAGTTTGCCCCAGGAAATTGTCTGAGCAATCAGAGGGTTTGCTGCCCTTCTGCTGTTTAGAACCTCTGATCTCCATCCTGGTCACTTGCCTTTCTTGCTTTTCCCTCCTGTTCCAACTCCACAACACTCTTTGTTGTGGCTACCTCCATCTTTGGACCTCCACCTACTACCCTGCCGTGTCTAGGTCTAGCTCCTGATCCTAGCTTCACTCATCCTTTCCCCACCGTCACACCCTGGCCTCTCTCTTTCAGTCCCCAGTATCCACCTCGCCCATGACCCCTATCTCAGATTGAGTATCATGGCTTTCCAGTCCTAATTGTCCAGCACAATCCCAGGTTCTGATGCACCTCCCAGTTCACCTTGGCTTCTAACCTTGCGTCCCGATTATTCTCCATGTATTGCTTACTCTCAGCCTTGTCAGTGTGTAGACAGACTCAAAACCCAGACAAGTGGCTTGCCAGCAGCTAGACCTGACACTCTCAGGTATTCTCAGGAGGAAGTTGTGCGGTCGACCAGGAACGCCCTTCTCCAAGTCCCCCGGATATCCCGGGGGGCAACTATGGAGAGGGCATTCTCGGTGGCCATGCCGAGGCTGTGGAACTCTCTCCTGGCATAGGCCTGGGCAGGGGCGGCTGGTGGGTGTTGAGGTTGGAGGGGCAGCAAGGCCGGCCAGCCCGCCGGTGGTAAAGCCGCCGGCGGGCAGAGCCAGGGCAATGGTGGCTGGCATAACCCAGCAGCAAGGAGTTCCAAGGGTTAATGTTGGATGGACATTACATTACTTAATCAAGCAATTTCAGTTAGGTTAGGCAGGTTATAATCACCTCCTCTGCCAGGTTTAAAAGCAGGCAGACAACCTTAAACCTCACTTACAAGCAGCTTTAGCAAAGACACACACACACA
>QEPC01011608.1:6301026-6327521 GCA_003113815.1 Sphenodon punctatus | reverse complement strand
GGCCTCAGCGCCGGCTGTGGCTGCCGGCGTCAGAGACACTCTAGGCCTTCCGGGGAACTTCCGGGTTTCCCCGGAAGGCCTAGAGCTGAGGCCACCGGACCGCCCGCCGCCGCCCCCGGAGCTCCGCAAAGGTAAGCAAAGCACTTAACTTTAGTAGGGGTGATCCCTGGGGGGTTGGGGGGGGTGTTAAACACACACACACACACCAGGGATCGGGTCTATACTTACCGGCGGCTGCGGGGATGCCGCGGCCGCTGGTGCTGGGGGGTGGGCTCTTTTTTTAAACAAAAATCCAGGCTGGGCAGGGTGGGTGGGGGGTGTCCCTCCTTCCACCCGCGCAGCCTGGACTCAGGGAGGGGGTTTTTTTTGTTGACTTTTTGGTGGGGCTTTCATTGCTTTACATTGCAGCCATTCATTTAAATGGCTGCAATGTAAAACAATCCGGTACCCGGAATCCGGTAACTGGACCGGATTACCGGGTTGAATCCGATAATGCCGGTGCGCCCGGTACCGGCATTATCAGATTCCGGATTTACCGGTTTTCCCGCCCCTAGTGCACACCCATCCGCCACCATTTAAACCCTCCCCCACCCACTGGAAGTGCATGTTTGCTCAACCAAGTGCACACGGACCCCCACACCCATTTAAAAATGGCTATAGTTCTCTGTGTACAATTCCTAATGCACAAAGTAGCCCCTATGCTTCATACAAAGGTTCTGCTTGTAATATGCTTACTCTGATTGCAGAGGATCCCAAATAATGTTTGCCCTATATACTTAATGATTAATTGAATCTGACAGGCCTCCTTCTAGAACAGTAAACACACAGAAGCATTTGTTAAAGGCTGTTAACCAGTGCCGTAAGCCAAAATGCATCACCTGTGCCAGCGTGCAGTGCAAAATCACTTCCATCTGCTGGGAGAGACACTCTAGGGAGGGTGATTAACCTACCCACCTCTAATGCATTAAAGATATCAGATTCCAGCTATTAAAGAGAGACTCGCCAAAAAGCATAAGCACTCACCATACACTCACTTTTTCTCTAAAGGACAAAACTACTACCAGTAACGCTCTGTTATAAATACTGCTGTGATTCAGCTTGAAATCTTGTGATGGAGCAGACTTGGAAACTCAAACTCAAAATGTATCTTACCCTTCAACATTTCTACCTAGTACAGGGATGGCCAAACTTTGGTCCTGGAGCTGCATGTGCCTGTTGGCCAGGACTGGTTCTACGCCCTTCACACTTGCTGCTTCTAACATTCATATTGTTATTTCAAGTTCATTCATAGACCTCATGTATTGAGGACTCCTGTGGAACCCCGACAACACATGGAGTTCTGTGCCAGTCTTCGCTTGCCTGGATCCAGCGCTGTTGGGAATAAGACTTTCCACATACATCTTATTATGGATACCTGCATTATCAGCCTTGTCAAATAAATAACAATTTAATAATTTTATTTATATGGCACCACCAAATGGCACTCAATATGCAGACCTGAACCTTAGAAGGACACTAGATATTTCAGGAATGATTCTCCATTCTCTCCACCAGCATGACTATAGTTCCACCAGCAAGAGCGCTACACTGGCACTGGGGAAAGTTCAAAAGTATTTATGTAAAGCGTTAGGCAAGGGTAGTGGTCACAGGCCAAGAAAGAGGAAATAATGGGTGAATAGGAGAACATCTCAGCAACAACAACAACAGTAAAAACTAGAACACTTCTGGAGCGGTTTCCTCATAGCTTACTCAGTCCCAGACCACTCAGTTTACAATGATGGTTTACGAGTCCAAATCCTACCAAGCCAGGTCTGGTGCTGTCTCCGTGTGGTGGGTCCAACAGTCTCTCCCCTTGGAGTTGTTCTCTGCTCCCTGGCAGAGGTACACAGTCTCTGCTGGTTTCCTCTTACTCAGAGGCCTGCACACACTTCTTAGCAACATATTCTCTGGAACCTTAGAGTCTCTCACCAAAACGGCCATTTCTCTCCTTCCATTTTTCTGCCCTACCACAAGAAAATCCTTCTGCAGACTCCAGCCTCTTTTAGCTGCTGGTCCTTCCAGACTTGGGACGCTTGCATACGTTACACTATTTCACGTTAGTTTCTATCGGATGGTAATGTGTGAATCTTAGTAACGTGTGCATGCACCTTTTCTCAGTTGTCAAGGAAGTTCCTGTGATTTTCATTATGGATGTCAGGGTAGTGAAATCCTTCTCTGACAGTAACGTGAGCTCTGTATTACACAATACTGGAATGTGTGCATGCCATGAACTGAACATGAATTTAAGTTACGTGAAAATTACAATATGCAGAGCCTAGCATAACATGTGCATGGATCCATTCAATTTAATAACAGATCCCTTAAGGTCACGTGACTTTGCACTGACAAAAAAAAAAAACCAGAAAGAAAACAACATGGATGGGGCAGCCCAGCAGGAATCTTCCATTACTGCTGACTTTGTGTGAGAAAGAATCTCATGCGAAAATCAGCACGTGTGTACTGATCCCTGTGTTTACACTCAGGCGCACCTGCTGTTCAGTGTAATAACTGAATGTTACACTCTACATTGGCCCTTTTTACACAGGTCGCAGGTGGGAGTCAGTGTGTTCGGCGGTGTGGGGGCAGTGGGTGGGGAACAGGCATACACGGGAGCACACCCATCTACACGCACGGAGCAACCGCCGTGTTCGTCGGTTGCTCCGTGTGTGGGCAATAGGTGGAGATGGGTATTGCGCGAGAGCACGCACACATGCCCACCCACCACAGTGTGTACACGAGCGGCGCCCACACATGCACACCCAGATTCCTGAGTGTACGTGCGTGGCTGCTGCCCATGTAAAAAGGGCCATTCTCTTAAATCAGCATGACTCCACTGAAGCCACTATAGTTCCTCAAGCAAAATACTGAAGTAACAGAGAAGAAAAAGATGCCTTTTTAATATTAATGATACAGATGCAGAGGGGAAGATATCATGTCTTTGATACCTCTTCCTGTTCCATACTAATCCTAGCTCACATTAGGACTGACCTTCAGGGTCCATCTCCTAAACTGACCTGAATTGGTAAACGTCAATTTAGGTCAACACACAGCAAAGCAGAACAAATGCATGGTGTTCCAGTCTTATTCCTCTGGACAAGAACGCTTGACACCATGACCAATTAAAAATAAGCATGAGGAAATGTCCTATCTTAAGCAAAATAAACTTTACTAAAAACAAATTGCCCTTCCAAAACACTGCATTAGAATTTCCGACCTGCACTTACTTGTTGCCAATATTCAATCTATGGGGATTTATGTAAACAAGAATCTTACACTTGTGGGAACAAGTATAAACAAGCATCTTAAAAGGTCACCAGAACCAGTAATTTGCATTTCACTTTTTTTATACACAAGGCAAGTGTTTAGCAGTACAATTTACTGAAAGTAAGTACTCAATATATTCTGGATATAAGCAGCAAGGTTTGGACAATTACACTATTACCTCTTTCAGTAGGGTGCGTTTATGGGCAGCTTCTAAGCTATTACAAATCAGCATAGCTACACTGACTCCACTAGAGTAATCGACACCCAATAGGATGCAGCTCTTTGTGTAGATTATTTTTTCAATAACTGAACAATTTAGGCCATGTTTTTAGGGCAAAATTTTCAACCATATGACAAAGATTACATCTGAATTAAAATTAGTGGTGGCTGATGGGACTTTTAGGTTGGTAGGGTGGGGCCAGAAGGAGGCAGGGCCATGAGGGGTGGTGCCAGCATTAAAATTTCACGTTTACATGATCGATGGAATAGAACACACAATTAATTTTAAAAAACACAGCATATGCAGAAGAAAAACTACACAATGCTGGTGGTGGCATGCAATAGTGAGCAAAATGCAACACTCTGTATGAAGAAATCAAGAAGGGAAAACCAGTATTTGCTCCTGTAGATCAGATGCTTAAAAAATAAATAAAAAAAAAATAGGCAGCTCAAGGCTTCAAGTCTGTTTAAAAACTAAATTAAAAACCAAACCAAATTTAAAAACAAAATTTCTACCCCCAAACCATCCCAAACCAATTAGAATTAAAATCTCAAACCAGTTGGGATTAAAATCCCAAACCAGGGTTTCTCCCCCAAATATTTTTTAATCATCTTTAAAAGGGCAAAGGCGCACACACACACACACACACACACACACACACACACACAAATCAAGCAGAAAATCAATCCCATGTTCAGGATTGAAAATCAAACCAAGATTGCTTCCTCAAACAATTTTTAATCTGCTTCAAAAGGGGCAAAGCCAAGAAAAATCAAGCAGAAATGCCACACACACACATACTGAGAAGAGGCACCAAAAGAGAAATAGGAATAGGAATAGCTGCCCTGCCCCCCTCCCGCCCACACACTAATAATAATAAAGGGTAGTTCTTCATCTTACCTGATCTGATGAAACTATTAAACCAGATCGGGGGAACGTATTGCCGCAATGCTTTCAAACAAGCTGACTGGCTCTCCACTTCCCCAGTGTTCTCCCGCTGCCTTTTCCTTGCCCTGATTGGCTAGGGTGATGGCTTTGTCGCCCAGAAAATAGTCTAAATCTTTTTTCTTTTTTTTAAGTTTCTAAAAGTTTTATTGAAATCCATCAAGTAATTGCAAGTCAGGTAAAGTGCTCATAAAGGTGAATACAACTTGAATTGACATTGCTAAAAAATTGTCTAATTCTCTAGATTCCTGAATTGGAATCCATCGGCAAGCTTCCCAACCCCTCCTCTATCCCCACCCCTAGACACAATCAAGCATAGAGGTCAAATATGGACAAAATTGTCATCTCCCTCCCTCTTACATATGCTTTGTACCTACGTTTTATCTCCCCCACCTTACTTATTATTTATATGATTTAATGTAGCTTTTTTAATATTGTATTGAGTGTTTTAAATTGTTTTTATTGTATTTTATTGCTGTGAGCCGCCCCGGGCTGCATTGCAGGAGGGGTGGGATATAAATTTATTAAATAAATAAATAAAGTCATACCCAAGTCCCCCCTCCTCCGGCCAGCACAGCCCCTGGAGCCCCCAAATCACTGACCTGACCCACTGCAGCCCCCTCACGCATGTACAGCAGCAAACAGTGAGAAAGCTGGGAGGCAATTCTCTGTGGAGCAGCCGCGTGTATGCGCAAGAAGTGTTTTCTCACCGTTTATTGCTGCTGCTGTATGCACAGGGGTTGTGGCAGTGCCATGGCAAAATCAGGTCATTGACTTGGGGCTGCAGTGCAGCACCGGGACACTTTGTGAGGTACCACCCTGAGCCCTGAATGTAGACTCACCCCTGATTAGAACAAAGCAAAGATCTGGCAAAAACAGGTGCAATGCCACAGAAAGCAATGGCAACCATCACTGACACCAGGTGCTTTTACATGAGATGGGCAGGTGGGGGGGGGGGGTGTCCATGGTCATTGCATGGTGCGTGGGTTCACACGAGCAGCCCCACACATGGCCCCCTGTCCATGCATCGCCCACCCACTCCATGTATAGGGCACTCCAGTTTTTCATGGAGTGCCCCGTGTGTGGACTGAGTGGGCGGTGCATGGGTCATGGGAGCACGCACCCCCACGCACCATATTCAAATGAGACATCCCCCACATGGACGGTGAGTGTCCATGCGTGGGGGTGTCTTGTGTAAAAACACCCACCAAGTCTGAATTTGACCCTAGAGAGATACAGGCTACATTTATGCATCAGTGTCCATCTCTGCTCCAGAGAAGTACAGGATCAAGCTACCATGGAGACTGAATCACATCTGAGTCATAGCTGAGGTGGCTGCCAAGGCAGTGATAACTGAGTTGTTGAATACCTGCAACTTCATAGACAAAAAAACTTTCTATGACAAGGAAATTATTCCCTGCTTATAAGAACGATACCATTTACTGTTGACCACAGCAGGCCAAGCCACCCAAAATGTTCCTCTACAGACCAGTCCCAGTGACATTAGAAAAGTGGAGGGCTTTAATAGCAAGGTTCCAAGATTCTATACTCACATAACAATACTATTTTATTTCACTACTCTTTTACCCCACATCCTCCCGCTCACAGAGCTTCTCGGGGCGGCTTACAACAGTAATAACACTAACAACAACAATAATAACAATAAAAGAAACACACAATATACAATTTAAAATTCATTAAAATGCTAAAAATATACAAAGGGCAGAACCCTCTCCAACCCCTCCCCCCCCAACCCGTCTCCCTCTCCAAAGGCCTGGCAGAACAGTCAGGTCTTACACGGTCTTCGGAAAGAGGGGAGGTTCAGGGCCAAGCTGGCCTCTGTCAGGAGGGAATTCCACAGCCTAGGAGCAGCCACCGAGAATGCCCTCCACATCGTTGCCACCTGGGAAACCCAGGGGACTTCGAGTCGGGCGTCCCCGACCGACTGCAGGGGCCGCAATACGATCCGGGGCCTGAGGTGGTCCCGCAGGTAAGTTGGTCCCAGGCCGCTTAGGGTTTGTAGGTCATTATTAACACTTTGAATTGGGCCCGGAAGATAATAGGCATCCAGTGCAGAGAATGGAGCACCGGTGTAATGTGCTTGTGGTGACTCGTTCCCGTTAAGAGACGGTCCACCGCATTCTACACCAACTTCAACCTCCAGACCGTCCCCAAGGGCAGCCCCACGTAGAGTGCATTACAGTAGTCTAATCAAGAGGTAATAAAGGCATGGATGATGCTGGCCAGATCTGAGTCTGAAACATACGGCTGCAGCCGTCGTACCAGATATAACTGACGAAATGCACCCCTCGCCACAGCCTCCACCTGGAGATCCAGGCGGAACTGTAGGTTGAGGAGCACCCCCAGACTATGGACCTGTGTGGCCAAAGGGGGGCAAACCCCATCAATGACGGGAGCCACCACCACACCGGCCCTACCCACCAACATCACCTCCGTCTTGTTGGGATTCAACTTTAGATGACTCGCCCTCATCCAGTCCCCCACAGTCGCCAGGCACCGGGTGAGCACTGAGACTGCTGGGTCTGGGTCTGCAGAAAAAGAGAGGTAAAGTTGTGTGTCATTGGCATACTGATGACAACGCATGCCGAACCCTCTCACGACCTCACCCAACGGCTGCATATACATGTTGAATAGGAAGGGGGCACAGAATAGAACCCTGCGGGACTCCACACGTGACGTGAGGTCTCGGGGAGAATAAGTACATTCCCCGAGAACCACACACTGAGTTCTCTTGGCCAGGAATGAGCAGACCCATTCAAGAACAATTCCACCCACCCCGGCCCGGTCCTGCAGCCGAGCCACCAACATCTCATGGTCAACGGTATCAAATGCAGCTGACAGATCTAATAAAATTAACATAAAAGATCTGCCCTGATTTAATTCACGGTGCAGGTCGTCAACCAAAGCCACAAGTGCAGTCTCCGTGCCAAACCCAGGAGGAAAGCCAGACTGCGAGGGATCAAGAAAACTGATCCGATCCAGATGCCCCTGAAGCTGCTGAGTCACCACCGTTCAATAACCATCCCTAAAAAGGGAAGGTTAGAGACTGGCCAATAGCTGACTGAGGAGTCAATGTCAAGAGATGGTTTCTTGAGCAGGGGCCGTACCACCACCTCTTTGAGGCGGCCCGGCACCTTGCCCTCACTAAGGGAGGCATTCACAACCCCCGCCAGCAATGGCCCTAATGTCTCCCAGCAGGCCTTAACCAGCCAGGTCGGGCACGGATCTAATTCACAACAGGTGGGCCTTACAGCCCCAAGGACACCGGCCACATCAGCAGGCGACACCCACTGAAATTGATCCCACGAAATCAGACAAGGCGGGTCCTCCACTACCTCAGGTTCTCTCACTGTTATAAGTGCAGCATCGAAGTCATGGTGACTTCGAGCGATTTTATCCACAAAAAATTCAACATACATGTCACAGCGGGCACTGGAAGATTCCAGTTCCAGGCGGAGAGAGGTCGGACTGACCAGCCACTGCACCACCCGAAAAAGCTCCGCTGGACGTGACTTTGCAGATGCTATGAGGATCCGCGCTGCTACAGCATAAGCTTTTAAACTAGCTTTATGCTGCAATCGGTCAGCTTCAGCATGAGTCCGGCATCACCATCGCTCCAACCGCCATCCTTCCTGCTTCATCCGGCACAGGTCTTCTGTAAACCAAGGGGACCTGCGTCATCGGCATTCCGGAAGCGGACGCCTGGGAGCCGTTCAGTCAATGGCCTCAGTCAACAAGTTGTTCCAGAAGACAATGAGGTCATCGAGTGGTAATTCCCCATGAGCATTCCGGAACGTTTCTGGTTCCGTAAGTCTCCGGGGGCGAACCAACCAAACTGGCTCTACACCTCTCCGGGGGCAGACGTGCACCAGGAGACCGGCCTGGAGGAGATAATGATCCATCCATGACAAGGGCATAGTTAATGCATCACCCACTACCGGATCCCCCACCTCAAGTCCAGTGCAGAATATCAGTCAAGGGTATGTCCACCATCATGTGTCGGGCCCACAACCCTCTGAGACAGTCCCATGGTTGTCATGATGGCCATGAACTCACGCTCCGCTCCCCCAAGTTTGGCATCAGCATGGATGTTGAAATCCCCCAGGACTAAAGTCCTTGGAGATTGCAAGACCACCTCCAACACCAATTCAGCTAGGGCGTGTAGGGATGCTGCCATACAGGTCGATGCGCAGTATATCGGCAGCAGCCCCAATCTGTCTCCAGCCAAATCAAACACCAGATGGATACCCTCCATGCCCAAGATAGTCTGCACTGAATACCTCCTCACAGACCAGCTGTCCTTAAAAATAACAGCTACACTGCCTCCCCGCCCCTCTGGTCTAGGCTGGTGCTGTACTGAGTACCCGGCCGGAACAAGGTCAGCCAGAATTGGCCCCTACTCAGTGTCCAGCCAGATCTCTGAAATACACATGAAATACACGTTTTGTTTGTTTCTCTGCTTGAACAAAAGCCATCGTTAGGAGAACTTACTTTTCAAGACGATTGGTTTAAATTTCAGAACTTCTTGTTTGAAGATGAATCTCAGCTACATTGCCTAAGTGCACCGAGCTTTTGTAGTCATCTAGATCTCTGCAACGTGTGCAGACCGAAGGTCTGTGCCCATTTTGCAATAGAGAAAAGGACTCCACAAGTTGCAAATCAATTGACAAAATGGAACTAAAATTGAGCAGAGTCAAAGCAAGTGATGAGCAAGTTTCTGGAAGATAGTTCCATTAGCAGCTATAAGCCAAATAGGATTGGGGAACAAAACCCTTTACTGTCGGGAGCCTGGGGATGACCCACAGGGAACGGATAGCATGGTGATCTGTTGGGTGCTTCTCCCAGGCCCCTGTGACTGGCCACTGTCGGAGGCAGGATGCTGGGCTCGATGGACTGACCCAGTATGGCACTTTTTATGTTCTTATGTAATACCATCAAAGGAGATTCTGTTTGTTTGCTTGCTTGTTAGGGGTTTAGTTAGGATTTCAGTTACATTTCTTAAAATATGGAGTACACTTCTCTGATGGAGTCAATGAAGTTATTTCTGATTTACACAAGTATATATGAGATCTCAATCTGGCTACTGCTTGTAATACTCTTGAATATGCAGTTGAAGTGCACATCTTCCTGCCCCAGTTTCCATTTCCATATGTGAAATCTACCAAAAAATGATGAAGGTGGAATAGAAATATGCTTGTAGGGAATAGGCTCATAGAGCAGAGTACATTTTTGGAATGTCCATTAATTGTTAATGGGCTAAGACCCAGATTATATAGTGACCCCTATATCAACAGCCGATGCTGTAAAGCATGAGTGCAGAACAAATGTGGCCCACAGATAGTTTTTATTTAGCCCCTTTCTAATTCCTGGATCTGACTCCTGGTGTATTCAGTTCCACTTCCTACCCTCAAGCATGAAAGAGTGAGCTCAGAGGAAGGGAGCAGAGAAGAGGGCATGCCACACAAGGATAGGGGACAGATCCATGGCAGAAATCCACAATCTGGAACTTGTTCTTCCTGAGAGCAGCCCTTACACTCCCCTGCCTCTGAAGTCTATGTGGCCCGTGAAGCATGTACTAATTTTCAGAGTGGCCTTTGGGGGGGGGAAATGGGTCCCAACCCCAGATATAAATACTACTTCAGCCTGCCCTTGGGTTGGCTTCCTCCTGAAGGCTGCCTGTTGTTGAGTAACAGCATAAAGCACCACTGAGACCATCACAGTTAGAACTTTCCACCCCTTACGAGCTTACTTAATATTCTTTAATATGTAAAACAATAAGCTGTCTCAGAATGTAAGGGAAAAAAACAATAGATCCTCAAACACAGGCAATGCAGCGATAGAAGAAGCCACAAGTTCTGTACGAATAGACACGGCAATGGTAAACTCTGCAGTGCGATCTGTCTCCTGCATAAGGTGGACACCTACACTTAGCCAAATCCCTCCTAAAGACTGGCATGAGGCCACATCATTTGGGGGTGGGGGATATGTCTATAATGGGTACTATGCGAACAGTGCCAGATATTTTACCAAGAATCAAGATTGTGTTAACATAATGGTATGTCCAAGTAAATGACACAGTAAGGACTCAGAGCATTGCCTTTTGCGGAAACTGTTTCATTTCTGACGTGTCTGCACTATTCTATATTTAACATCCCTGCTCCAAAATTTATTAAGAGTGACTTGTAATTTGTAATTTGTCACTCTGCCATTTGAGGAGAGCAGATGTTATTTTTCTCTTAAATCCCAGACACCTGGAACTGGCAAAATTCCCTCAGCTCACTCAATTATCAGCCAACAGGCAGAACTCAAGCAATTTACCTACAAGGACCAATTCAGCCCAAGGGGGAAAAGGAAAAAAACAATTTTATCAAGTTTGAAGTAAGCTGCCATCAAATTTGATATAATGCAGTGGAGCATTTTTTCTAAGATAAAAAACAAAACAACAAAAAAACCACCTTTTATTTTATTTAAAGGACATGAATCCCAAGGTTCTTTTAAGAATAAATATTGACCATGTTTCTGAGGAGAAGGCAATTCTGAAAAGTCTAATTAACTTTTCTCAAGATTCAAATTTTAAATCTTGAAAACACAGCTTGAGTCCCCTAGACAGGAAAGGAAAAAACTATGAGTCTCCAATTATGGGGTCTGATTTCCTTCCGATGCCAATTCTACTTTCATGTAAGCCTAGCGATTTCAATGCTTATCTGCGGGACCGCCTCACTCCCCATGTGCCCGTGCGACCCTTGAGATCGTCCGTGGGAGCCTTTTTGGAGGTTCCCCGGGCGAGGTGGGTGGCCACCGATGTTAGATCTTTTTCGGGGGCCACCCCTGTGCTGTGGAATTCGCTCCTGGAGGCGGCTCGGCTGGCTCCCACTCTCCTGCTGTTTCAGTGTATATGTAAGACCTGGCTGTTCCGTCAGGCTTTTGGCAAGGGGTAGGAGTGGGGAGGGGGCAGGGATGGGGGCTTTCCCCACATATTGGGGTATTTTTAAATTGTAATTGTAGATTGTTTTAAAATTTTATATTGTTTTAATGTTTTAATGAATGCTGTTTGCCGCATGAATGAATTAATGAATGAATGCTGCCCTGTGGGCAGGAGGGGCGGGATATAAATTTTAAATAAAATAAAAATAAAATGGAGCGAGAGCTGACTGAAACCAGAGAGGAATAAATCCTGGAGTAGAAGAGGAATCAGGCCTAAACGGTTAATAGGCAGAGGCTTTGAGAAAATAAAGTCAAAGTCCAAGCACCAACAAACTTCTTTAGTGATGTCAATAACTACATATGGTGCCAGTGGAAAAAATAATAATTCATGTAACAATAAATATGGAGGGATGGGATAGATTGCTTCCAGGCCCCAGATTACAATTGGTACCTTTGAAACCCTGGAGATGATAACCAGTTCCAATGCACTATGGGGACAATCCAGAGGCCTGTTTACGCCAACCCCGATGTACAGCGCCCGGCCAGAACGTGCGCACTCAAACACGTATGTGGTGCCCTGTGCGCAGCACAGTTGCATGGAGTAAGAGTGCAGCCCACGCCTATGCGACCCGACCCGCGCAGCTGTACTGTGTGCAGGGCACCGCAGGCACGTCTGAACGTACATGTTCTAGCTGTGTGCCGTGCATCGGGGTCCGCATAAGTAAAATGCTGGATTGTCCCCCATATCTGCACCATAGCTTGGGCTTCTTTTCCTGGTCTACTATATTCTTGGTTCTAGTAACCTAATACAATTCCCCACCCACACAGCTTCTGATTAGCTGCTACCCGTATAAAACCCATCTGACAGAAACAGAAAGCCAGGTGTAGTAAGGCATAGGTCTTGCGTTCCCCCAAGCCTTGCTAGCTGCTGGGACCCTGTTCCCTAGTTCCTGCTTCTAGCCTACCTGTCACCTTGTTTCTAAACCTGCTCGCTTGCTTGCATGCCTACTTGCTCTGTTCTCAGCTTGGCTGTCCCAGTGCTAGCTCCTTATTCCTGCCAAGCCCTAATCCTGCCCTCTCTCTGGTTGGACTAGAGGTGTTCACCAGGGATCCATGTTGTTTTTTATTTTTGGTTATTTAATATGTCATTTTCGTTTTTATAAATATCAAAGTTCTGTTTTAATTTTTGCTTTTGTTTTCGATTTCCATTGGTTTCAGTGGAAAACACATTTTTGGCTGTAACGTTTTTATTTTTCATGATATTTGGATGGAACTGGGAGAATTGTACCTCCAGTGGAAGGCATTAGGTGTACCAAATTTCTGAAAGATTGGATAAAGATATCCGATTTTATAAGCGGTTGAATTATGCTATTTTGCAAACATCTGCATATACATTCTTGGATGTAACTTCTTTGCTTTCCATCTAATGTAGATGAAACGTGTCAGGTTTATACCTCACCCCATGTTTACTGTATATGACAACTTTCAGAAGTATTGGATAAATGGTCCAGGTGTTATAATCAATTAACTTATAAATGTATGTCTGACTGTAACATCTTTGTAGCCCAACCAATGCACAAGATATTTGGCAGGGCCTTATCTCTCACTTTTAGGGTCATCTCTGACAAATATCAGAAAGATGTGATAAAGGGTTCCAATTTTATATGCCTGCACAGCATATGTCGAGAATGAGCCTATGCCAGCGATTCTCTTACATGTCACTGTGTTATAAGATCGGTTTGTGATGCCAATTGGCCAGCAGAAATGTCAACCAAATATCCTTGTTCTGTGCTGTGACCATCCCAATTTTTCTCCCCCACGTGTTACTGGGAAATCAGAAGCATCTGTTTAGGAAAGAGCCAATAGAGATTCTCTCATGTCCTCTGTCCCAGTGCTGCAGGATGTGATTGTGATGATAATTGGCCAGCCTGGATGTGTAAACTATGTCTCCCGATTGCTGGGATACTATCTCCAAAGTCCCAGTTATGTCCCTTCTATGCCCAACTGAGGGCCACCCCCTATGCCCGCCTTGAAGCCACCACCGATTGGTCCTGTAAAGCTGGAAGCATGAAGTAATTGGCCAGTGAATGTGTCTGTCAGTCTTTTGGGTTGCTGGCGCTGCATCTGCATGTGCATGCGGTGCCTGCTTCTGACTGTCACTGCATGTGCTGCTAATTATCTCAATAATGGTGTTCAAGGGGACAACTTCAATTGCTTATATAATTGAGTCCCTTTATCAAATTGTCCTGTACTGTGGCAGAGATGACAGGTAAGGTGTGTTATAAACGTCTGCCAAATTACTTGTAAACAGGATGGAATAGAAAAATGTTATAGCCAGAGATGTATTTTCAAGTGAATAGCTTATAACATAAGGACACTATAGCCAATCTTTCTGTAGTTTAGCAGGATTAGTACATTCATGCAGCAACATAATATTCCCAGGTTTCATGCAAATTTGATGGAAGCTAAAAAAGGTGTAGCCAGGAATGCATATGGAGCTTTTCTTAAAATCACAACATTCAATTGCTTCTCAAATCGGTCCCCTTTATCCAATCGTTTTGATGTTTGGTACACGTTGTGCCCTCCACTGGGGGTACAAGCTCACCAAGTGTCATCAGAATTGAATATGAAACAAAAACGTTATAGCTAAAAATACGTTTTTTAGTTTTCCCCCATTATTTCCAAAACAAAAATTTGTTTCATTTTTGTTTTTGTTATTATTATTTGGCATTTTTGTTATAACATTAATCAAAATCAAAATCAAAATTTTTGTTTTCATCATCATAATAACGAAAATGAAATGCACACCCCTAGCTTGGACTGACCTGGTACTGGCTTCCTTACTCTTGTGACTTTGCTTCTGGACTCCTTGTTCAGCTTTGACTCTTGGATTGACCATTCAGCTTGTCCTCAACTACATTCTTGGATTGCCCAACCCTGATCTGAATGTCACCTGGCCTGCAACTCTGGCCCCTTTTAAACCTGTCAGGGCTCAGGGACCTTATAAAAATATAAGGCTTGTGGTACTTACCTCTTTCTGTGCTTTAGGAAATTATTAAAATGTGGTTTGAAAAGCTGCAGAAATATCTACCAGATGCCTTGTGACATTTGAACAGCTATAACCAGGGCTTAAAGGGGGTGGGGGGGCTTTCTGGGGTTCAGCCCTGGCAATTAAATTCAAGGGGCGGGAAAAAGCTCTAGGAAATGTTCCAGGTTAGGAGTGTGCAATTTGAAATGTGAACGACCAGGAAAAGGCCAATAATGGCCATTTCGAGGTTGGAAATTAAATCCAGAAAAACCCTGGATTGTTTATTTGGCTTTCATTCATGAATTTCCTGCCCTATCTATCACATAAATCAAATCACAAAACCTGCTGTTTTATATTCAGCTGTAAAGAGGTAGGCTGGTGGTTGGGTTTCTAGCTGGAGACAGGTTCAGTTCCCTGCTCTGACAAGCTCTGGCCCAACAGGTGTGGTTTCTGGGGCAGGGGATGTAAATTCTGGGGCAGGCTTGGGTCCCAGCAATTGATTAAGAACTGGCTATAATAAGGAGACTATATTCAATGGTAACCAACTGAAAAGTCATCACAGATAATATTCAAGCGCATTTCTAGGGATGGGACTTTCAGTTTTGGTTTTAATTGATAGAGGCCGAAAGCGTCTCTTTCGGTTAAAACCGGGAGATCTGAGAATTGGGCTCGTCTCGGTTCCCAATTCTCAGATCTTCTGTTCCCATTGACTTCAATGGGAAGAGGCGGGAAACCTCTTCTACACCCCCCACTCCCAGCCTCGTATGGTGAGGGTGGGGACCCCTAAAACACTCCCACCTCTACCTGGCAGGGTCAGGGTTTACCACCCACCCACCCCCAGCCCCCGGGGGCCCTGTACTTTACTTACTGTTGCCAGTCCAGTCCAGAGGGTGGGGGTCACGGCTGCCAGCCAACAGCATTGGTGCCATTTTGGAAGAGGGCAGCCATTCTGTGCATGCGTGGGGAGCCATTCTGTGCATGCGCAGAACAGCTGCCCTCTTCCAAAATGGAGCCGATGCTTCCGGTGCCGTTTTGGATTCGGGCTGCACATGCACAGAATGGCCTCGGTGGCCATTTTGCACATGTGCGCTGCGCCGCTGCCGATCCGGTGGCATTTTCAAGCTCCGGACTTGTAAGAAGAAGAAAGAGAAGGCCCGGTTTCCTGGCAGAGGAGCTGGATCTGCTGCTGGTGGCCGGGCCACATCTGCTGCTGGCTGGCAGTAGGAGCTGGCTCCGCTGCCAGGCGGTCAAACTTTTTCCACCACCCCACAGTGGAGAAGGCCCTGTGACCTGGCAGCAGAGCCGGCTCCTGACACCAGTCAGCAGGGGAGGAGGCCCAGCTGCCGGTAGCAGAGCTGGCAGTCATGACCACCATCCTCCGAACCAGCAACAGTAAGTAAAGTCCTGGGTGGATAAATCCGGGCCCCAGTGGGTGGGGGTGGGCGGTGTTAGGAGTACTGGATCCCCACCCACACCCTGCAAGGCTGGGAGTGGGGGGGATGCCTGGGGTTTTTTTTTCAGTGAGTTCCCATGTGTCTCAGAGGGTTCTATTTCCCATTTACTTTAATGGGAAAAAGAACCGACACGGATAGATCCGATACCGATAGATCTGAGACACTGGGGAACCAAAAGTGAAAGAAACGAAAACCGATATTTTGTCTGGAGTCCCACTCCTGCTCATTTCTGTGGCATCTGAAAGTACCTGTATTGCCCTGAGGGGTACAGAGTAGTAATAATTACCACTTAAGAGTAAGCCAACATAAAGTGTAAGCACTCGTAAGGGGTAACAGGTTTGCAGAAAGGCAGTGACAAAGAGTGTGTGGCAAACACCAACACACTTCTAAATGTTCACACAATCAGGGGTACCAAAGGGGGGGGAGGTTCTTTATCTCAAGGTTTTGTGCCCCTCACAACAGTATGCAAACAAGCTTTCAAAGCTGTACCAGAAAACATAGAGAAAAGGGATATTTCAACAGAACAAACTCATGTTTGCAGGACCTACTGCACTCGATTGGCAGATGAGTGCCATCTGATATTGACAGGAGCTGCACAAACACACAAATCCAAACAGCATGGATAAGGCAACACAAGACATTAACTCACATTGGGCAACCTTACCACACATTAGCCCATGATGCAGCTGACCACCAGGCCGGTGCAGTCAGATATTCACACTCTTCAAGTTCTGCTCTGGGGCAGGGGGGTGGCTGCTACATGATGCATCCGTTGGAGAAGGCCAGTGACGCATGTCAGGCTACTGTTGCCCCACCCAGGCCAAGGTGGGGGTAACGGGCCACCTCCCATTTGGCCGACCCGTGTAGCCCTTCCACGAGGCAAGGTCTGAGCACTGGGCCCAGAGGAGCACGCTCTTTCCACCTGCTAAACAGCTGATGGTGGGGGTAGGGGGTGGGGGAGAAGTGTGCATGCTCTCCCCAACTGCCAAAGAGCTGATTGCAGGAGTGGGGACGCAGAGGAGCATATGCACTCCTTCTGTCCCCCCTCCTCCAATCAGCTGTTTAGCAGCAGCAGCAGGCCAAATCCTACAGCACAGCAGGAGTCCAGCCTAGTGTGTCCAACTCCTCTGCCAGAACCGTGGCACGGAGGGGCTGGTGACAGCAGGGAGGGAGGAGGGGGAGGCTGCTTGTTTGGGCTGCTGCCCTCCCCTCCAGCTCAAAGTGTGGTGGCCGTGGCTGCTCTCCTGGGGTTGGGCAGGGGACCCAGTCAGCCTTATCTCATGTGGCTTTAGCCTACGTTTTCCAGTTTCCTCTCGCACAGTGGGGGCCTGATTCCCCATGGTGTTGCAATTCGTATTTGAGACTGGGTATCAGCCCTCACAGCTGGTATACTCAGGAAAATCTAATTTGACAGCATTTTGCACCCACACTGACCTCTCTTTGAAAAGGGGTAAATGACTGCACAAAATGGAAGACAATGGGGAATCAGGCATCAAAGGTTTCCACTCACAGAAGAAAGAAAATCTGAACGTGTCTTTGTCTCTCTCAGCTGTTTCCTGCTATTGCCTTCAGCAGTCTCAGGGTGTGAGCAAGAAGTACAAAGTACACCTTATGGGCTTGTAGGGCAAACCAGGAAGGGAGCACAAAAGCCAGCATGTAGGTATTTTTGCACATTTTACAGCATTAGCTACTGTGTGATTCATGAGCATACTGCTTTCGCATCTTTTCCAGGCAAAGTCCTAGACCTGATCAAAGGAAGGGCATGAGATCTTGATGCGGGTGTATAACCTGGCTGGGCACTAGTTCAACAGACCCTGAGGAGGGTTTTGCCAGAAGAGGGCAGGATTGGCAGATGCAAGTGTCTCTGGAGAAAGAGATGGGGGATGACTCACCCCCTCCAAATTTGCAGCTCTTCACAGACCATGTCTCCTATCCCCAGGGAAGCTGCGTTTAGTAGCTGCACAACCCAGAGGTGAAACCAAGTGTAGCCCAAGATCAAAAGTTGTTAAGCGGGGAAGGGAAGGGACATATATACGCATGCGGCCGTGTCTTCTTTCTGTAGGAAATCTGACTAAAAGAAAAAAGATGGTTGTGAAACCCTCACTTATAAGTATAGTTCCTGAAGCTACTCTTAGTTATTTTATTTTTAACTGATTTAATTTCAAACTGAATGTCCTTTAATTTGCATTTACAGGGCCAAATTTCTTTCCCATTTATATCTTTGAAAGCCCATTGATTTTGATGGCTCTACACATATAAGCGAGAGCAGAATCTGACACCTAAGTTGTATTCTGAGTCACTTAAGCTTCTGTGTAAGGTGTGTTTTAATGTAACACCTGGCAGAGGTAAAACACAGACATGCCAACGTCATATGTTTTTTTCTCACTAACGCAAAGGCCCTTTTTAGACCAATCTGGCCTAAAAGGTCCTTAAAAATAGACTGAAATATGGGTTAACTGAGAACCTTGGGACTTGGCTGTCTAAAGTTCTTCTGAAACAGGGCAGTCAGAAGAACTACTCTTAGAAATTGTTTGGGATATCTGGAATTAACAGACAGTACTCCTCACTAATTGCAGCTCTTTTACTCCCCCAAGGCAGCAGAATAACTTCATGTCAAATTACATGGCATAGTGTAATCTGAGAAAACCAGATGCACAGGTAATGCTGAATAGTGAATACACAACTTGCTAAGGCATGCATCCTCTTATCAGTAGGCTTAATTTGTGGAAAATATTCCATTTACATTGACTGAACTACTCGAATGAGGGAGTTGTGTCCATGTTAGTAAAGAAAGACTAATAGATATTTTGGGGGAAAATACAATCCATGGTCAAATAAACTGTATTATCATTATTACCCATTTCAACTTTATAGGAATACAAAGAAATCAAAATCCAGCCCTGTCATTCGTGAGTGAAGTCATGGCAGAACCCCTTTCGCACTGGGGGTACTCCCAGCATCTGGTTCCTCCCCCTGCCAGATCTTTGCCTCATGGGAGTCACCACCAACATGCCAGCGTCAGATGCGAGTGAGGCCGAAGGGTTGTTTTTGTTGGCAAAATGACATCGAGCAAATATGCTCTATAGCTAGTGTGGCCATACCTCCCCTTTAAAAGAGGACACTTATGAAAAATACATGGTGTGGGGCTGCACAGGGCCATCCCCAGGCATGTGCATATGTGCGGCTGCACATAGCCCCGCGGCCAGCTGGGGCCCCGCACTTGCCTGGCTGGGCAGCAGGCTGCAGCCAGCTTCTCCCCCAGTAAGTGATTCTTCCTCCCCTCCCTGGATCCAGACCCCATCCCTCACCTGCCTCTGCCTTCTAGTAGCACAGCAGCAGCGGGGAGACTTAATCCAGCTGGGAGATAAGGCTGTTTGTTTACAAACAGCTCCTCCCCAAGTGCTGATCAGAAGCTTGCTACCTTGTAAAGAAGATTCTTCGAGATGGCTCCCAACATTCTCACAACTGGGTTGTGCATGCTCACCCTATTCAAATAATAGACCACATGATGGTCTCGAGCTCCTCTAGTATAAAAAGCACCCTCCCCCTCTGAATGACAGTTCCTTTCAACCCTTTCTAGAAATATAAAAAAAGAATTCCATGCGGGACTGGAAGGGTGGGTATTTGTGAGAATGTTCGGATCCATCTCAAAGAACCTTGTTTACAAGGTAGCAACCTTCTGTTCTTCTTCGAGTGTCTCCTCACATGATATTTTTACATGGCTCCGCCGGGTGGGGAGTCCGTGGGCATGCCAGTGCATGGATGGGGCATGCACACAGCTGCACACACATCCCCACTCACCCACCACTCATCCACACCCACATAGTAACCACCGTTTCCCCCGGTTGCTCCGTGCGTGGGGATGAGTGGGGGGGTGAGTGGGGATGCGTGTTAGGCGAGCGCGCACGCACCCCCACTCACCATGGGCGCGTGCACCACGTCATTCACATGGGGTTCCCCCACCCATGAACACACAGAAATCTGCGTGTTTACGGCTGGGAGGAGAGACCCGTGTAAAAAGGGCCACATTCTCACAACTGTCTTACTTATACTATCTTAGGTAGGAATTTAGGATGTAAAGCAATATCTATTCTGTCTTGGAAAATAAATCTGCAAATATGGTTCTGAGATTATTATGGCTGCTATTTCACTAACTCTTCTTAATGAAGTTATTGCTAACAGGAATACTGTCTTTAAACCCGCACCCCATAACCAGTTCATTTGCACCCCCATATAATCAATTCACGCTGCCCCGTGGGCACAAATTAAATGGTTATGGGTGGGGGCAGCGTGAATAGATTATATGGGGGCGGGGGCAGAAATGAACTGGTTATGGGGTGGGGGCAGCATGAACTGATTATGGGGGCACAACTGAACTGGTTATATGTCTCTTTTCATGGCATAATGCGCTTAATAAGCTAGCTGCATTTTGGGTGTCTTGTGTGCATGGGTGTTTTCAGACGTGACGAGATCACAGTGAACCACAGTGAATACCTACATGTGGTCACTGTGCCCTGCATGTCTGTTCGGCGGCCGCCAGATGTTCATCACGCTGAATGCCCACATGAGGTCAATTTCAACCACGCTTCCGGGGCTCCCGGCGTGAAAATCCCCAGAAGCGTGGTGAAAGTGATTCTCGGCCAGAACCAAAAAAAAGTAACGTCTGGCCGGCAATCACGGCCCAGAATCCCCGGCGGGATTCCGGGCCATGGTCAAACCAGCCCGACACTGCAGCGGCATTGGCCTCGCCGCCCGCCCGCCTCCCCAGAGGGCGGGCGGCGAGGGAGTGTGGAGGAGGCGGGGCCATGCGGCCGCACGTTGCACCGTGCGGCCCCGCCCCCTCCCTGATTCGCCACCGGCATGTCTGTTTGCCGTGCCTGGGTGATCCCAGCGCGGAATCTCTGGGTTGTTTTCGGGACGGGACGGGGCGAAGCCACCCCGTCACGTCTGAAAACACCCCATGATAGCAGCACCTCTGGACTGGTCGCACCGCATGCGTGCACAAGGCACAGGCGGCACCGGCAGCAAGAAGCAACAGGTCCTGGAGGCCAGACTGGCCAAGCTCATCCCCTCCTCCAGTAAGACAGTGGATGCAGTCAGTCTCTGTGCCTGCCTCACTGCCCGCCCGGCTGCCCCTGCAGTGGAACCACTCCTGGGGAGCGGTGGTAGACACTCGGCTGGGATGGGGGGGGAAGCATTGGGAGACCATGCTTCTTCATGGTTGCTTGGAGGGGTGGAGAATGGGAATCCTACACATTTGCATAATTAGGCCAGTCCTAATTATGCAAATTAGGCCCTGCACCAAGACTTCGCACATGGCCTCACAAACCCTGGGGCTGGCCCTGGGGCTGCACTGGAACCATGTAGTTTTCATAAGCATCCTCTTTTAAAAGGGAGATATGGCCACCCTATCTACAGCAGAGTTTCCCAAGCTCTGGGTCGGGATCCCAAGTGAGATCATGTCATCTATGTATGGGATCACAATCTTGAGTGATATACCTCGCATATTTTTGTTACTGTTTGGGGGGGGTCACAGGATTATATTTAAGTCTCAAATGGAGGTCATGCAGGAAAAAAAAAAGTTTTGGAACCATTGTCCGTAATATGTACTGCTAGGATTTGATTAATGCGTTTGTTGTTGGCAGTCATGCAAAGAACACTTTGGAACGAATGTCTTACTGATCATCAGTTCCTGTGTAATTGATACAAATAGCAAATCCATGGCAATGTGTGGTTGAGTATGTAATGAAACTTTGGGTGTAATCAGACAAGATGTTGCCCCACATTTGCCCCCATTAACCCTGGATTCACCCGCTTGTCTATCAGGTGGCCACTAGACGTTTACCCCATGACCACTACTCATGGCATCATCCTAGGGAAGGCTGATGAGGCCACGTGGCCACCTCCCATGTGTTCCTCCCGTGCCCCCACAGCCACCCCCATCTGTTGGGTGCACGGCTGCCTCTACCCATGTTCAGCACTACAGAGTTCCGCCCAGCACTCTAAGGTGTCCAAGGAGTGACTGCAACTCTATGGTGGGGGTGGAGGAAGCACAGGTGGATCACGGCAGGGAGGAATGCCTACCCGTTAGTTGTGGTCCCACATGGAGCCTGCAGGTGTCGGCTGCAGGGGGGAGTGGAGGTGGTCCCACGGAGTGATCATGGGCTCTAGGGGCCTCCCCTCTCATGTGTTAACACCCTTCAAGTGTGGCTGGTGTCTACTATTGCCCTGCTTTCCCCTAGTTCATTCTTTCCAATGTGGCAGAGGTACAACAGCACTTGTATTTTACCCAAAGTCCGACTTCTGCAGTAAAGTGTCAGAAGCTTTTGTTCCCATCTTCATCTTTCAACACCAAACAGGAACAATTGTAGTTTGGAATATATTTAGACTAGAATTTTCTTGCTTTTTTAAAATGTTAATTGCCAGAAATGTTGCCAATCTGTTTTTAGCAGATGCTTTGCTATTTAATGACTCGGGGCAAGGCAGAAAAACTTTAATCAATACAACATGAAAAGCGAGGAGAAATTATATGCAATTTCACAAAAATCAAAGACATTTCATACGTATTGTCAAGCAGACAGAAACATATTGACATGTTGTTATTGCACAGAGCCAGGGAATTGTTTGACACATCACAGCTACATTATCTTTCCTTTTACGTCTTCTCAATTTTTCAGACATTTGTGATAACCAGAATTTTGCTCATTCAGCTCTTTTACGGGTTTTGCAATTCTAATCTCCAAACAGCAACTTCTTTAATTATGAAACAAGTAGTTTCTTGCACCTGAACTAATGAAGCCTAGTTTCCTAAAGTGGAAACAACAATATAAGTCAATGGGACACTTGGGCCATTTTTAGACGATCGCAACCGCGCTTGTTTTGAAAAAATGCCGGGAGCCGGGATCAGACGATACACTCCCGGCAATCACGCGCCCGGAAGGGGGACGCGCATGGTTTTCTGGCCACGTTTTACCGGGTCGATTTTTCAACCTGGTCAAATTGCGGCCGGAAAAGCATGCACGTCCCCCTTCCAGGCGCATGATTGCCGGGAGTGTGTCGTCTGATCCTGGCTCCCGGCATTTTTTCAAAACAAGTGTGGCCGCGATCATCTAAAAACAGCCTTGGACTTCAGCATGGGTTATATCTTCCTTCAGGTGTCCCAATGCTTATAAAATGTGGAGGTTCTACTTATACTTGGGCCTCCTATCCTTTTTCCAAAATTGGTAAAAATTGGCCTGTGAGATTGTGGCAGGTTGCTCTGGGTGAGTCTTTGTAGGACTATGCCCATGGCTCACCAATACCCTGCTACTAGCCGCTTGAGGCCCTCTAGGAGGGTTGATAAGCCTTGTTGGGAGGCAACTGACCCAGGGTTTGGATTTATTTAAGCTACTTAACCCAAGTGGGCCCAGGTGATCAGAAGACGGGTCAAGTGATCAGCTGACAGATCTATAGCTGCAGATCCCAGTCAGTAGGGCAGAACACTAGAAAGCGGCCATTGTACTCTCACTGGGCTGAAGTTTATCTCAGTACTTCCCCAAACCAATTAGTGAGGAGGCTGAGAGCTTGCCTGGAATGCTAAATTACAAGGGCTCATCCTGGAGGTGGCTAGCCAACAGTGGCAGACCAGAGAGCTTGTCCAGCTCAGGGAAGGGACTGAAAACCTGGGTGGAAGGCTGGCAGCCAGGAAAAAGGGGGACAATGCAATCATAAATGAGCACTGGGTGAAGGAAGCATGCTATGTTTAGTTGTTTGTGGGCCTGTTCCTGCTGCAACCTAGGACCAGGGTGGGCCACATACATTTTAGGAGTCAAATGTTATTAAGGGACACACATATAGTGATTATATACGACTTTCTTTCATTGGGAAACCAGGCTAAAGGCATTTTTGTGCGGTTTCATAAATACTTTATGATCAAGACCCAGAAGCAATTTCATAAATAAAACTTTATACCTGTTAGAATCAAACAAAAGGAACAATGCCACTTTTTCTTGCCTACCCCCACAATCTCCTCTGAGATCTGATCTGTTTCTTACTTTCACCACAGCCAGCATAGTAAATAAGTTTTCCATAGAGCAAGCAGGGATTGTCGACACCCCCCCCCACCAATGAGACACAGACACATTGCATGGGTTATAAACAGGCCGCACTCTTTATTAGTCAAATCTCAGGACAGTGGGTAATTACATCAAGCAATTTGGGTCCAGTATGCTAGCTAATCATAAACTGTTAACCTGAACAAAGCCAGGCGCTTGCACCCGACTGCTGCGTACTTTGCAGCACGGGAGGATGGCCCCTCCTACCAGGAGCCGCCTCCCAGCCCACGTGATGGTGCTTTCGCGCTGAACTTCCGGTTGCCACAGCAACCCCAGGGCAAACAACGCGGGGGAACCTTCTAACAGGCTTCCTGCCGCTGCGGCTTTCCTCTGCGCTCCAGGGGGTGGGATGCAACAAATCCCCCTCGCGCCGCCATTTCAGCTGCGCGGGGACTTGCTCTAACCTTGAGCTAATTACTCAATCGCTACCAATCGCACTAGCAATTCTCACAGCTGTCTGAAGAGCTGATTCTAGCGTACTTCAGACAATACATTTTTCCCCACTAAGCTTTCTTTCTCCTTGCCAAAATCGTGGGCTATTATCTCAGAAACCCTCCTAACAAGTCCTCATGCTTAAGTAAAGAGAGGAGTTGTTACAGTTTGAGTGCCAGTATGCAACAGCAAGCTAGCACTGGATCTCTGCAGATGCAATTCTACGGCCCTTTCTTTGGCATGCCCCTTGTAGCCTTCTGCACTGCTCTGCATGAGGCCAACACAGCAATCTTCTGGCAGCACACTCAGAACACATGTGCATATCTATTGGGCTCTTTCACTCATGCTCCCCCTAAAAACATATACCTCCCATGCTCCCAACATTTTGAGCAGCCAGAGACAAAAGCCCCACCCCCTTGGCAATAAGCTCTGTACCCTCCCCCCCTCCCTCCTCCCTCTCACACCCCTCAACATTCCAAGTCATAAAGAAGTTCTCCTGCTTATCCGTCCACTTAGCTTCTTGTCATTTCATCAGTTCCCCATTGTCCTTTCAACTGCTTTTGCTGAGAGGCAACCAGGAAAGGTGCCTGAGGCTTGAATATGTCTCACTCTGTCATGAAAGAGGTGCTTTGATCCCTGAAAGTGGGCCTCGGCACTGTGAGAGGGTTTATGGGGGAAAAAACCACATATATAACATGCATACATTGTGGTTTGCATGTAAATGAACAATACAGTTGTACTTCTGAAACCATTATGTAAAACACGACCAGTTTGGTGGTGTTGAAGATGTCTAGAAATGCTGAGTCCATTGAGGGGAAAATTTGTATAAGGGGACAGTATAAAGAAAAGTTACGTTTGAAAAGTAGAAAATAGAATGCGAGTCTAAAATAAGTTAAGCGACAATTGAGATAGGAACAGAAGATGATTATAATGTAGACGAAGAGTTAGCGGAGGGTACATGAGTTACCAGTAACTTCCAGAGACCAAGCGAATGGCCCAGAAACAAAAAAGGGGAGACTCTTCTGGGAGCCACTGAGAAAGTTTTTAAGGAGACAAAGAGAAACTAAAAGAGAAGTATTTCTATGAAATCCAGTTGATACATGGACTGAGAAACACCAAAAGAGATCAAGAAGGAAATGGCCCTACTAAAAACATCTAGCTGTGTAACATCGATTTGTAAGAAGGGTGAGATGTTAGTTAGGGCATTTCTAGTGAAATCTAGCATTGTGTTAATTTGTTAGATTTGCACTCTTGAATAAATTTTGTTTTGTAACCAATCTTAATTTATAAATACAAATTCTTTTAGACAAGCTTTGGTGTGCTTGCGTAATATTGGCATTGAATAACACAGCTGAGGGGACATCCCAGGTTAAATACTTTGGCAAATCTTAATACAATTTCTATGACTAAGAACCTCCAGGTTCTCAGGTAGCAAGATAGTTCCTCCTTTACAGACAGAGACAGTTCTGGAGAAACTGAGTACTGACTAGTCATGAGGGGCAACAGTGGAAAGATTCCAACTCTCATCACAATCACCCAAGAAGGGACTGTCCCTCCTAAAAGGGGACTGTTGGGAAGTATGAAATCATCTGTAATGTCCGTAGGGGCCTTTTTAGACAAGTGGGATTTTAAACCCGCGGTTCTTGGACACCTCCGCGAGGGGGCTTTAGATGCTCCTCTGTGAACCAGAAGTCACCCAGGCGCCATTAGAAACAGCAGCGCCAGGCAACTCTCGGGTGTTTTGAGATGCTGCATAGTACAGACCTCGATTATCAGGCTCCATGGTGAGGGGAAAGCGGAGGGGGAGACTGCTGTAGGGATGGGCGAACAGATCGCCGTTTGGGTTCGGCCGTTCGGTTCAGTCCGGTTCGGCCGTTCGGTTCATTCACTGCGTTCGGGTTCGGCTGTTCGGTTCGGTTCAGGCGTTCAGAAAAAGGCTCTCTGTGCAAGGAATGATGGCCCCAGACCCACGACGGTGGGTCCTGGGGCTAGAGTGGCAGCTTCTAGATACACATTGGCCACAGACCTCCCTACCTGTAACTTGGCCCCAGAACCCCGACAGCGGGTCCTGGGGC
>QEPC01011608.1:6269593-6299777 GCA_003113815.1 Sphenodon punctatus | reverse complement strand
TAAAAGAGGAGGATGGCAATGGATTAGGAATAGGAAGGAACAAAAACTGCTGGGAGAGAGGGAGCCTTCTGAAACGCCTGCTGTTCAGGAACAGTGACTAGCTCAGAAGGTGTTAGGAAGGGGGGAGGCAATCAGTTTTGTTTCTTGCTGCGCCTGCCTCACTGCAAGCCCCATTGGCTCCATGCAGCCTAGCCCGTGGCCAATCGTAGACTCAGCAGTGGTCTGAGGCGAAAAGGGATGGTGATTGGGCAGGCTGGCTGCTACTCCAAGCCTCTCCACCCCTGGTGCCTGGAAGTCTGCTCCTCAACGGACGACCCTCCCTGTCATGTTTTGCCTTCCAGTGACACGTTTTTGCCACTCGAACTCACCTGAAGGCGATCCGAACTGACCAAACTGTTCGGTCATTTCAACGTTCGGAATCGAGTTCAGTTCAGTCAGTTCGTGTTCGGGTTCGGATTCGGGTCTTCCGAACAGGCCGAGTTCGGGCCAAACTCTGAACTTCCGAACCACGTTCGCCCATCTCTAGACTGCTGAGGCTCCATGATGAGGGAGGATGCACATGTGTGTGTGTGCGTCGAGACTCCATGGTAAGGGTGGAGCTGCGTGTGTGTCTACTTGAAGATCAATCAACCACTGCTGAGAAAGAAACGCTCTGGAGAGAAATATGCATGGGCACAACAGGAAGCAGTGCGGGAAAAAAGGACCCAGACTACATGTAAAAAGGGACATGCAAGTCAAATTTAAATTTATTTCTGAGGCCATTACACTTGTTATTTATAAAAGTTAGATAATAAAAGTAGAAAGAAACTGTCCATTGACTAGAATCCTAGAATAAAGCTCTGTAGTTAGCCACTGTGGCTTATGGGTTCAGGTATATTGTTGGCTGTGTGAATTCTTCAATGTGTGTAGCATACAAAACAATTTTAGCGGTGGCCTCTTTTTAGGAACTTGAAATATGCTAACCCTAAAATGGGTTTGTGAACCCATCTGATATTTTGTTTACTTTATTTAATTTATTTATTTAAAAACATTTAGTATCCCGCCCCTCCTGCCACAGGCAGCTCGGGACGGCTCACAACAATGTACCGCAACAATTAAAATCATAAAACTGTAAAACATACTATTACACCCTCATCCCTCTCCTCCCACCCCACCCCCTACCCATCTCCCCTGCCAAACGCCTGGCGGAAGAGCCAGGTCTTGCAGCTTTTATAAAAGGAGGGGAGGTCTGGGGTAGACGCACCTCCACCGGAAGGGAGTTCCACAGCCTCGGTGTGGCCACCAAGAACACCCTTCCCTGTGTCACCCTCCGGAAGACTCAGAGGACCACAAGGAGGGCATCCCCCGATGACCGCAGGGGCCGGTCCAGTATCCAGGGGGTGAGGCGGTCTCACAGACAGGTAGGGCCCAGACCATTTAGGGCTTTATAGGTTAAAACCAACACCTTAAATCAGACTTGGAAGACTATCGGCAGCCAGTGCAGAGAACGGAGCACTGGTGTAATGGGCTCCCAGCGGCCCAGTCCCACCAGGAGACGGGTCGCCGCATTCACGGCCTGGGCCCTGCTTATCTGCGGGACCGCCTCACTCCCCATCTGCCTGAGCGACCCTTGAGATCATCCGTGGGAGCCTTTTTGGAGGTTCCCCGGGCGAAGCAGGTGGCCACCGATGTTAGATCTTTTTCAGTGGCTGCCCCTGTGCTGTGGAATTCGCTCCCGGAGGAGGCTCGGTTGGCTCCCACTTTCCTGCTCTTTCGACGTGTATGTAAGACCTGGCTGTTCCATCAGGCTTTTGGCGGGGGGGAGGGGGGAGGGTTTCCTCACATACTGTATTTTTTAATTGTTTTTAAAAAATGTATATTGTTTTTATTGAATGTTGTTTGTTGCCCCGGGCTGCCCTGAGGGCAGGAGGGGCAGGATCTAAATTTTAAATAAATAAAAATAAATTCTGCACCAGCTGCAGCTTCCAGGCCGTCACCATGGGTAGCCCCATGTAGAGTGCGTTACCATAGTCTAGTCTAGAGGTGATGAAAGCATGAATGATGGTGGCCAGGTTGGAGTCTGACACGTAAGGTCTAAGCTGACGTACCAGATGTAATTGGCAAAACGCACCCCTCACCACAGCCTCCACCTGGACATCCAGGTGGAGCTGCACATTGAGGAGTACCCCCAGACTTCATACCTGGGGAACCAACGGAGGACAGACCCCACCAATGATGGGGGCCGTTAACTCCATCACCTTCCCCACCAGCATCACCTCCATCTTGTCCGGATTCAGCTTCAGTTGATTAGCCCTCGTCCAATCCCCCACAGCCATCAGGCATCAAGTAAGCACGGAGACTGCAGAGTTTGAGTTGGTTGAAAAATAGAGGTGTAGCTGAGTGTCATCCACATACTGGTGACACCGTACGCCAACCTCCTGATCACCTTGCCGNGGAGGATGGCAATGGATTAGGAATAGGAAGGAACAAAAACTGCTGGGAGAGAGGGAGCCTTCTGAAACGCCTGCTGTTCAGGAACAGTGACTAGCTCAGAAGGTGTTAGGAAGGGGGGAGGCAATCAGTTTTGTTTCTTGCTGCGCCTGCCTCACTGCAAGCCCCATTGGCTCCATGCAGCCTAGCCCGTGGCCAATCGTAGACTCAGCAGTGGTCTGAGGCGAAAAGGGATGGTGATTGGGCAGGCTGGCTGCTACTCCAAGCCTCTCCACCCCTGGTGCCTGGAAGTCTGCTCCTCAACGGACGACCCTCCCTGTCATGTTTTGCCTTCCAGTGACACGTTTTTGCCACTCGAACTCACCTGAAGGCGATCCGAACTGACCAAACTGTTCGGTCATTTCAACGTTCGGAATCGAGTTCAGTTCAGTCAGTTCGTGTTCGGGTTCGGATTCGGGTCTTCCGAACAGGCCGAGTTCGGGCCAAACTCTGAACTTCCGAACCACGTTCGCCCATCTCTAGACTGCTGAGGCTCCATGATGAGGGAGGATGCACATGTGTGTGTGTGCGTCGAGACTCCATGGTAAGGGTGGAGCTGCGTGTGTGTCTACTTGAAGATCAATCAACCACTGCTGAGAAAGAAACGCTCTGGAGAGAAATATGCATGGGCACAACAGGAAGCAGTGCGGGAAAAAAGGACCCAGACTACATGTAAAAAGGGACATGCAAGTCAAATTTAAATTTATTTCTGAGGCCATTACACTTGTTATTTATAAAAGTTAGATAATAAAAGTAGAAAGAAACTGTCCATTGACTAGAATCCTAGAATAAAGCTCTGTAGTTAGCCACTGTGGCTTATGGGTTCAGGTATATTGTTGGCTGTGTGAATTCTTCAATGTGTGTAGCATACAAAACAATGTTAGCGGTGGCCTCTTTTTAGGAACTTGAAATATGCTAACCCTAAAATGGGTTTGTGAACCCATCTGATATTTTGTTTACTTTATTTAATTTATTTATTTAAAAACATTTAGTATCCCGCCCCTCCTGCCACAGGCAGCTCGGGACGGCTCACAACAATGTACCGCAACAATTAAAATCATAAAACTGTAAAACATACTATTACACCCTCATCCCTCTCCTCCCACCCCACCCCCTACCCATCTCCCCTGCCAAACGCCTGGCGGAAGAGCCAGGTCTTGCAGCTTTTATAAAAGGAGGGGAGGTCTGGGGTAGACGCACCTCCACCGGAAGGGAGTTCCACAGCCTCGGTGTGGCCACCAAGAACACCCTTCCCTGTGTCACCCTCCGGAAGACTCAGAGGACCACAAGGAGGGCATCCCCCGATGACCGCAGGGGCCGGTCCAGTATCCAGGGGGTGAGGCGGTCTCACAGACAGGTAGGGCCCAGACCATTTAGGGCTTTATAGGTTAAAACCAACACCTTAAATCAGACTTGGAAGACTATCGGCAGCCAGTGCAGAGAACGGAGCACTGGTGTAATGGGCTCCCAGCGGCCCAGTCCCACCAGGAGACGGGTCGCCGCATTCACGGCCTGGGCCCTGCTTATCTGCGGGACCGCCTCACTCCCCATCTGCCTGAGCGACCCTTGAGATCATCCGTGGGAGCCTTTTTGGAGGTTCCCCGGGCGAAGCAGGTGGCCACCGATGTTAGATCTTTTTCAGTGGCTGCCCCTGTGCTGTGGAATTCGCTCCCGGAGGAGGCTCGGTTGGCTCCCACTTTCCTGCTCTTTCGACGTGTATGTAAGACCTGGCTGTTCCATCAGGCTTTTGGCGGGGGGGAGGGGGGAGGGTTTCCTCACATACTGTATTTTTTAATTGTTTTTAAAAAATGTATATTGTTTTTATTGAATGTTGTTTGTTGCCCCGGGCTGCCCTGAGGGCAGGAGGGGCAGGATCTAAATTTTAAATAAATAAAAATAAATTCTGCACCAGCTGCAGCTTCCAGGCCGTCACCATGGGTAGCCCCATGTAGAGTGCGTTACCATAGTCTAGTCTAGAGGTGATGAAAGCATGAATGATGGTGGCCAGGTTGGAGTCTGACACGTAAGGTCTAAGCTGACGTACCAGATGTAATTGGCAAAACGCACCCCTCACCACAGCCTCCACCTGGACATCCAGGTGGAGCTGCACATTGAGGAGTACCCCCAGACTTCATACCTGGGGAACCAACGGAGGACAGACCCCACCAATGATGGGGGCCGTTAACTCCATCACCTTCCCCACCAGCATCACCTCCATCTTGTCCGGATTCAGCTTCAGTTGATTAGCCCTCGTCCAATCCCCCACAGCCATCAGGCATCAAGTAAGCACGGAGACTGCAGAGTTTGAGTTGGTTGAAAAATAGAGGTGTAGCTGAGTGTCATCCACATACTGGTGACACCGTACGCCAACCTCCTGATCACCTTGCCGAGAGGCTGCATGTATTTGTTGAACAAGAGGGGGGACAACACCGAACCCTGCGGGGCACCACATGTGAGGTCTCCGTATGATGAAAAACACTCCCCGAGTACCACTTGTTGGGTTTTCCCGGTCAGGAACAAGCGGAACCATTCGAGAACAGTCCCGCCCACCCCTGCACATTCCCACAGGTGCACCACCAACATCTCATGATCCACCGTCTCAAAAGCAGCTGACAGATCTAATAGGACCAACAGGGTCGAGCTGCTCCGGTCCATCTCTTGACGCAGTTCATCCACCAAGGCCACAAGCGCAGTCTCCGTGCCATGACCCGGACAAAATCCCAACTGTGAGGGATCCAGAAAACTGACGTGGTTGAGATGTCCATGCAACTGCTGAGCCACCACCCATTCAAAAACCTTCCCTAAAAAGGGAAGGTTAGAGGCAGGTCAATAGCTGGCAAGGGAGTCAACGTCAAGCTATGGTTTCTTGAGCAGAGGCCACACCACTGCCTATTTGAGACAGCCCGGCACTCTGCCTCACAAAGGGAGGCATTGACCATCCCTGCCAGCAACAGCCACATTGTCTCCCGGCAAGATTTAATTAGCCAAGATGGGCATGGATCTAATTCATAAGAGGTGGTCCTAACAGCCCCAAGGGTCTCGACCACATCAGCAATCTTTGCATGTCTTTGCTGCTGTCTGGGGTCACAGCATTACACATCATAGTCAAAATAGGATCAGAGAGACAAAAATGGAATAAGGAACCACAGAACGTTCCATATCTAGCAGAGAGATGGACAATATGAAAGTATTTCTAAAATATATTAGGATCAGAAAACACAAGAATTCCAGACAACCAGATAGGCCAGTTACTAGATATGGATGTTAATAATGGTGCAGAGAAGGCCAAAATGTTTATTTTACTTAATGAAATGTTTATCCCATCTGATCCCAGAAATTCAGGGCTTTAGAATGGTCGGTTCTGTATTTGGAAAGAAGTAGAATAATGCATTTGTGTTATCTAATGATCGACATCCTTTCCACCTGTCACTAGGATGTTAAACACCACCTACTAGGAGGAATAAAACTTTTTTAAATCAGTAGCTCCAGAAAATTTACACCAGAGTTCTAAAGCAACTGTGTGAGGAGATCCTTGATCACTAATGCTCATTTTTAATAAATTATGGAATACTACAGAAATTTCAGAAGAGTGGAAGAAAACAAATGCTTATGTCAGCAGTGAGAATTAAGAATGGCAAGCAGATGGTCTTGGTAATTACAGGCCTGTTAGCCCGATGTTGATCTCAGGCAAAATTAATGGAAAAGCGGATATGGGACTCTGTCAATAATTTCCCCATAGGTCGATATTGTTAATAAAGAATGAAACAACAAAAATATAATTATAACAACAGAAATATAATTAACACCAGCCACCATGTAAAATGGGTCTTTGCAATGAAAATTGCCCCTTCACAGCCCTTTTTGCTGAGAAGGCCAATTTGTTGCGCCACCTCCCCTCGGCACAAATAAGGCAGGATAATGGGGGAGGGAGAAGAGGGATTACCCTCCCCAGCCCACTTTTAGCTCTCCCCACGGGGGTAAAGAGTACCGCCTGTGGGGGATTGTAGGGGAAGCCAGTGGCTGCGGGGTTTGCAGTGGTTTGGCCGGGTGGGCGTGAAGAGGACACCTTGTTGATTAGTGCACCACCCTGTTGAGGGCGGTGCAGGTTGTTTGAGTGCTGCTCGCCTCTGTAGTCTGGAGGCGGCGGCGGACAGAGCAGCACAGTTTCCCCATAGTGAGCAGTTCTGGACAAAGCCTGCGGCGTAATACCAGCAGGCATGGGGGCGAAGAAGAAAGCTCTGAGGAAGCAGCTGTGCCCCCACAGGGGCACCCAGCACCCTCCCCCCCCCCCGAGGTGTGTGCCGGCGGTCGAGGATACACCTCCCCCACCGATTCAGGCAAGGGATGAGTCCTCTTATGGGGGATTAATCATCAGCTGTGGGGGCTCCTGGGGTGCCAGGAGCCTCCCACGAGGGCTAGATTTTTTGGCTAGATTTTTTGGAGGACCCCCCAGTGCCACGGCACGCGAGGGCAGACCCCAGGCCAGCTCAGTGGCAGCCCCCCACACCTTAGCTGTCCGGGTTGCATACCTGGGGGGCCACACTGGCCCCACTGCCCGTGCTGCAGGCCCATTTGGCATTGAAACCGCTGCCACCAGCGGGCATGGGCAGGACAGGCATGGGTTGGACCCTCCCGCACGCAGCAGCAAGCAGGGGGGGTTTGGGAGGTTCCTCCATCTCCATTTGTCAGCTGCAGCCCTGAGGGCCAAGAAACTCCAGGATCAGAGGCAACCCCACAGCATGAGGATGAGGAGCTGCACCAGCGCATAGGAGCCCTGGAGCGAGCGATATGTGACATGGCTGACCAGTGCGTCATCGGGGCACCAAGATGGTGGCAGCCGCAACGAGCCACGGTACGGCGGGGACAGAGATCTACCAGGGAGTAGTCATGCAGGCGTATCCCTCCCGGGCTCCTGAGCTCCTCAAATACGCAGACATAGTCAGCTGAGCGTACAAGTCTGGGCCTGCCAGGGCCTGGCTCTATGAAGCTTTTCATCATCGGGCAGCCTTCACCCCTGGGATGAGGTGGGAATGGATACCCATGCACCTGACCTCTGGCTGGATTGCATGGTAGATGTGGCAAACATCCCAAGATCTGACATCGGCCACCTACTGGCAAAAGGTGGCGTTGCCCCAGCGAATGACCTTTTTTGTGGCGACGCTAGGCGACCAGCGGCCAACCAGGGAAGCCAATGTTGGGAATTTGCACGGGTGGGGAAATGCTCCCGGCCAACGTGCATATTTCGGCATTCCTGTCCCAACTGTTCAGGCCTTCACAGTACCACGGCCTGCCCCAGGGCCAGGGCAGGGACCATAGGCAGGGCCCCTCCAGGACCACCCAGTAGAGGAGGGCAGGGGGGAGCCAGGGAGCCAGCTCCGGCAAAGGGCCCCAACCCCAATTAAGGTAGAGAACCTGGCAGCAGCCCTAGAATCCCATCCGGACCACACAGAATATCTTCATGGAGGGATTGCAGATACCAGCAGGGGAGGTCCAACCGTATAAAGCCGCACCCAACTTAAAATCGGTGTTGGGTCTAGAGTCTGTCGTAAAAGAGAAAATCGATAAGGATCGTGAAGAGGGCAGAATAGCCGGCCCGTTCACTTCTCCCCCATTTCCCAACATGATAGTGTCCCCGTTAAAGGTGGTCCCCAAGAAATCTCCGGGTGAGTTTCATATGATACACCATCTGTCATACCCAAAAGGGGGGTCTGTTAATGATGCCATCCCGAAAGAGCTGTCCACAGTCCATTATATGTCATTTGATACAGCGGTAGAGTTCATGAAGTGCCATGGAACGGGGGCCCTCCTTGCAAAGTGTGATGTAAAGTTCGCGTTTCGCCTCCTCCCGGTTCACCCAGATAGCTTTCACCTCCTGGGCCTCCACTTTCAGGGGAAGTTCTATTTTGGCAAGGCCATGCCCGTGGGATGCTCAATTTCATGTTCAGCCTTCGAACGATTTAGTTCATTGGTGAGTGGTTGGTTAGGCAGCGTGCTGATGGAGGGGACATCACCAAATATCTGGATGATTTCCTGTTCATCGGGGGTGCCAGGACCAATGGTTGTCATAGGTTGATGGATATCTTTCAGGGCCTGGCAGACAACTTGGGTATTCCCTTAGCCCCTGAAAAGTCCGCAGGCCTGGCCACCACCCTACAGTATTTAGGAATAGAGCTAGACACGGTGGAGGGGGTGTCCCGCCTCTCAGGGGACAAATTGGCTGATATTAGATCAAAAATTGCCGGGTGTGGTGGGGGCCCCGTAAGGTCACGATCCAGCAGCTTCAGTCCTTGATAGGCAGCCTGAATTTCGCCTGCTGGGAGGTGGCTCCCAGTCAGGTTTCCTGTCACGCTTATACACCAAACTGGCGGGCCGTGCCCAGACCCACCATCACATACAGGTCACGTGAAAAATGAAGGATGATCTGCGCATCTGGGCATCATTCCTCGCAGATTTCAATGGGGTTAGTTTATGTGGGAGAAGCTCATAATAGAGGCTGAACTGCAGGTTCACTCCAATGCAGCTGGGGGGGATCGGATTTTGCATAATATTCAGGGAACGGTGGTGCGGAGCCCCTTGGCCCCAGGCGTGGGTGGAGGAAGGGGTGACATGGGATCAGACGTTCCTTGAGCTCTATCCCATTGTCCTGGCAGTGCATTTGTGGGTGGACAAGTTCGCCAATCATGCAGTGATTTGCTGGTGTGACAACCAGGTGGTGGTACACATCATTAACGCTCAGTCATCGTGTTCCGCCAGGGTCATGGGGTTAGTTAGGGCATTTGTGCTGGCATGTTTGCGCTACAACATCTTATTTCGGGTTAGGCATGTTCCAGGTGTCAATAACGGCGTGGCCGACGCCATATCTCGCTTCCAGATGGAGCAGTTTCGCTCGCTTGCACCTGGAGCCAGACTGGACCCAGAGCCCTTACCCCAGTGGGCGTGGAACCTTGGATCTTAGAGCTGTTTAACACCGTCCAGGGATCCTTGGTGCCTTGGACCAGGGCCGCATATGGAAGGGCCTTCAGCGACTTTCAGGGCTATCGTCTATCCCGCGGTTGGGACCTGGGTTTCCCCATCCCGGAGTACCAGATCCTCTAGTTCATGCTGAATAAGGCATCACGGTGTGGCAGTGGGCACCATCGGTAGTAGATTAGCAGCTTTAGCCTTTATGAGCCACTTAGCTGGTCATCCCCCTGCCAGATCGGGTTTTTTTTCCTAGGCGTATGATGGAAGCATGGGCAAGGGGGAGGGAGAGGGGCACACACACACACACCCGATGTGAGGCTGCCCATAACCCCACAGCTACTGAAGGGCATGTGCAGTACCCTTCCCCACATATGCTCATCAGAAAGTGAGGTCAAGTTGTTCGCTGCGGTGTTTGTGGTCACTTTTTTCAGGGCTTTCAGGATTAGCGAGCTGGTAGCTGACTTAGCACGGGACAGGTCTGCTAGGGCACTGGCTGTAGAAGATGTCAGAATGGGGGACCAGGAGGTTATCCTGCGCTTGCGGCCCTCGAAAACCGACCAGCAAGGAAAAGGGTTTAATGTACAACAGGCACAGGCGGGGTCCCTAGTATTGTGTCCAGTACAGGCACTTTCACAGTACTTAGCAGTCCGTCCAGCTGCCCCTGGCTTGCTTTTCCATCATGTGGACGGTAGTTTCCTTACCAGCTAACGGCAGTAATGCGTGTGTCCCTCACGGCCCTTAACATCCCAGCAGGGCGGTTTGGAACCCACTTTTTTAGGCTAGGGGCGGCCAGTTTTGCTGCAACAGCTGGCTTACCAGAGCAGGAGATTTGAGCCATAGGCAGGTAGCATAGCTGGGCATACCGGGCATACGTCAGATCCCCCCTGCCTGCAAGTCAACAGTAATGATTGTCTATTTCCCCAGGTTCCTATCATCAACAAAGGAGCAAGGTTTGGATCGTGGGCCACAGCTTGGTTCGCTGGGCTGGCAAGGCAGTGGAAAAATCGCACTGGGGAACACAGTTGGGGCTGTCGGCTTATGCCCAGATCCGCTGGATGGGCCGAGGAGGCATGCGGTGGCAGCAGTTGCTCCCCACATTAAAAAGGGAGAAGGGGGTTGCCCGGCCGGATATCCTAGTTATCCACCTGGGCGAGAACGATCTGGTACAGGTAAAAGGTGTGCAGATGTTGAAAGACATCAAGAACGACATCTGGGGGGTTAAACACATGTTCCCTGGGGTCACCATAGTATGGAATGACCTGGTAGAGCGGATGTCATGGGGCGATGGGGTTCCACTACGCAAGATTGATAAGACCAGGGAAACTATCAACAGGGAGATAGGAAGGTGGATAGCGGGACTGGGCAGGGTAACGATTTGTCTCATTTGGGGGGTGCATAGACAACTGATTTCAGTTCAGTTTCCTTTTGATGGGATTACAAATTTGGTCTGCAGTCCTCAACTCAGTTACTTACTACTTACTTAAGTGGTTTGGAAATTGCAGCCTTGGTTGAGAAAACAACATGCTTTGACTTAATACCGCATAACATTCTGCTTTAAAAAAACCTGGCATTAAACAACATTAATTAACCACATATTACTCAACAGGATTAAAAATTGGCTAGTCACTAAACCTCAACAAATAGTTGTTTATAGGAAACCACCACCCAATAGGGATGTTTCTAATGTAATAGCTCCCAAACTTACTAACCCTATGCCGAGACTTAAATACAATCCTGTGATCTCAGGCAGCAGAAAACACATGCAAAGCATATTCAATATGAATCAGAATTGCTACTTCCCATGCACCGAAGAGGACCCAGATTCAATCACTTCTAAGCCCAATAGTATTATTTTTTTTTTAATTTATTTATAAATATTTTTTAGTCGCCCCCTCATGCCTACGGCATCTCAGGGCGGCTTACAACAATACAATAAAATTCCATAAAACAATATTTAAAAAACAACTTCCTCCATAAATTAAAAACAATCCCATACACCCCCCCATACACAGCTACCCAACCCTCCCCTCCTCCCCTCCGAAGGCCTGGGCGAACAGCCAGGTCTTGCAGGCTCGACAAAATGCCAGCAGACCTGGGGCCAAGTGGGCTTCCTCCGGGAGGGAGTTCCAAAGTCATGGCCCGGCCACCGAGAATGCCCTCTCCTTTACAGATCAATACCAACACCTTGAATCTGGCTCGGTACGCTATAGGCAGCCAGTGCAGAGCACGGAGCACTGGTGTTATGTGCTTCCATCGCCCAGCCCACATAAGGAGACGGGCCGCCGCATTCTGCACCAGCTGCAGCTTCCAAACCAGAAACAAGGGAGGCCCCACGTAGAGCACATTGCAGTAGTCCAGCCTCGAGGGGATGAAGGCATGGATAAGGGTGGCCAGGTCAGATGTGGAAATGTATAGGCACAGCCTTCGTACCAGATACAGCTGGCAGAAGGCGGTCTTAGCCACCGCCTCCACCTGCCGATCCAGACGAAGACCCGAGTCCAACACCACCCCCAGACTCCGAACCTACTTGGCAATAGAAGGACGGACCCACACACACACACACACACACACAAGGGGGGCTAGAACCTCCCCCACCACCCTCACCTCCATCTTATCGGGATTTAGTTTCAGTCTGCTCTGCCTCATCCAATCTGCCATGGCCTCCAAACATTGGGAAAGCAATGAGACCGCAGGACCTGGGTCAGTTGAAAACGAGAGGTACAGCTGAGTCTCATCAGCATATTGATGACATCGCACCCAGAACCCTCTCACGATCTCCCCCAGGGGCTGCATATACACATTAAATAATGGAGACAGGATCGAACCTTGCGGAATGCCGCAGGATAAGGCCCGGGGGCTTGATGTTGCAGCCCCCAGCACCACCCGCTGGCTTCTTCCCAAGAGGAATGAGCGGAACCACCCAAGGACAGTCCCGTCCAGACCCCCCAGGTCTCGCAACCGTCTCAACAGCAGCCCATGGTTCACGGTGTCAAAAGCAGCCGAGAGATCTAGCAGGATCAGAAATGTCAAACATCCTGCTAGTAGAGTCTGATCCTAGAGATGGAGTGTGGTATCCCACCAAAGGCTCATACTGCTAAGATTTTCATTAGTGATCTAGAAGGAGAGACACAGAGAAAGAGGTAGAAAAGGCAAAGCATTTAACACAGGGCCAGTAAGTAACTTTTTCCCTCCCACAGGCCACTTGGAAAATTCACAGGCCATGCAGGAGAAGTTAGGATGTGGTTAGGATAGGGGGAAGAAAGGAGAGGTTCCCGATTTTGGATCTATGCCATGGATCAATCCCTTACTCTGAGTCTGGAGTCTATGTTCTCATCTCTGCTTCCTTCCCTTGAGCTCACTCTTTCAGTGATTCTGGGTAGGGACTGCATCCATGGACCAGATCTGGGAATTATGAAGATGCCAAGGGCCGGATTTGGCCACAGGCCAGGGTCTCCACACTCTTGATATAGCTGCAGAGCCGCATGAGAAGGTTAAGGCCCAGATACTTGCACAGCCCTCTAGATAAAGCCTAGATCCCAAGAAAAGGGCAGCCTATGCTGTCTTTCCCCATAGGTTAGATATGGGGTACTTTCAGACATGATGCTAACCACCCTTTAACCACCTTTGGTGGTTATTTATGCATGTTGCAGGGCTGCATAGGGCACCAATACAGCCCTGCAACATGCATAAATAACCACCAAGGGTGGTTAAAGGGTGGTTAGCATCATGTCTGAAAGTACCCATTGTCAGAAGGGGTTTGCTACGTTAGCAAGCCAGTGTACAAAAAGCCAAGCAGACACAGGGGAAGCCAGCCAGGTTGCCCTTCCCCAGATATTCAGGCTGTGTGTGAACATGCGCCTTGCCCTTTTAAGACGTAGGATTCAGGATGCAGGATTCAGCTGCATCCTGTCCTAGATGAGCTTGCCTCCCAAACCTCATCAACAGAATAAACACAGCCAAAGGTCTAACATCAGAACTATTTATGCTCCAAAAAAAATGAACAGTTCTCACAGCTGGAAGCAAAGCACAACCCCTTACATTGCTGCTTTGTTCTACCTGCTTTCTTTGTCCAGGACTCTGTATAATTTTATCTCAGTACTACAAGATAACACAGTATGAAAACAAAATTAAGTTTAGAATGACTACCTTACACCTTCTTAATGACATATAATTTACAACCCCTTGCAATTTACCTCATCAGTGGCTTCTTTGTGTCCCATAGTGTCAAAATTTGTTCTGAAATTATGACTTCCATGCCACGACAAAATATTATTTAAACACAAACTTGAAATTCTTCACTCATTCCATTAGCTTTCCTTTTAACAATGTCACAATCCTTTGTTGCTGACATAACATCTGTTATTAATGTAAAGTCATGGGGAACTTTAATTCCATTGATGTTTAAGTACAAGGAGATAACATTTTAGTAGATGGATAGGAGAAAGTGTTTACTTCGGTGTGAACACTCATATCTTGGTGATCCTCAAACTACTGGTCCAGTCTCCAAATGAGGTTATGCCACATGTGGATGTGTCATCATGATTCTGGTTGTCATTTGATAGACTTTTCTTCTCTGCTGTTTGGGGCCATGGGATTATATTTGACTTTCAAATTGGGATCTTGTAAGGAAATGTGAGGATCCACTGACATACCTGTATAATAACTTCTGTTTAATAACTGAATATTTATTATTTAATTGCAGACTACATAGGTTGTTGATAAAATATTCTTTGTTATCTTTCCTTTTCTACCCTTTAAAAGACAGGTATATTAAACTAGAGCAACTGGATTTGAACTTTGAATGTTTGATAGCTAGATTTGGTGTAAGATGATATTTCAATTCACACTTTAAAAAGAAAAGAAAAACCCTCAGTGTGAAGCTGCTTTTGAAAACAAAGGCAAGAGTACTTAAAAAGGTTCTCAAAACTGATCTCACTGGCAGCTTATTGCCTCTTCTGGCTCCTTTAATGTGGATAACAATAGTTTCAGATTAACTAAAGAACATAAAATATCCATAGCAAACAATGTTTTCATGGCGAATCCAACTCCCTTTCATATCTCCCCCTGCCTTCTTCCTCATAGTTTCTTTAAGTGGCCACAGCAATACCATAGGAATTAGTGTAATGATAGGTTTGGCTATCTGTGCCTCACAAGAACAGATGAATGAGCTGAAAACATGCCTATTAGCAAAGTAAAAGGTGGAAACATTGCCTTTATGTTATGTGATCTTGCAATACCCAGTTGGCAAAATTATAAAAATTCTCGGGGGTAGGGTTGCCAGATATGCAAATTGTAAAAGACTCTTATGAGAAATACAGGTTGTGGGGCTGCATTGGAGCCAATGCTGCCCTGCAATCTGCATTTCTCATCAGTATCCTCTAACATTTGCATATCTGGCCACTCTACCCCCTACTTGGGGGGGGGGGGGGGGTGGGGGTTAGACAAGCAGAATAAAGTGATTTTAGGGGCTGTGCTTGTCTCCCATCTGTGAGCTGCTAATTTGGAGCACAGGTAATCCTGGGGAAAAACAGGTGGTTTTTATAATCTGAATTTTACAGCCACATTACTCTATAGTGCATGGGCACAGCCTTGCTAAATTTGTTGCACCGGAGGAGCCTATCTGGCACTATTTTTCTTTTATGTACGGCTTGCCAAGCCTTCTCACAAAGCCTATGGCAAGTCATGACTCAGTGAAGGGATGAAAAGCTTCAAAGGAATGTGAATCCACCATGAAACTCGGGTCAGGTAATTTGCTGCTCTTGCCGGATGATTCATAAAGGAGGTCTCTGACTGGAATCCGATTACAATGAAGACTGTAGCTTTTTTTTCTCAGAAGACAAAACTGTGCTGCCTTCCTAACTGCTAAATCGGCAATGATCATTAATCTGTTTCATGATCATGACAATTAAAAAAACAGAGAACCCCAAAACATGCCCAGGTCTCTCCTTTTGTTTCTTTAATAATCAGTCTTTTGTTTACATTGAAACAGGATAAGAATTGTTGTCTGAGTGATCACCAGTGATAATTTTGGAAGGAGAAAAAGAGCCAACAGTGATGTAACTATACAAAGAAAAGGTTTGCTGAGGGCATATTGAGGTGTGAGAATGCATTAATCCTACTTACAAGAAGGGAATTTCTCTTCCCATTCTTCCCAACTTATCACCCCACTCCACCCCCCTGTGCATATGCCTATACAGTCTAAAGTGAAGTGACTACTATATACCTTTCTTTTTAAAGTATGCATGGGTGATGTTTCCCAGTTCACAAATGGACGTGTGACATAGGTAAGGTTGTAAGATGCCCCTTACCTTCAAATCTCTCCTTAAAACTCACCTCTTTCGCTCTGCTCTGTCTGACTCTTTATCCTGCTGAGGCACTATTCCTATACCTACGATCGGTTTACCCTTATCCTTGCAACATGGACCTGCTGTCATTCTCATCGTAACCAAGCCAATTACGTGCACTTGAGACCTCGCATCTTCATGAATGTTAGACCCCTTGTCTCTCCCTCTGTTCCCCTTCCTAAGTCTCTCCCCCAGCTCCTGTCTCTCAGATTGTAAGCCCTAGGGGCAGGGATCGTGTCTGTTTTATTACTTTGTAAAGTGCCAGGTACACTGCTTGCGCTATATAAATATTTGTTAATAATAATAATAATAATAACATTCCTTATTTTAAGGGAATGTCCCTTAAAATAACCCCACAGTTCCACAGAACATAATGGATGCCCACTATTTCAGAACTGTTACAGTCCCATAAAGCATAATGGATATCTTTTATTTCAGAGCCTTACAGCTCCATAGAACATAACAGCCATCCCTTGCTTCAGAACCCTACAGCTCCATAGTGTCCCTTATTTCTGAAAAATTGATCTGTGGCAACCTAGGGACAGAAAATTAAAAGTCCTGCCAAAGTAAATTAAGTCAGTCACTGACTCCTGACTTGATTTCTTGTACCCCAAACATTAGAGTTGTATCCCATCAGTAAAGTTTCCTCCTGCTGTTTTCAAATCACAACTGCTGCAGATCAAGTCATTGCTTAGCCAGGATACACGTGCTTTGAGAGCTTGTGAAAGCATTTCTGTCAGGTTGCCTTAATTTTTAATGAAGAGAATTTCCTAAAGCGATTCAGGTTCTCTTGCAAAACAACAAAACACTTTACAGAACAGCGCCAAGAGCTTGTCCATAATTACCCAAACTAACCTATATTCCTCAAGCTGGCCAGCACTCTGCTCCTGTGGGTGTTACAATTAGTACTTTTAGACAGACGTGAGGCTGGCCACCCCCAGAGCTGCTCTAGGGGTGAACCCCCATGTACAGCCCTGCCTGGGTCAGGTTTAAACAGATTCAGCAGGTTCTCTGGCCCGTGGCCCACCCACACAGCACCCACCCACCTGCCCCAATAATGGTGTTTCAGGTGGATTGCCTGACACTCTACACTACCACCCACAATTCTATAGTGTTGCCCATGGCAACAGAAGCAGAACTGCAGCATGGGTCCACCAAGCAGAAAGACTGCAGCTCCACCTCAGGCTGATACCCTGGTTTTGGCTGGTCCTTTGGGGCTGGGGCTGCCTACTCCACATCTGGCAGGCCGCCTTTAGACGGACAAGCCACCTGGAGCTGGCGTGGCCAGCACTGGGGCAGCCCGTCTGGCTGAAAGTACCCAGTGGAACTCTTTTTCAAGAAAGGGAAACAACTCTAATCCTGAAACGGCTGGCATATTCCAGCCTCATTACAAAGGGTGCCATTCAAAAAATTCTCATCTTATTGCTAATCAAAGTAGTTTTGTTTTTGTTCAAACTCACTCTAGTTTGGGTTCCTTTTTCTGAAGTAGTTCATGAACAGTAACAGTCGAGCTTGGCAGACAGAGCAAATCTTTAATGTCTTGTTTAATTAATATAGCATTTACTGAACTATCTGAACTTCATTCTCCATATGCAGCCCATAGAGAACTTCATCATGTGTTTGCCGCTACACACATACCTTTGGGGAGGGGGGGAACTCTGCCAAAATGCTGCTGCGATTGCTGCTAAAAATTCGATTCATTCAAGATCATTAAACACTCCTTTTAAAGGCCCTTATTGATTTTATTTTGTAACTGAGCATCCCTATAAATGAAAATTACTGTGCAAATGAAAAGCTGTTTGCAAAACATTTAACAACACTTTTGTGTTAAACCATCTTTTCTTCAAGAGTAGCATATTTATGTTTTGTTCACGAGTAACATATTTATGTTGATTCCTAGAATAAGCTCTTTAAATATTTATTTTGTTTTTTCCAGTTACAACTGCCACACTGCCATCCCCTCAAAAACAATTTACTTTCAGTAACTGTCCAGGAAACTGTACAATAAACACTCAGTATTTAAACATATGACCTCACAAGCAAAAGGAGAGAACAAGAATTACAAGCCATCCCAACCAGTGGTGTAAGAGGAAAAAGTTACAGGATATTCTTGGTCTTTTTCACAAAGTAACAGAACCTTACAACTAAAGGAGAATGGTCTTTTAATGTACTGAAATAACAGATCACAAACTTAGAGACAAACCTACTGTATAATTTTCCTTACACTTATCAAGGCTTTTAAATTATTTAGCCATAGAGATGTAATTTCCAAAAATTACAAATATTTCCAGAACTCTTTAAGACATGGGATTCAGAAAAAACAGAAATTTGGGGGGAAACTGAAATTATTTGTAGTATTTACTGGACTATCAAATCAAATTTGGTTATATCCTCTGAGCTCAGAACAACAGTAATAGCTAGTTACAATAATTGCAATACTGTAATAGTATTTGTTAGCTAGTTGCATTTGGTTTTTAACACGCATGGAACAATTTCCCCCCAGATTTCCAAATTTTCTTACCAGGCCTTGGAAAAAACAGAAATAAAACCCTGGGTGTTTTTCTGAAAGTTTCCAGGATTATTTAGAGCCTCCCATCTCTGCTTACGTCCCATTCCTCAAACCACTTAGTCCAGAGGAGTCCCTTTGAAATCATTTATTATTATTATTATTATTATTATTAACAAACATTTATATAGCGCCAGCAGTGTACCTGGCACTTTACAAAGTAATAAAATAGACACAGTCCCTGCCCCTAGGGCTTACAATCTGAGAGACAGGAGCTGGGGGAGAGACTTAGGTAGGGGAACAGAGGGAGAGACAAGAGGTCTAACATTCATGAAGATGCGAGGTCTCAAGTGCACGTACTTGACTTGGTTACAATGAGAATGACAACAGGCAGGTCCATGTTGCAAGGATAAGGGTATTAGGGCTGTGCATTCAAGTTTCAATAAAACACACACACACACACACACACACACACGAAGGCCCTTTCCAGATGTCATATTCAAAACACAGAGATTAGGGCTTTGCATTCGAATTCTGGGTGAACCCATATTTTCCTTTAAAAATGTAATATCCGAGGTCTCAAACTGAACCTCCAAAACTACAGCACATATCCAGCTCAGAGTCAGGCTGCTCTCTAAATCCCAGCTTAGTTGCTTGCTTAGTGAGCCTGTAGTCCGCCTTCCCCACCTGCACTTCTCAGAACTTCAGTTTTCAACACAGCAGCCAGGGCCAGCCAGGGCCAGTCTTAGAAATTGCAAGGCTCGGGAAGCAAAGACAAAATGCAGGGAGCCCTCAGCTTCACCCACTTTTCAAGGCCCCGCCCACTTTCCTGTGGCCCCTCCCAATTTCCAAGGCCCCTCCTACTTCCCTTTGACACTTAGAGAATTGTCATATAAGTTATTTTTAACTTGTCTGTACAATGTGCTCCAAAGAACATTTAACTATGGTTTAGATGAAAGGGAGCCCAGGACACAGATATGGTTAAAAGGCAAAGACTCTTATTTAAAACACATGAGGGCATGCACACAGGGATATGGACAGATTATCCATGGCCTGAATCCTCCTTCTCTTGAGCACATCCCTATTACACTCCCAGCACAGGAGTTCAAACATAGATCCAGCTGATCAAACATAGATCAAACAACCCCCACAGGCAAGGGCGGCTAGGGGCGGCCACCCAGGGCCCTGCCCCTTAGGGGGCCCCACAATCGGGCTGTGTTGTTGGTTTTTTGGGGGGGGAGGGCTGCAGTCTTCGGGCAACATGCATGCTCGTCGGAGTTGTCGTGTGGCGCGGAGCCCCGACACTGCCATCACTTGACCCGCCCACCACACTGCTCTCCCAGAGACCTCCCTTTCCCTCCCGCAGCACTGGCCCCACGTTTTCACCAGCCATTCCTTGCCTGCCGGCCTGGGCTCCACCTCCTCACTCCCTCACATGGCGTCCCCCCTCCCCTCACAGGAAGCTGCTTTATGCAACTTCCTGGTGTGGAATTCGGAACACTTTGACACTGGCGCTGGTAGGGGTCATGCCGGCGCCTCGGGCGGTTCCGGTTGTATCGGTGGCGCCCACGGAGTGGAGTCAGGCAAGAGGACGAGGAGCCGAGCCCGGCAGGACGGAGCAACAGCCAGAGGCAGCAGCAGGGGAATCTGGAGGGGGGCGGGAGTGGCCGAGAAGAGTAAGAGACGCTGGCGGACCTGTCTGTGGTGGCTGGGGGATGGGACCAGAGGAGGCAGTGCAGTGTGAGAGTGTGTGTGAGTTTGAATGAGTGTGCAGTGTGTGTGTGTGTGTGTGTGTGTGTGTGTGCAGTGTGCGTGTACGAGAGACAGAGACAGAGAGAGAGAGAGGTGAGAGCATGTGTGAGAGTATGAATGGGGATTGGGGGTGTGCGAGAGATAAAAGCATGTGTGTAAGAATTGAATGGATGTGTGTGTGAAAGAAAGAGAGGTGAGAGCATGTGAGAGTATGAATGGGTTTGAGAGGTGTGTGTGAGAGATAAAAGTGTGGGTTTAAGATTGAATAGATGGGGGTGTGTGTGTGTGTGTGAGTATGAATGGGGATTGAGGGGTGTGTGAGAGAGAGTTGAAAGTATGTGTGAAAGCTTGAATGGGTGTGTGTGTGTGAGAGAGAGATGAAAGTGTGTATGACAGTGTAAGCTTGAATGGGTGCGTGCGTGAAAGAGAGGTGAGAGCATGTGTGTGAGTATGAATGGGGATTGAGGGGTGTGTGAGAGATGAAAGCATGTGTGTAAGCTTAAATGGGTGTGTGTGTGTCTGTGAGAGAGAGATGAAAGTGTGTGTGACAGTGTAAGCTTGAATGGGTGGGTGGGTGTGTGAAAGAGGTGAGAGCGTGTGTGTGTGTGTGAGAAAGAGGTGAGAGCGTGTGTGTGTGTGTGAGAAAGAGAGAGATTAAAGTGTATGTGTAAGCTTGAATAGGTGTGTGAGTGAAGAGAGAAAGGTGAAAGCGTGTGGCTGTGAGCTTGAATGGGTGTGTGTGTGAATGAAAGGTGAAAGCATGTGTGTGAGCTTAAATAGGTGTGTGAGTGGAGAGGTGAAAGCATGGGTGTGTGAGTGAAGAGAGAGAGGTGAAAGTGTGTGTGTGAGTTTGAATGGGTGTGTGTGAGAGAGGTGAGAGCATGTGTGAGATAGAGCAAATGAATGAATGTGTATGAGAGAATGAATGTGTGAGAGGTGTGTAAGAGAGAGAAGGGGTGTGTGCGCGCGGGTGAGTGTGTGCGCGCACGCAAGGGGAAGCTGCTCCGTCTAGCCCGCTCTCCCTCCCATGGCTGTCCCCCCTCACCCCCTGATGCCTGCCCCCACTCCCCCATGGCTCCTGGAGGGGGAAAGGGAGCCAGCCCCCTGCCCAAGGAGAGGCCCAGCAGAACGTTCCTGCTGTCCCCTCCTGTCTAGCAACCGAAGTCTGTCAGCCTTGGACTGACCTCCAGCCCGGCTCCCAGAAGACCCAGGCCCAGCAGCAGCTGAGGTAAGGGCCACCCAGCCAATACCTCTTCCTCTTCTTTCTTGATATTATTTGTGCTGCTACATGTGTCTGTGGGGCTTTGGGAGTAGAGTGGGGCCATCTGGGGGGATGGTTTGGGAAGGGGCTGGGGGTGCTGTGGTCGTGGGGGAGTTGTTTCGTGTTTGATACATTTAACTGGGTTTTTAGTGCTTTGGTGCTTGAGACCCTTAAATCCAAGAACCGGAAAGGGGTCACACTGACAAAGTCTTGCTGAGAGCTGTGTTTGGCCGCTCTGGGTCTGAGGTTCAGTTCCTCATCCCTGCTTTCATGGGGGGGTGCTGTGACTGTGTGGGAGCTGTTTGATTTATGTTTGATCAGCTGGATCGATGTTTGAACACCTGTGTTGGGAGTGTAATAGAAATATGCTCCAGAGAAGGAAGGTTCAGGCCATGGATAATCTGTCCCTATCCGTTGTGTGCATGTCCTCCTGTGTTTTAAATAAGAGTCTTTGCCTTTTAATCACATCTGTGTCCTGGGCTCCCTTTCATCTAGACCAGATTTATATGTTCTGTGGAGCACATTGTACAGACAAGTTAAAAATAACTTATATGACAATTCTCTATTTGTAAAATGGAAGTGGGTGGGGCCTTGGAAAATGGGAGGGGCCACAGGAAAGTGGGAGAAGCCATGGGAAAGTGGGTGGGCTGTGGAAAGCGTGTGGAGCTGAGGGGGCCCCGCATTTTGTGTTCTGGATTTGGTGATCTCAAGCACCAAAGCACCGAAAATCCGGTCAAATGTATCAAACAAGAAACAACCGCCCACGATCACAGCACCCCCCAGCCCCTTCCCAAACCCTCCTCCCCGCAGCCCCCCAGATGGCCCCAGTCTACTCCCAAAGCCCCACAGAGGAGCGCAGCAGCACAAATTAGCTCAGATCAGGAGAGGAGAGGAAAAGGTATTGGCTGGGTGGTCCTTACCTCAGATGCTGCTGGGCCTGGGTCTTCTGAGACGGCTGGAGGTCAGTCAGTGGCAGGCAGTCATAGGTTGCTAAGCAGAAGGGGACAGCAGGAACATTCTGCTGGGCCTCTCCTTGGACAGGTTGGTGGGTCCCTTTTCCTCTCGAGGAGCCACGGGGGGTGGGGGGACAGAAGGAATGAGGGCAGCCATTGGGGGGCGAGAGGGGACAGCCATGGGAGGGGGGCGGAGGAGAGGGAGCAACAGTCACACATCCAAACACACACAAATACTCTCTCTCTCTCTTTCACACAGTCACACACCCAAACACACATGCTTTTTTTCTCTCAGTCACACACCCAAACACACACTTTTTTCTCTCTTTCACTCAGTCACAAACTCATTCAAGCACACACACTCTCTCTCTGTCACTCAGCCACACACCCATTCAAACACAAACACATCATGCTCTCTCTCAGTCACACACCCAAACACACACACACACAATTCTCTCTCTCAATCACACACCCCTTCAAACACAGTCATTCTCTCTCTCACACACACACACCCAAACACACACACATGCTCCCTCTCTCTCTTTCACTTAGTCACACACTCATTCAAGTACACACACCCATTCAAACAAACTCTCTCACACACACATATTCACTACTCACACAGACACTTCATCAGCCAGACTAACCTGGGCCCTGGCCCCCATGCCTGCTGCTGCCGCCATCTGCTATAGCGTGCTCCAGCCTCTGGCTCGCTTTTTGGAAGTCCCGCTGTGCGCCTCTGTGCCGCATGCGTGCACACCCCTGAACCAGTAGTCATTTCCTGAATCTGGCGATGCTAAGACTACATTTCCCAGCATGCCAGATTCAGGAAATAGCTTCTCCCACAGGGTGTGCGCATGCGCATAGAGGTGCACAGGCTCAGCAGCAAATTTCAAGCTGTGCCGACAATAGCAGCACAGCAGACTGTCCGGTCGCATGGGGGAGCAGTGCTGCGGTGGGGAGCAGGGGCACTCAGGTGGGCAGGGGCGGTGGAAGTTCCTCCCCCACGGCCCCCGCACCCAGGCTGCTTCTGAGGGCAGGGACTCGGGCAGGCAGTGATTCATTTTCTAAAGTTACAGCAGTAGCTCAGCTGCTGTCTGAGGAGGCAGCGCAGCATGGGGCCCTGGAAGCGAGCCCTGGGGTGGTCTGCCCCGCAGTAAGGCCGGCCCTGGGCCCAGCTCAGCAGGGCCTAGCCAAGCCACAGAGAAATTGTAAGCCCTTGACAGCCTCCGTCCCCTCTCCTCAATGCAGCAACCCCTCCACCGAGCCAGCCTCATGCCTTACTCTCCCTCAAGCCAACAACCCTCTCTGAGCCAAACCCATGTCCCATTCTTCCCTCCCCAGGCTAACAACTGTATTTTCCACACACTGTTGGACTTTCACCCCACCCAGAAGTCATGATCTCATGACTTCCAGGTGGGAACAGCGGTGTCAGCAGCATGTGGACTCGAAGGTGAGCTAACAGTGCTTCCACTGTGGAGGGAGGAGGGTGCTCAGGTTACCATAGCGTCCAGATTTTCCAGGACATTACTTTTTTGATCCGTCCAACCCCATATGGGTGGATTTTTAAAATACGCACCCATGGACAGGATTTTGCTGGTAATGTTTATCCCTTTCCCCATCCTGGCTGTTCTGTCAGGCTTTTGGCAAGGGGTGGGGTGGAGCTTTTTCCACACATACTGTATTTTTAAATTGTTTTAAAATTTTATATTGTTTTAATGAATGTTGTTCGCCGCCCCGGGCTGCCCTGTGGGCAGGAGGGGCGGGATATAAATTTAAAAAAAAAAAAAATCCCTCGCCCAACGTTTGTTGCTCAGCCCTGAGGGAAGGAGCCCTGAGCCAGCTGCACTCTTCCTCCCCTCAAGTCCTGTATTCTTTCTCCCCCATTTCCTGTATTCTGGAGATCCATCAATGGGCACCCTTACCACCAAGCCAACCATATTCTCCACCAGTCCCCCCCGCTTTTTTTAAATTGGTAGCAGACTTAGCAGCAGTTTTAACTGCATTTTCCTTTCCTTACAGGCCTGTCAAACTGGCACAACATCTCTACACCAAAATAACCCATACTCAGGGACCTGTGTTTATTGCATTTTCCTCATGTGTACAGTCCTAAAAATCAATCGAACTACTCTGGAGTAAATAGTTTAAACACTGTAGTCTTAGGGCATAATCTTCATTCATCCAGGTGTTTACAAGGGTTGTCTGTGCATAAACTGTGCATGAAAGTGCTACAATAGATTTAAATGGGCACCAAATTCTCATTCACCATAAGAGGCATTGGTGTCCAGCATAACCACTGTCAGCAGGACGTTGCCTGCCATATGGAAAAGGAGAGCACACCACACTGCCTGAAGCATACATGCAAGTGGGTCAGACCAAACCTAAGTGCTGACCAAACACAGAAGTTGTGCTGGGCTGTAGGAGGGTGGTTATAATGACAATCTATGCATGCAAGTAGTTGTGGGCAGTAGTGTAGTGGTAATTTTAAAAATGCAGGAGCTCTTCATGAGAGCCCCTCCAAGGATGCTGAGGGGGGCCACAGGAAAAGTGCTGGAGCTCCATTCCCCCGCATTCCTGCCCTACTACACCACCGGTTGTGGGTAATGATGCCTCTTGCTGTGAATAAAGATTTGACACACTTAAGTCTGGCATGGCACTTTGGCATGCAATTTACACATATGTGTAAGCCCACTTTGCGTACCTGGATGAATCAAGAATGTGCCCTTAATGCAGCCCTTGGGGGAGATCGTGAGAGGGTTTGGTGTGCATTGCCACCAATATGTGGATGACACCCAGCTTTACCTCTCTTTTTCAGTCAACCCAGGCTCTGCCATCTCCGTGCTATCTCAGTGTTTGGAGGCCGTGGCAAGTTGGTTATGGCAGAGCAGACTGAGGCTCAATACCGATAAGATGGAGATGATGGTGGTAGGCCGAGCGGGGGAGGTGGTGCCCCATCTTGTGGAGGGGGTGCGCCCCTCCATGGCTCAGCAGGTTCGGAGTCTGGGGGTATTGTTGGACACGGGTCTCCGTCTAGATCAGCAGGTGGATGTGGTGGCAAAGATGGCTTTCCGCCAGCTGTATCTGGTGCGGAGGCTGCATCCGTATATCTCCGGACCTGACCCGGCCACTCTGATCCATGCTTTCATCACCTCGAGGCTAGACTACTGTAACGCACTCTACATGGGGCTTCTGGAGGTTGCAGCTAGTGCAGAATGCGGCAGCCCGTCTCCTAACAGGGACGGGCCGACGAGAGCACATAACACAGGTGCTCCGTGCACTGCACTGGCTGCCTGTAACGTGCCAAGTCAGGTTCAAGGTGTTGACTTTGATCTATAAGGCCCTGTATGGTCTTGGACCTGGATACCTCAGGGACCGCCTCACCCTCCGTGACTCAGGATGGACTCTCCAGTCCACCAAGGGCGCCTTCTTGGAGAGCCCGCGCATAAAGCAGGGGGCTACAATGGAGAGGGCGTTCTCAGTGGCTGGGCCCCGGTTGTGGAACTCCCTCCCCGAGGAAGCACAACTGACCCCGAGTCTGCTGGCCTTCCATCAGGCCTGTAAGACATGGCTGTTCTCCCAGGTCTTCGGAGGCGGGGAGGGGAGGGTGGGCTAAATTTTTGGGTGGGGATATTTTAAAACTGTTTTTAATAATATTTGTGTAGATTTTTATATGTTTTATTTTTTATATATATATTATCTTATATTGGAAGCCGCTCCAAGATGCCGTAGGCATAGGGGGCGGCATAAAAATGGAATAAAATAATAACTAAATTGATTAATTAATTAATCCTTAACCCAAGTAGTACGCCTTGCGTACCTTGATGAATCAGGAATTTGCCCTTAATCCTTTAAATCAGTAAAGGGAGCCAAGGTATTTTTTTTCTAGTAGCACTGTCATCTCCACTGAAAAGTCCTTAGAAATGAACTGAACTGCTTCAGCTACAACTATTGTAGAAAGTGAAGCAGACTGTGCCAAAAGCAAGCCTATTAAAGAAAATAAGTGAGCTATCTTCAGTAGTAAGAGTTGATCCAAGATAGGTAGTTTAATAAAGTAAAACTAGAAATCCTTAGTTTGGAACACTATGTCCCAGTTACTGCAAAATGAAGCAATAATGGAGAAAGCAATTACTTTACAATGGGGACTGGTGGGGGGAATGCTACCAGCATAAAGAACGTTTAGTTCAATAAAAAATAAAATGGCATTTACAGCTCCAGTGAATTTGTTTCTTGTTAGTCCCTCTGTGGGTTGTCCTTTGAATTGATGGGACTGTCAGTTATTTTGGTTAACAGAGATGACAAGTGGGTAGCACTTTTCTAACCCAAGTTACTCTGCTAATTCGGTTTATATCCTCCACCTTTTCATCTGAGAGCCTTGGAGGCTAGGATAGCTAAGCGCATACAAATCTCTAAAGAATGTATTAACCTGGAATGAGCTAGGCAGTCCATCTAAAGTGGAAAAATAATGGGCTGATTCTCCTGATCCTGCATGTACTACTGGGTTGCCCTTACTCACTTGACTAATCTCACGGACTGCAGTGAGCCTCTTAGCTTGACCAAAGGCCACTCAAGTAGCACACTTTGTAACAGAGTCTGGGTGCAGCCACAAGAGCTGCTGAGGACCCGATACCCACGTGGCCTCATGGCAGGTAAGCACAGCTGTTGCCCTGCAAGACCAACGCGGGGAGCTGGGTAGACAGTCGTGCCTTCCTCCCTCCCCCTCCTCCGGTGGGGCAGGCAGGCAAGCAGGCCGCTGTCAGATCTCCTGCCACAGCCCACACAGTGGGTGCCCAGCCCTGCCCCACCTCCCTCCCCCCAACCCAACCAATATCCTGCCCCAGCAGCGACCTCAACCAATGGGAGACAGCACCCACTGCTCAAAGCCCCGCAAAGGACCCTGCCACGCAGCATGGGAGACGGGGCACAGGTACATGGGCTACCACGCCATGGGAAGCCTTGCCCTGTTTTTGGTAAGGCTGCTACACTCTGCATCCTCTGACTTTTTCCAAGGACCCAGCACATATCAGCCAGCTGCCTGCCAGGCCACACTGGGGGGGGGAACATCTGGCAGGCACCAGGCACACAATGCACTGCATTGTGTGGCAAGCCTGCTGAGAGTGGGGTAAGGCTGCCCAAGGAGCAGTAAGTGCATCTTGTGGATGCATCCAATGTGTTAATAGTTCCAAGATTTTGCCCACATTTGACTCTCAACAAAATAATTATATTTAGTAATGCATTCACTTTTGGTCCTTGTGTTAGTGGGGATGAAAGAAAGGCTTATGACTAAGCTGACATTTTAGAGAAGAAATTCAAGAAAAAAAAGAGATGGTGGGGGCCTTGGTCTTCCCTCATGGTCCTGGCTTTATGGAATGTTTTAAGGTGTTGTACTCAGCTATATGCGTTGCACTGAATACTAAGCTACATGGACAGAGATTTGCATATAATGCACTTCTCAAAAGGAAAGACTGCCTCCTATCTTTTATAGCAAGAAATGCTAATACAATCGTGCAGTAATGGGAATGCAGTGATGCCAGAGCGCAGGCAGAAGACTCTTAGCTCCTTCCCTTTGTCTTTAACACACTGACAGAGTTACATCCACAACTGCTGCTACTCCACACTATGGTACCCAGAAGAAACAGGCAATTAGAAACAATATCAGATGCCAAAGCAAGTGTGCAAGGATCCGCATTCCTAGCAATCTTTCAAGTGTCTTAGCACTGAGTTTGAGAGAGTGATGTTCAGAGATGACCATTAGGTTTTAAGTTTCATTGCACATTAGACAGATGTTAAGCATCTTGTAGGTGAGCAGGAGCCACTTCGGGGATGGTTGATAGTTACATTTAAATAGCAGACGCCAACACTGCATAGCAATTTTGAGCAAACAGTTAAAATCATACAGGAGAGGAGTTAGGCAATATCTATAAGACCACTGAATACCTTTCCAGGGAGAGTATATTCAGAATCCCCATCATCTGAGGCACTGAAAGCTAGAATGGAAAAAACACAAGGTTGCTTGCTTACCATTGTTACTGCTGTTTTTCTTGCTCTTATTCTCTCCGATCCTATGACATTCTTCCTTTACAAGCAGTTTAGGTAAGTTCTTTCTCAACGCCACAGTAAATGCACAATGTATTATTGAGACGAGAGATGTGTTTTAATCTGTCTAAAGTACTCTTGTATTGATTTCAATAAAATGAGGGGTTTTTTAACTAGTCTGTTCCTTGTAGATTTGATAGAATGCGCTGTCTCCATGTAAATTGAGACATTTGATTTCAATTTCAAGCACTAGACTGGAATCACTGACATTTCATTTAATACAATATTCATTAGAATATTCATTAACCTTAGCCCTTTAAAGTACATTGTCCGGTAATAAAGTTCGGCACAGTAAGAGGTACATTTGCCACATTCATTTCTTAGCCATAAAAAAGATTACATTATCAATAAAACCATCCATCTGGTCTTAGTCCTCATTTTCACACCCTCATAAACCCTATCAAAAACAATACACTCTTTTGTTTGCAAACTCTATGAAAGTGGGAAATTAAACTACTTATAGCGGGCAGCCTTTCGCTGTGGAAGGTATGCCTCCTACTGAAGAAAGAATGGCACTTTCCATTGCTCAAAATACTACAGCATCCTTCCCTACTTAATCTTTACTACCTGTTGCTGCAAGGCTGGCAAGCAACCATACCCATGTTTTACAGAGATGGCAGGGAGATGAAGCAGTTTGACAAAATGAAGGGAGAGCCAACCCATTCCATAGCTCCCATGTTGCCAAATGCCTTCTTCAGTGGTCTCTCTTCCTGCTAATCCACAGCAAGGGCAACCTTAAAGGCATTAGCTGCCTTCTATGGAAGCAAATGCCATATGGATTTTTGCATTACCACTGGTGTGCAGCAAAGTAGCACAGGAACAGAAATAACAATCTAAACTGCACAAATTTCCATAGAGCAAACTCACACCTAACCAGGTATTCCAAGTCGGGGGGGGGGGGAGGGAGAGAAGAGGGGGCTGAATGGAATGGATGAAGCTGAAAGCCAGCTTACTTACAGCCATTCCTGAAGGACAAGCATGAGTATAGCAACTACTTTGCTGACAGTTACTTGACAACAGAGGAACTGGAGATCGTGGCTGAACATATGGCTTATGATAGGGTTGCAACTTGCTAGTTGTCTATCAAGGGTGGGGATCTTAGGATTGCCACCTTAGGTATATTTTTCCAAGTCACTTATGAAAAATACATGTCTTCCAGGTCACTTATGAAGCATACATGTTGCAGGGCCTGCATTGGTACTATAGGTGCCAATGCAGGGCCTGCAACATGTATACTTCATAAGTGGCCTGGAAAAATATACCTAAGGTGGCAACCCTACTCCTAGCTCATGGGTAAAATTTGGCCCACAGGTGTTTTTTATTTGGCCCCTTTCCAATTCCTGTTTCTGGCCCATGAATCCAATCCCCCTAGCCTCAAGCATTGCAAGCGTGAGCTATGGGGAAGGGAGCAGAGATGAGGACGAGCACTTGAAGAGAAGAAAGAGATCCAAGGGACAAATCCATGATCAGCACCATTCCCTTCCTTTTCCCATCGCTTAAGTGCCCTGCTCATATCTCCTATATGGCCCCCAGAGTTGTAGTAATTTTAAATGTGTTCCACAAGAGTGAAAAGATTCCTCACCCCCTTTTTATATCTTTTTTTTTTTCTGTGTGTGCTTTATTCATTCCAGTTTTGGCTACTGCAGCATTAAGTTCCTTATCCACCTTTACATATGCTTCTGAACTCACCATTTTATCTGCCTTGCAAATGCTTCCATAGATTTTATTACCACAAGCAGTCTCAGTGAAGCCAGCAGGACTATATATTTATTTATTCATATTTATACCCCGCCCCTCCTGAAACAGCTCGCTCTCTCTCTCTCTCTCTCTCTCTCTCTCTCTC
>QEPC01011608.1:6253716-6265043 GCA_003113815.1 Sphenodon punctatus | reverse complement strand
GTAGATGACAGCGATGCAGAGATGGAGGGGGGAGTAGAGGCTCACAGAGTGAGCCTCAAAAGGAAGGGAAGAAGAGAGACAGGGGAGGAGAAAGTGGTTGGAATTGACAGGAGTTAGTGAGGAGGAGGCCCACGCCACCACCCCAGCCTTCGAGGCATGGCTGGTGAGAAAAGGAGAGACCCCCAAAGGAGAGGGTAGCTGGGGTGACAGAGTCGGAGGGGGAGATCCAAGTTTCAGTACGGGCAAGGAGCTGGAGGAAGTGGGAGAGGAAGCGATCATGGATGTAGGGTGCTTTATTGGCAGAGGAGAGACAGTTCCAAAGGGAGCAGGAGAATGGGATCTGATCAGGGGGAAGGCAGGAAATGGGGATAAGATTGGGAAAAGGGGGGCGGCAAGGCAGGCAAGAGATAGGGAGGGTGGGGAAGAAGCAGGAGGGGAAGGTAGCCAAGGAGGAGGAGGAAGTGTGAGGAGGTTGATAGGGATAGGGGAACAGAACGCCATTAGGATGTTCGGACTTTCGGTCATTCAGTTCAAAACCCGAGTTCAGGTTCGGCGGTTCGGTTCAAAAAAGTGCTATCGGTACCGAAACCAAAACTGATTTTTTTTTTGTATCGGTATTTTTGGCCCTGAAACCACCCCTACTGTCCACGCCTGGTGCCAGGAAGTCTGCGCCTCAGCTGCCTCCCCCTTCCAGTCACATTTTTCCCACCCAAAGTCACATTTTTCCCGACCCCGAACTCATCCGAATTTTTTCGAACTGTTCAGCTGTTCGAACGTTTGGTTCGGAAGTTTGGTTCGGTTGTCCGAACAGGCCGAGTTCGGGCTGAACTCCGAACTTCTGAACCGCGTTCGCCCATCCCTAGAGGTTGGAGAGAAGTGATCGGCTGGGAGGGAGGGAGGAGCATGGGGAAAAGAAGTAGAGGAAGGAGGAGGTGGGCGGAAAGGGGAAAAGGGGAGAAGGAGGGAGAGGGAAAGCGAGAGACTGGGGCAGGCATGATGGTGGGGAGGATAGGTAATAGAGAAGAGACAGAGAACGAGGTGGAGAGTGGCTGACCTACTGGCCACCGAGGAGCCACCAGGTGGTAGAAGTACCCTTACGCTTACCCCAAAGGCCACTGAAGTCCATTTCTATTGGCTTTCAAATAGGCCCTAACTCAATGTTTTCCCATACTCTGAGGGTGTTTTTATACAAGACAGCCCCAAGCATGGACACTCACCATCTACACGGGGAATGTTTCATTTGAATACCGGGGGGGGCTGCGCGCTCAGCTCACGTGACCCATGCACCACCCACCCAGTCCATGCACTGGGCACTCTGGGAAAATCTGGAGTGTCCCATGCAGGTTGGGGTGGGCATGGCCGCATGTGTGGGGCCACTCATGTAAAGGGCCCTGCCACGCACCCGCCCCACCTGTCTCATGTAAAAGCACCCTGAGTCATGACCCCAAGTGGGATTGCACCATCTGCAGATGCCATTGTGATCCCAATTCATATTCGACATATCTTGTCAAAGGGGATTGGACTAGATGACCCTTGAGATTCCATTCCAACCCTAAAATTCTATGAAATGTTGCATCTTCATTCCGAGAGCTCAGAGTGCAACAATATGTTTAAGTCTCAAAATGGGGTCACGTGGGGGAAAGTCTGGGACCCACTACCCTGACTAGTAGATCCCCAACTCCAGTGGTGGCAACCACTAAAAAGAAGCATTTCTTCTGCATATTCAGTAATGACCACTTTATGAACTCTAACCACTATAGATAGTCATATTCAAGCACGCAGAAGAATTCTTCTAGAGACAATAGTGGACTGACTTTTCATTTTAAAAGAGAGACTTCAATTATCTTAGTATGTCATCCAAGGAATGTCAAATCCAGAACTATCAATAAAAAGTAAAATAACTGTTTCATGGTCTACTATATTATACACACACACACACACACACACTTCAGGGCACATACATATATATATATATATATATATATATATAAATGCGCGCACCCAGATATACACACGCACTGAAGTCAGTGTGGCTCTGTAAATTGAAGATGGTTTGGGATCACAGCCCAAGATAGCAAGTTTGTATAAATTAGAGGAGTACTGCTACTGTCCCTAAAAATACTCTAACAACTTCCTTCTAGATTATCAGACATTCTGAATGGAATTTTCAACGTATAAGGAATTTACATACCCAAGTCCCACAGAACTTTAATGAAATTTGGGTATCTCGCTCACTGGATCGTTTTAAAATTCCAGCAAAGTGTACTGTGTTGCCACTAGGACAAGAATATATTTCTCTTTTCAGCAATTTTAGAAATCCAGATAAACCCCCAGACTGTGTGAAAGTCAGAATTGGCAGAAACTAATTACTCTGTCTCCTGAAAGGAATCTATATTTTATTAATCTAGTCAGGTTAGGGACTGGACTGTGCCGAAAGAAAGAAAAAGGAGGTATGTGCAAATTGAATAGAGTTCTTAAAAACACATTTTTAAAATACCATGCAGCACACAAATCTGCACAAAATAACAGGACTTTAAAGTGCTTTAATTAAACTTGAGGATGACACTAAACAACACCATCAAATCAATTCATACACATAAGGCATTTTAGCACCTTCCCAAACTCTCAGGTTTCTTTTGATCTTTCCAGTTACACAGGTCCTGCAGATCAAAACTCCTTTGGGGTTCAAGGAGATTTGTATACCAGTTGGAGAAAAATAGAAATATGTCATTTGCCAGATGGCTTACTTGGTGTTTGTCAGGCTAGCAACACCTGCCCAAAAGGCTAGGTGGTGGAACCTAAAACTAAGCACAATCCCTTCAGAAGCACCAGGGGCCTCACAACCAGCACCCTGAAATTAACCCTTGGGTACCAGGCATCCTATATTTTGCACTTAACCCTTCACCATCAACCATCCCAGATTATGCACTTGACCATTTGGTATCTGCCGTCCCAGATTATGAATTTAACCTTTCTGTAACCCACCATCCTATTTTATTAATTTAACCCTTCAATGCCTGCCATCCCAGGTTATGCATTTAACCCTTTAGTACCAGCAATCCCAGGTTATGCATTTAACCCTTCAAAACCAGCCATCACAGACTTTCTCAAATAAAAAAATACACAAATCACAAAACGACAACCAAATGTAGCTTTCCATACCCACACAGCGAAGAGAAGGGGGTTGATGCCATATAAACAATGCAAGGTAGAATTCCCCCAAAGCTGTCTCGGTTATTTACCCATGAAAACATCCCCACCAGGGCAGGTAGTAAGAGATCAAATTAAAGAGGCATTACATAACCGAGTGAAAATCGCGGCCAGTTCTATTCCCCTCTGGTTCCTATCTCACCAAAGCAAATCAGCGGCGAGCTAGGAGAGGAGCTAGCTCCAGTTCAGACTGCGTGAGCACGTTCCCCCAGAGAGCATACAGCGCTGGGCGCCGGTTCCTCCATCCTGCCGCCGCGCCCAGACCGTCCCCCTGCTCCAGCAAGAGGCTGACAACACCCAGATCCCTGACCACCAGGTTTATTATTGCAACCAAGAACACAGGCCACCCTGTTGGGAGACGCCGCTGCTGCAGATGCCGCATTGCTTGGCTGCAAAAAATAAAATAAAATTTTAAATAGTCCCGTTTCTCCAGCTGCTGCTCGGCTCATCCCAGCACTGCAAGCACCAAACGTTGCCAGCGGTAAGGAAGCCATTGAAGTGGCGCGCGGGGGAGTTGGAGGGACGCCTCTCGGGGGCATCCGCAAGCTCGATCGCCCGCACTCCAAGGAGGAGGAGGGGAAAGCGAATTCACCACAAACCAGCCCCCGCTCGCCCAGACTCTTTTCAAATCCCTAGACAGCAGCAACCCAGAGAAAGGGGAGCGCTTCCAAGCGGCTGCCAGTCCTGATCCCATCCAGCCGCACCGTCACCTCCCTCCAGCAAGCGAGCACGCTGCACTCTCTCCCGGCGCTCACCAGGCAGCTGAGAGGAGGCAGGCAGGCAGCTAGTAACTTTTGCATGCCCGAGAGTCTTAACAAAGCCCCCGATTCTTCTGGGCTGATGAATGAATCTCTTCCTCCGTGGCAGCATGAATCTGACACAAACACGCACCATAAATAAAATGCATTAGTAGGGATGGGAAGCACAAACACACGGAGGGGAGTTGTGGTACCTTGTATGTGCTGCTTGATGACATTTTCCAAGTGATCCAGCCTTTCTATAATCCTTAAAGTGTCCCCTTTGTCTTCCTCTAACTTTTTCTCATAGATCGGCTCCTGCACTTTCACATAGACACTCGCAATGTAGTTGGTGACACAGCCCACGTAGAGCAGGCAAATGATGTTAGTCATTCCACTCAAGATCACGCAAGTGGACACTAAAGTTTTGGTTTTCCTGGTGCAAACCATCCTGAGTTCCCTCCATATAGCTCTAAAAAATCCTGTGATCCAGAAATTTTAAAAATGGGACGTGCGATGCAAAGAAAAAGGGAGGGGGCAAAAAAAAAATCCTTCCCCCTGCTCCCAAAAAATCGGAGCCCCTCTCAAGTCAGTCAATTTCCATGCACGAAGCTCGTTTGTTCCACAGCTTTTTTTAAAAAAACCCAAAACATATAGCAATAATATATACTTGCCTACCAAAGAGGGGAAGTGAGGGAGTTGGGAGAGCTGCTTATTTAAGATCCTGGCTTTTAATAAAAAGAGCTTAAACTTTGCAAGAGTCAGCAGCCACCAAGAGCAAATCAGCAGCAGGAGTGTCAAGCTGCCCCGGCTCGCTGGCTGCCTTGCTCTCGGGCTCGGTTGTGGCCCCAGGCAATGAAAGAAGCGAGTAGTCAAGTGCTCAAGTGTTGCAAACTTTGTTCTCCTCAGCTCCGCTTCCCATTGCAATCAGCCCCAGCTCCAGAATCAGCCCTTGCCGGCGGCTTGCAGGAGAGTCGGGCTTGTACGGCCCCAGATTGACAATCCCTTCCTCCAATAAAGAGCAGGCTCCGGCAGAGAGTTTGTTAATAGCACCATATGACCAACGGGGACCTAGAAAGGGCGGAGCTGAGTCGGGGACCCACCTGCTACTCTCGTTCTGTCTCTCACACGCACGCACACACACGCCCAAGGGTGTTTCAGGTGCCCTCAGGGTGCTTACGGAATAGGGAGAGGGAGGGAATTCTATTTCTTTGTTTGTTATATTTAGACCCGTGGCAAGGTTTGCTAGAGTTTCCGTCAAAGAAACAGGCTTATTTCCAGCTTGGTTAAAATCTGCCTTCCTCTTTTTCCTCAGGAATTCAAAGTAATTTTGTTAAAATAGGTTTCCTCTCAGCTTTCATTGTGCCTCAGTTTGGGGATCCTCTAACAATGCTGACATTTTATTGTCTCCTTCACATACCTGCTGGTCTAGAAAACACTCATTTGCTTGTTGGGGCATTTCCCATCCTTCCTTCTTCTATTAACTCCCTGGTTTCAAATATTCAATAGCTCCCCCAATCTCCAAATATATTCCGGCTCTTCTCTTCCCCCCCCCCCCTTTTTCTGCAATGTGATTTTTCTGTCAATGTGTTATAATGTGCTAGTTCTTTTATTTATTAATTAAAATTTATACCCCATCCTTCCCCTAAGGCTCACAGCAGCTTACAAAATAAGAATTTAATTATGGCCTTGATCCTTCTATCATACCAGAGGTTGGAATTCCAAGCAAGGCCACTAAATAGAGTTCCAAGAAGGCTGACTCTGCACAGATACTCAGATTTCCAAAGCTTGGTCTTGCCAAGATTTTTATTTGTTGTTGATTTGTTGGTTTGCTTGTTTGTCTTTCTGTGGGGTCACAGCCTGAAAAATAAAAAATAAAATTGGAATCGTATCAGATGCCCGCACTCCCACCTGTCAGCCTCAGTGGTACATGGACAGGCATACAGGTTTGTCCCCACTGACCCAGTTTTACGGTCAGAGATTCACTAGTTATCTCATTCCACAGCTCAAACTTTGCTTTCTCTACCATTGTATTCCAAAAGATTCCATGCAGATAAGTCGCTGGAAACACATAACAGGCCAAATTCAAACCCTCTGATGTCAGTGAAGTTGAGCCAGAAATGGATTTGTCCCATTACCATTAAATAAGGACAACTGTTTTAAAGAGATGCTTTTTCCTAGATGATTTTCTTCAGTGCACTAAGTGACGGATGTCACATATATCTTATAGTGGGGTGTTTTTAAACGTGATACATCCACGCATACCCTCCCTCCCACCATCCACGCCTCCATCTGCTTGTGTGATGGTGGTGCACCGGAAAACGCACTCCTGTGACCCACGCAGTGGCCACCCACAGAGCACTCCTGAAAAATCTGGAGTGCCCCGTGCAGGCCAGGGTGGCTGCCTCCATGGACAGGGCAGCCATGCTAGGAGCCGCTTGTTTGAAGCCCTTCACACAGACATTTTGTACATGGGCATCCCACAGCCATGCCAGTCAGCAGCCACGGAGAATCCACCCCCTCTCACGGCACTCGTTTAAAAACACCCGTAGAGTACCACCACTATTATTTAATTAACTTGTTGAAAACCAAAAAGATTTCAATATTTTGGTTGTCAAAACAACAACAAAAGTGAGACAATCACTGTGAAAGCTGCAGTTCTGTGTCATGACCTAATCTGAGATGTGTGGTGAACAGCTGCATATAAAATAAAATCCACTATTGTGTTTATTATTGCCACTCTCAGAGATTAGTTTGATCCTGCTTTTTCCTGTTTATGGCAAGAAACAAGGAAGGGGCTCAGTCCTCTGACTGCTCTGGCCTTGGCTCCTACAAAGCAGTTAGCCATGTTGTTAACTTTAAGCACATGAGTAGGTTCATGCTGAGTGTTTTACCGGTTTGAGCAACATCCACTGCTCTGAAATTCATGAGGGAAGCCCATTGACTCTGAAATATTTGTTCCATTCAACATATGTTCCAGTTTTACAACACAGTTAAATTTAGCTGTGGAAATTATTCCGTGAAGGAGTTTTGAATGGGGACTAAGGCCACTTTTAGACAAACGGCTCGTGATCGCATGACTTTAGAAACTCCCGCAGGCCAGAATTAGACGAGACGTTTTGTGCGTTCTTCTAAAACTGCGAAATAACTACCCCCAACGTCAGGGGGTGGGGATGAGTGTGTGCCCATCTACACATGCCGCCATCCTCCCCCGCCCACAGCACAGACCGCCCCTACCCACCCACGACCCGTTGAAAAAAGGCCAATGAACAGCAAGGTAGTGGAATAGGTTGCCTAGGGAGGTTGCAGAATCTCCTTCATTGGAGATTCTGACCAGCCTGACAAGCAATATCTATCTGTGATGCTGTGGGTAAAGGTATAGGCGGAGATCCAGGTTCACTGCGTTTTCTCCATTTCTATCAATGGGAAAACGCAGTGAACACAGGTTCCTGGGTATAGTGCTCACACAATGTTTTTGTTGGAAATACATTCCTTTGGTTGCATCCCCCCTAAGCACCTCATCCTGTTTGTTTGCTAGAAGCAGCAGGAGCAGACAGACAGATCAGGGAACCCTTCCCCCATCCTATCTGTCCTACTCCTGTCAGGACCTGATTGGTCAATCTTCTCCCCCAGGAGATTTCTCGTCTCTGTGTCTCAGAGAGCTTCCTTCCTCTCTCTTGAACACACCTAGTCTTAGGTCTTAGTATAGATGTAGGCCTTTCCTATCCTACATGTATTTCCTAATAAAGCTACTTAAGCTTAAGTATGCTTCCTGTCTGCTTATTGATGATTAGCTACTCACACCCCTCTGTAAACTCTGCATTGGGCAAATGGATGCAATGATCTCACCGTCCTTGCATTTCCAACAGTTTTGACCCTCTGCAGACCAGCCACGCCAGAGTTCAGCTCCAGTCCTGCTGCATGTGTCCTCAGACAAGTCATTTCCACCATCTGCTTCTCCCACCTTTTGGCTGTCTTGCCTAGTTAGACTGCTAGTATTTTACAGCAGGACTTGGCTCTTACTGCGTGTTTACATTCTGCCTCTCACAACGGAGCCCAGTACGTACTACTTAATATAAACAAGAATTAATAAGATACAAGGTCCTGCTTTGAAATATATTCTCAGAGCCTAGCAAAAGTCCCTCCACTTTTTCCATGTCAGCATCATGTTTCATTTCCCTTTCATTAAAAATGCTGTGAAACAGAAGGAATCCTACTAACACCCAGCATTAGTCAACTGTAGTGTCATCACAGATCCACGGCTCAGCATGAGGAAAAGGACCTCAGAAGTAAATATTTGGGAAGTGCTTTGTGCACATGTAAGTTTGGTTGGTTGGTTTTTTAAATAATGCACTTTGATGCATAATAGATAATTTTTAAATGGGGGGGGGACTAGTCCTTCTAGTAAGAAATGTGTCAACACCAAACATCTTCTGCAGATATATGTTTTCTTCTGTTTGAGCAGCACTCCTGAGAAAATTGCTTCTGTCACTATTTCTACTTTTTTCCATTTAGGTCCCTAGGTGGAGCCCCATCAATTTTACACACACAGAGCTTGCAGTAGTATCACATTTGAATAGATTTTCCTCCATTTCCCCCCCCTGCAGAATGACCATCAGAACCTTTGTTTCAAAAGCCACTCAGAAAGTCACACTATATTTTATATTCTAGAGAAACAAGGCCAGGGAATTCTAGAAAATGAGTGAGAGAGGCTGCAGAATGAGTGAAACCAAATCTTCCATTTATCACAATCTCAAAACTCAGTGAAATCTGCAATTATGAGACAAACTCTGAATAACTAAGGATTCTGATCTTGTGATACGCACATACCGTAAGCCACTGTATGGACTGAGTCAGACCTGCCCTTGGGTGCATAAGTCTTCTTTTAATGGTTTACATGGTAAAGCTGTTTCCTTTAGCTTAGTAGCTACAGAGAGGTTTCTGAGATTTTTAAGGTGAAGGCCATAAGTTCAGCCCCTAGTGTAGTGAGCTGATAAGCCTGTGTTTGCAGTATATGGCCACTCACTGTTATAATACAACAGCTAGAATAGGCTGAATGTATTAGAGTATGAATGGGGACCATTTTCCAATTTCCTTCAAGAGAAGGGAAGAGCACTATTTACACTGGATGATAAGATATGGGGAGGGGGGGGGAACCACACCCCAAACATTTCTGTACTGTAAATGGAAAAGTTCATAAAGCTTGGAAATCAAAAAAGGGAACAATGCTCAATGTAAATAATTGGGATTTTATAGCTATAGAAAGGGCCATTTCTTCCTTCAGGTGCATCTGGTTACAAAATTTGGGGGCCCTGCTTAGCTTTAGCATTCCTGCCTCCCTACTAGATTTGGCCTGTGGGACCAACAAAATGAAAGGGGGTGCATACAAAATGCACACACATATACACTTCCACATACATTCAGACAGAGTGACTGGATAAGCCTTCAGTTCACAGGAAAACATGCTAGAAAAGAAACAGAGAGGTGTCAAGGTGACAAGAGCTGGTGACAATGAGAGCTCCCTGATCTATTTTCCTTTCCCTGCATTCCCACCCTCATGGGAAAGTTTCAGTTCAACTTCAAGAGCCAGTCTCTAGCAGAACTGTAGGACACATACATGCACTCTGAGAATCAGAAGATACATATTACACGTGGATTACACAAGGAAATCCATCAAATGTGGTTTAGTGCTAATCTGAACACCAAGCGATGCCTGGAACTTTCTCCCCAAGTCAGGCCCAGCCAGAGAATTTGTTGGGCCCAGGGCAAAGATAAAATGCAGGGCCCTGGGTGCCCTAGCCTCTCCCCTGTGGTACCACCCCCTCAGGTGCACCTTCTTCAGGGCCATAGAGATGGTTGTATTTGGGGCCCCACTGAGGAGTGGGGCCCCCACTCTCTGCCCTGCTAGGGGGGAAAAGGCCACTACAGGGCTTGCCAGAAGCCTGGCCCAGGGCAATTGCCCTGGGTTGCCTTTTGGTAAGGCTGACCCTGCCCTAAGCACATATATGTTCCTTCCCAACCTTAGGTTCAAATTCTTCCTAAAAACCCAATCTCTTCTGCCAGGCTTTCCATAGCTCCTCACCCCTTGGAACAGGGACCTGACTCTAATTGTGGCTGTGTGTGATTATATAAATAAATTGATGATGATGATGATTGATGATGCAGATCTCGAGGGCCTCTGTTCCCTATATTTATTTGATATTGTGGATTCATTTAAAGCAGTTCAAAACCATACTGCACCCAAAGTGAAGGAGAGAAAGCAGAGACCAGCTTTAAGATTTCTTAATAGACTCTTATTCATAAAAAGTGTGCAGCTGATGGAACTATCTGGGTGCAGTCCTGATCCTACTGAAAGCAATGGCAAAACTTCCATCTGATTCAAAGGATCAGGATTGCAGTCCATGTGTGCATGCCTCCCTCTCAGTCACTGCCATAGAAATGCCTTACAAAGTCTTAGTTGCATACTTTTACACACTGAATGTAAATTAATGGCAGTCTTTCCATATGGTACTTTCTATCTGAGAACGTGGCAGCCTTCATCATCCTTTGCAAGATTTATCTTATTGTGACCATATGTCCTCCCCAAACTTTCTTCTGCTTGAAAGAACTTGGATCTTTTATATTATCTCTGCTACTTCTTGTTTATACTGGGTTTGTTTCTGTTTTGTAATTTGACATCTCTTGGTGGCAGCACATTTCCACGCTATTTACTCCAGCCTCATATGTAAAGCCCACTGCTTAGCAGTTAGTTACTCCTCACCTGGAAAGTCAATCTTGCATGAACAACAGCTTACTAGTGCAAGTACAGTTTTAACAGTATGGCTCCTGGTAATTGGTATAGGTTTTTTTTATTCAAAAGTCAAATTGGATGGTCTTCATTTCATAATTTCTTTTTGGAATCACACAGTCCATTGGTGTTGCCACAGTTTTCAGTTGTTCACTATGGGGCATTTGATTTCCAGGATGTACTCTCTGGGTGCAGCTACACAAGATGCCCTGGGGAGGCTACCACACCTTGGGCAGCCACACCATGTAATGTGGTAAATCATGTGGTCAGGTTCTGCCAGATGTTCCCCCAGGGTGGGGTGAGCATACGAGGATGTGTCATGTAGCAGACTTATGCAGTAGGGGTGGGAAACTGGTAGAATCCGGTATCCGATAATGCCGGTATCGGGCGTACCGGCATTATCGGATTCGACCCGGTAATCCGGACCCGGTACCGGATTTTTCTTGCATTGCAGCCATTTAAAAATGGCTGCAATGTAAAAAAAACTGCCCCAGCAAAAATGTTTTTTTCAAAAAAAAACTCCCCGAGTCCAGGCTGCGCGGGTGGAAGGGGGGACACCCCCCACCCACCCTGCCCAGCCTGGCTTTTTGTTT